>OZ024829.1:23028259-23628259 GCA_964016985.1 Anodontia alba
ATACCATCTTCTTTTTGCGACGTGTGAATCTGTATGTTGGCCCCTGTCCAAGTTTTGATACATTAGGTATCAGTAGGTAAAAGTAAACCTAACTGCCCCCAAAATCCTGAGTTAATTCCTTTGGTTTCGTTTAGCTACAAATAGCCATTAGGATAAGATAGATTTACGGCACACTTTTCCACAATCGGAATAATAATAATAATAATTAGAGGCCCTTAGGGCCAAAACTGGCTCACATGGACCAACTTCCCGAACTGCCATCTTGAAGTCCCCATCAGAACAATTTTTAGAGAAGTTCAAAATAGATTTTCAAGATGGACTCCAAGGCGACCATTTTAGATTTCCAATCAGAACAATTTCAGCTATCTCTGATCTACAAATAAATGCCCTGATAATTCCTACCAAGTTTCAAGTCAACTGACCTTTCAGTACTAGAAAAGAAGTTCAAAATAAATTAAATTTTCAAGACGGAGGCCATGGTGGATTTCCGATTGGAACAATTTTAACTATTTTTTGATCTGTGAGTCAACCTGATGCTTCCTACCATGTTTCAATTCACCTGTCCATTTGGTTCAGGAGGAGAAGCGAAGAATAGATTTTCAAGATATTCGCCACGGCGGCCATCTTGAATTTCCAATTGGAAGAATTTTAACTATTTTTAATCTACAAGTCACCCCGATGCTTCCTACTAAGTTTCAAGTCAATTGGCCTTTCGGTTCAGGAGAAGAAGCGAAAAATGCTTGGATTTTCGATCGGAACGATTTTAGCAATTTTTGATCTACAAGTCAACCCGATGCTTCCTACAAAGTTTCAAGTCAGTTGGCCTTTCTGTTCAGGAGAAGAAGCGAAAATAGATTTTCAAGGTGGCCCTCATGGCGGCCATCTAAGATTTCTGAGCGGAACGATTTTAGCTTCTTTTGATCTACAAGTCACCCCGACGCTTCCTACTAAGTTTCAAATTAATTGGTCTTTGGGTTCAATGAGATGCGAAAAAAGCCATCTTGGATTTCCGACTGGAACGGTTTTAGCTATTTTTGATCTACATGTCACCCCGGTGCTTCCTATCAAGTTTCGAGTCAATCTTTTCAACGGTTCAGGAGGAGTTGTTGAAATGTGAAAAGCTAACGGATGGACTGACTGACGGATGGACCGATTTGAAATGTTCAAGGACGACGGACACTGGCGATCGCATGAGCTTATAATAATAATAATAATAATAAGCCAGTAAGTACTATTTAACTGCAAAAAAAAAAAACAACTGTCGTTAATTGCGAGTCATGGGATTGCCTTACAAAAATGTACGTGTCTGTGTTTATGTAAACAAGCCCGTCTGAGTAGCATTCTAGGATGTTCGCCCTTAACGGGCAAATAACAAGAGCAGCATACGACATTCTTAGATAGTTATTTTTTCCCGGGAAATTAAGATTAGGCAGACGACTAATTTGAAATGTCAAGCCTCATTTTGTCGAAAAAATAAATTACAAAACTGTTTTAGAATGTCCTCTACTACACTTTTGCATAGCGCTTTAATGGTAAACTAACCGCATAGATGTACGTGAATATACCAAAACTTCGAGCAATGGGGGCGATTGAATTTGCTATTAAATAGTATTACACATTATACTTAAATAATATGGTTTTAATAATCAAAGGACTTCGTTAGGCATTCAAAGGATCTCAAAGGGTTTGACACAGACCACGAAATAACATAATGGCATGTTAAAAGATGTAGATTATGGCAGAGGAGAATTACAGACGCACATAGTAATAATAAATCTATGATTCAGATGTACCATTTTCAAAAATGATTATGGTTTTAGATTCTTAACAAAAAGGTTGTAAAGCGATTTAGATTTGCTGGCGACAATAGAACTTTTATTCGTGTTACATGTACTTGTACTTCCTTTCTTTTGAGGAAACCTCGTATAAAATAGAGTTTTATACTACATGCATACTACATTGGTATAAAAATGGTAAAAGAAACGTCCAGGGAGTGCCACAATCACAAACCGCAGCCCTTCCCAGACACCAAGAGGAAGCGGGAACTCAAGCAAACACAACTACAAACGTATACATCACGAAAACATGCCTATATAATTTTGATCCCTTAAACCCCACTTTTATATATTAAAACTGGGGTTTACAGGGGTATATATATTTTTTTTTATTTCTGCTCAAAAACATAGATTATAGGTACCCGTTAGAACCGCCTCGTCGAGGCGGTTCTAACGAGTACCCACAATCTATGTTTTGAGCAGAAATATGAAAAAATATCAGAATTATTTATCTGAAATATTTCGTTTTTTGGCGGTAAAATTTTCAGTATATTTGAATAGGCATGTTTTCCTAATGGTATGGAATACAAATACCCAGCCCAGCGCGGTGCAACTTAATATATGTCAGGATGAACGTAATATTGTAATTCAATGAACTGTGAAATATGTGAAATGTTATTCGACAAGATTGTCTAACAGAGTCATGTGTATTGTTCCACAAACTTCTCATCAGATAGTAGAAGTAGATAAGTATTTCGAATTCAGAAACATTTCTTCAAGGATAGCACAAGTTATGTATCTACACTGTTTGCACATGAGAAAATCATTTTTACAAACTGCACCTGGAGGGGACAATTTTTTAAGTTTGATACGGGTCATAAGTCATTTGAGAATCTATAATAGATTTATCCATGTTTGTAAACATTCCTTGTAAGATTTTCAAGTTTCAAACCAATGCTATCAATACAAAATTTATTTATAAACTGCGTGTTAGTCTGTTTATTATTTCATATCATATTTATGTAAATGCATATGATTTGCAATATGTTGTAACTGTCATGCAACCCTCTCAGCCTGTGAGTGGAGTAAAAACCATTCTGTTCTAATATATATTCTAGTTGAATTTTCAGTGTCTGAAGGCGAGATCAGGTGACCCTGGAAACTAACAACCGACAGTTTCTAGGTAATGATTCGTGCAACGTCGTATCCGAAAAGGAAAGCTGTCTAGGATTTTTTTTTCAAGAACACACGATGTTTTTAATTACATTATAAGGTAAGTTGAACTCTTCCTGTTGCGAAGCAATAGTACATCTTATCATTTGTCACAAAATAATCTGATTTCATAATTACATTCAAAGTAAAATAAATGCGTCTGCATTTAAATTTCTGAATTTCCAATGATAAATAATTTCACCCCGTTCTTGACTTCTTTATCCTATCACAGTCTAGACAGTGCAGTTAGCATCGCCGAGGCGGTTCTAACGAGTACACACAATCTATGTTTTGAGCAGACATATGAAAAATATCAGAGTTTTCATTTGAAAATTTCAGTTTTTGGAGGTGAAATTTTCTATATATTTGAATAGGCGTGTTTTCATAATGCAGAAATACTCACAGCAGAATAATGGGTACGAGATATTTAAAGATTTGACTTCGTGCCTTTTGTCTTCAAAAGTTTGCTAATGTTTACGCGAGGTCTGTTTTGCGTAAATATAACCAAATTCATGGGTAATTTTGCTTCTTTGTAGATAGGGTAACAGGGTATGTAAGAAAACCAATAACAACATTAACACGAAACAATACCTGAAGGAAAACACGACTTTATATATAAAAAAAATCTTTCAGCTGCAGTAGTAAACAGCTTTGGCAGGTTTTCTTGTGTTAGCTGTTTTCGCCTAGAGTCCCATAAAAGGGACGTTGGCAAACAGTGTAGACCCAGATCAGACGCCGAAGAACGTGGCGTCTGATCAGGATCTACACTGTTTGCATTTTGTACAGGAATTTCCTTATTAAAATATAGTAATAACAGAACTAAGTAGATACCCCTTTTACTAGAAATTGACCGATCCAAAATGTTAAGGTAGAAGAGTCCACTTGGCGTAAATGGGTAAATGGTATATGAATAAGAAGGGTAAAGTAGACATAGAGCTCTTAACAATATATGATGGTACATGAAATTACAGAGAGAGAGAGTCTTTTTAAAAAGGTCAACTTTAGGCTTTTCTGCATCTCTCTCCTATTCTCATTTAATACTTTGCATGCTTGGTAAAATTTTCAGCAGCGACATTTTGAAATATTTTTTCTTATTTTTCCCCTAAAATAGGATCCGACACTTCATGCAAATTGTATCAGGAGACATGTGCATGAAGTGTCAGATCCCATTTTCTAGGAAAAATAAGAAGTATATCACCAATTTGTCGTTTTCTGAATCTGCCCATTGCATGGTAAGTGTTAATGGTAAGCGAGAGGTATGTAACTTAAGTAATGTGCCATGTTAACAGCAAAGGCACTGATCATCCGACACATCTGCGCAGTTTGACCAGCGTCTTCTCTATTTGTTGATACAGTCTACAGTATCCAATCGTTCTGTGGGGTAACACAGACGCTGATCAGTCTGCACAAATGCGCAAACTGATCTGGGTCTACGTTGCCAGGATTTGCGATTAGATCTCTCTCCGCATTTTTAAATCACGAATGGTCTGGGCATGATATCCATAACACAAATAAACAGTCGTCTTTATTGTTCAGTTATGGGTACTGCATACAAAGTATATCGTATTTTCTCTACGCATACGGACACTTCAACGCCTTTACCATTCTTATCCTAATATTTTAACAAGCACAAATTAATAATTGTTAATGTGTGAAACAAAACTGCTCGATGGATGACAAACAGTGCAGACCTAGATCAGACGCCGCAGTGCGGCGTCTGATCTGGGTCTACACTGTTTGCTCAGGTCTATGTGTCCGAAAGCTCAGGGTCAATGTCAATACGATGTTGGTTAAAGTTGCTTATACAAAAGGTATGTTGCAGGAAAAATGCAGACTGCACATGAAAAATTGGGTTTATAGCATTTTCTTTTCTTTTTTATAGCATATATAATAAAACTGCTTTATTCTAGTTTTATAATAACAAAAATCCGCGACTGTGATTAATACTAAATAGTCATTTTTCATATCTTGAAAAAAAAAAACAAACAAACAAAATCTACAATCGGACAGATACAAAATGTATATACACCTGATTTTTTGCATATATAAAATCTGGGTTTTGCATGATACTCGAACAAACCACTTTATATCAGTTCGAAACTAATTGCGGTTTGGCCAAATGCATGCATTTTGCATGATATGAGTATTTGGTTATCATACATTCTCACCGAGTGTAGTCCGTCAACAAATGTTTAAGTATTCTGGACATGGCGAAATTCGCATAGAACTCCCTCAACGTACTTTTAGGACTTACATAAGTATAAAATCGTATTGTATATGAATTAATCTTACAGGAAAATCATAAGCACGAACTTCTAAAATTTAAAATGTGTCATTCAAAATGGTATTGTACAATTTCCAAAACAAGCATTTTCTTATAAGCCTATCGTAACGGCCATATTACACCAGAAATCGGATACTTTTTTTGGTAATCCATTTTTATGAACCTTCTTATTAATGATATCGAAAAAGGTAGAAGGATTATTAGAAACGCAGCTTACATGATAACTTTTAAAATTTATTTCAGGCAGTAAACCAGCGTACGCCCCTGGAATGCAGAAAACAGCCTCAGTGTCACTTTTAGCTTCATAGTTGCATATACACATGACATTACGAAAACATGTCTATTCAAATATACTGAAAATTTTATCACCCAAAAAAAATTAAAATTTTCAGATAAAAAATTCAGATATTTTTCTTGTTTCTGTTCAAAACATAGATTGCGGGTACTCGTTAGAACCGCCTCGTCGAGGCGGTTCTAACGAGTATCCGCAATCTATGTTTTGAGCAGAAATAAGAAACAATAATGTATATCCCTGTAAACCCCAGTTTTACTATATAAAAGTGGGGTTTAAGGGGGTCAAAATTATATAGGCATGTTTTCGTGATGAGATAATAAACATTCTGCTTTCTGTCGGAGCATTTTTCTTTCTATGAACTTAATCTGAATAATCAGGGTTTAGTATACTTGGAATTTGTTAATTATCAACTGGGTCTCCGTAGAAAGATACTTGTATTCGCGAAACGCAAGGTATGCGCATCTGCTTTACAGTTTTTATATACAGGCATGTCCAAACTTTCTTAACATATCAACATAAAATGAATATCTTTCCGATTCTAGGGCTAGCACTTTCTGGCGGAAGAATGAGCACAATACTGGTTAACCGCTTAGAGGACTAAGCCTGCCCAGTAAACGTGTGGTTAGGTAAACTGACCGCGCTCGACATGACCCCACTGGGTTGACTGGGCCGTAAAACCTCAACACAACCAACTAGGGCTAGCAAAATTTCTATATTGGAACCCGTGCTAAAAAACGCTAAGCCAAATTGTAGCAGACAACAACCTAAATTGTTTTTATCATTATTTTTCTGAGAAAATACGACTTGACATTTCATGTCAATCTTCTGCCAAGCAGACGGTTTTCACATGAAATGCAACTCTTATACAAAAATTATACAACTCTTATACAAATTGTCGTCTGCTGATAAATGATAAAAAATCTATTTAGACTGGCGTCTGCTAAAAAATATAATTATTATTATTTATAGAAAATTTCTCTGAATAATAATATTAAACGCAATTTAGATTGTCGTCTGCTGCAGTTGTCATTACGAAATCATGCCTATCAAAATATATTGAAACTTATACCACTAAAACATGAAAATTTTCAGATGAAAAATTCTGGTTGTTTTCATATTTCTGCAAAAAAAATAGATTGTGGGTTCTTGTTAGAACCGCCTAGGCAAGGCGGTTCTAACGAGTACCCACAATCTATGTTTTTGAGCAGAAATAAGAAAATTACCCCTGTAAACCCCTTTTTTGCTGTATAAAAGTGGGGTTTAAGGAGGTCTAAACTATAAAGGCATGTTTTCGTTATGTGAGTAGCACTTTAAAGGTTAACATGATGTTTTTGCTGGCAATACATCGACCTCTAATTAAGAGATGTGTATAATGTGGTCTGTGAAAATCTAATTAGGTTTGTAAGAAGTAAGTTAAACATTTACAACAGCATTTGTACATAGATAAGGCTAATTAAGCCATGTCGGGCGGAAAGATGGCTGTGAGCGTAGGCGATATGCACAAAAAGTATTAGATCTAGATTTTGTTTTATTTCTCCGCGGAAACATGTTGTGGGTAATCTATGGAAGTGCCTCGCCTCGCTTCTGACGAGAATACATGTAGCATAATATATATTTACAATATTATTATTGTTTTCTTGAAATTATTTTATCAGAAAACATGCCTATATAACTTTGACCCCCTTAAACCCCACTTTTATATAGTAAAACTGGGGTTTACAGGGGTATACATTATTTTTCTTATTTCTTTTTTGTTTGTTTGTGTTGAGGTTTTACGGCCCAGTCAACCCAATTGGGTCATGCCGAGCGCGGTCAGTTTACCTAACCACAAATTTTATTGGACAGGCTTAGTTCTCTAAGCGGTTAACCAGCATTGTGCACATTCTTCCGCCAGAAACTGACAACTGCCCTTCTTGAATCAGCGGAAGAGAATGAATGACCGTAGAAAATATTTCATGATCAATCTCCACGAAGAATGTTACGACCTCGGCAGGGGTCGAACCCGCGACCTCCTGGTCTCCAGTCGGACTCGCATCCAACTGAGCACTGAGGCCTTTTCTTATTTCTGCTCAAAAACATAGATTGTGGGTACTCGTTTGAACCACCTCACCAAGGTTCAATCTAAGTTTTGAGTAGAAATATGAAAAATATCAGAATTTTTTTTTATCTGAAAATTCTCAGATTTTGAAGGTGAATTTTTTCTATATATTTGAAAAGGCGTGTTTTCGTAATGATCTGGCTACCCCTTTTATCTAGCGCAATAATAATAATAATAATAATAATATAAGGTTACATGAAAGACTATAGTGAAGGAGGACTCTTATCTTACTTAAATATAAAACCAAAAACTTACTTGAAATAAGGAATATTCCTGCGTTGTCAACATCCATCGTTATCCAAATATTCATTAATAGTCTCTAAATTAAATCCATTTTGGCAGTAACCCTGCTATACTCTTTAATTATGCACAGTAGCTTCGTCACTCCTTGCAACAGTCACACTTTTAGAATGAATCTCTATAATTATGATCTTAAGGAATGGCGTTTTGTTAATCTTATAACATTCATTCTATAGCGATTCTTGACATGTATACGGGTAATGTAAAACAATTACCGTATGTATCCTATATATTTGGATAGACTGTATAAACAGTGTAGACTCTGATCAGACGCCGATGCGACGTCTGATCAGAGTCTACACTGTTTGCCACACATCCGGCTAATTTTAGGAACATAAAATGTATTAAATCGGACTAAAACTTAGATTTTTATTATTCAATTTTCAGAAGAAGTATTGTAAAGAGATAAGGTGTCTGAATACTGAGGGTTAATGCGGTACTTGTCAATACAATATTCCTTCCAATTCGCTAACTAATACAGAAGGTCTCACTTTCATCCTAGAACGTAGGAATTGTTAATGATATGAGACCGGGGAGGTTTACTGCTTTCGCTGTCTGATACTTCTTAAAGCAGTCTGTATGTGTCGCAGTTATTGTATCGACTTCTGTGAGAAACGGTTCCAACCAATACAGCCTAAAGCGTTATCTTGTAGACTGTTTTAGTTTACTTAACAGCTTAAGTCAAATGACGCTACAAAAGCAATAAGAAACATATTTAAACAGGCTCTTCAGGATTCCAAAACCAGAGGTCTTATAGCGTATCATGCTGTTCTTTTTTCTTTATATCCCGACACATAATAGTAGCGGAGTATTATGTCTTATCGTCCGAGTGTCCGTCCGTCCGTCAGCACCATTTCCGCTCCCTAACTTGAGTAGTTTTCCATGAATTTTCTTGAAACAAACATTGCATGATCTGGGATAGAAAATGGGAGAAATACAGAGGTAAGGCCCTGATCAGACTGCCTGAATGGTATCTTCTCTTGACGCTCATAAGTGCTATTTCTCACTGTGCAGCTCATGAAATGTATAACTACGGTTGAACCTCAGTGGCTCAAACACCGATGGCACGTTTACCTTAGCTAATTCGAACTCGTTTTTGAGTCTCTACGAAATTCTTCCGATAGCGCAAGAAAACAAATACTTAGGGAAATTCTCTTATTTTATTATGAAATTGTATGGTGTTTGTACTCATTAGAATCTCCTCATCGAGGCGATTCTAATGAGTACACTCAAAATATTATTATTGTGTAGAAGTTCGAAAAAGTTTGCCTAAATTATCTCCATTTGCTTTCTGACTTTACGCAATGAATAACCGTCAGTGACTCGAACTACCCATATCTCGAACAAATTTATATGGTCCCAAAGATGTTCGAGCCATTAAGGTTCGACTGTATATGTTTATATAGTTTTAGGGAGCGTATGCAGCATGCAAGCCTGCAAACTAAATTGCCTTCATGTGAGGAGTTTCAATACAACCGAGTTTTTCGTTCTGTTATGTGTTCTCTGTTTCAAAAGACAAACTTTATAGATTTCATTAGGCTTCCCAGCAGCTCATAGTAAGTCCTCATACTTAATCACAGTGCAGTTTTTGTTTTTATTTTACTTGGAATCATTGAACTCGCTCTTGTGTCTTGGAAAATGGAGGTCCGATGAAGCCGTTTCAAGGTTGAAGAAAGGGGCATATGCAGGCCTCAGAACTACATTGCTATTATATGAAGAGTTTCAATAAAACCGAGACTTCGATTTTCCTTCTTTTCTGTGTTCTTTGTTTCCAAGGGCAACCGTTATATCTTTCTGTAAAGTGTTCTTTGTTTCCAAGGGCAAACGTTATATCGTTCTTTATAGTGTTCTAAGTTTCCAAGAGCAACCGTTATATCGTTCTGTAAAGTTTTCTTTGTTTCCAAGGGCAACCGTTATATCGTTCTTCGTTTCCAAGGGCAACCGTTAAATCGTTCTTCAAAGTGTTCTTTGTTTCCAAGGGCAATCAATTAAACGTTCTGTAGAGTGTTCTTTGTGTCCAAGGGCAACCGTTATATCGTTCTGTAAAGTGCACTTTGTTTCCAAGTGCAACCGTTATATCGTTTTTTAAAGTGCTCTTTATTTCGAAGGGAAGCCGTTATAAATACTTTAAAACATCGAACATCACAAGACAAGACACTTTAACAGTTGTATTTTACAGGAAACAATTGCAACTGATACTCATGTAATTGATAAGAGATTAAGAAAACAGTCACCTTGAGGTACATGTACCTGGCATCTTAATGACATTGACAAGGTAGAGAAAATTCTCAGGAAGTGCTTTAGCCGCACTAAACAAAGTACGCATCTTCTGGTCATCTGGTCATCCTGACTGTCCACGTAGTAGCAGACAGCGAAGGCCCAGGTCAGACTGCACATCTGGGCTTTGGCTGTTCGTATATGCCGGTAGGCGCATTTTCGCTTGCCAAAGGTTACTTATACATGTAGCAAAATATCAGTTGTGCAATTTAAACTGGATAGCTGTAACATATAAGCCGCCACAGGAGATATGGTGAAGAGCAATGCAAAATGCGCAAGTCAAACGCAGAATGGCGTGTCTGATAAAAGTAGGCACTGTTTGCTTTTCAAAAGCCCAGTAGAGTCCAATTTTCGTCTCTGAAGTGTGCAGAATTTCTCCACACTTAACGTTACACAATCTGGACTGCGCATGTGCAATTCGCAGTGATACTTTATCGCATATGCAAACAAACAACATACAGGATCTAAATCATCCTTCAGCCGTAATCGCTATACCAACAGTATATATAGAGTATCAAAATAAACGCCTACTAAATATAATTAAATAGCGATTATTTTTTGCTATTTAAAGTCAAAATCAAAACCACATTTGTAGAAAGTCTGTAAATGTGAGAACAATAGCGTTACATATTAGGTACAATTCAGAAGTGACCAGATAACCTGTTGTTGCTTTCAAAAATCCATAATGAACCATAATTTGTGTGCAATTATTGCATAAAAAGCAGTGCCGCACGTTATTAACAGCCGTGCATTAACCGGCGAAAAACCGTGTATTAACAAGGCAATTCACGCGCTGTTAATGCACGGCTACGCAACTTTCAATATGCTCGTACCGGACCAAAGAATTGTTGCCGTCACGAGATGTGTACTGCCCGCCTCTAGAACGAGCATAGTCCGTGGAAATTGCGTTCGCGAGATATCGGTGAAAAAGCGAAACAAAATAGAGCAAGAAATACGCGAAATGTAGCAAATGTTTTCATTTTTTATGCAATAATAGCGATCTAACATGGTTTTTCAATGCATTAACATTCGCCAGGTCCCTTGGGAGGTGTTGAAAACCGCGGCCTCCGGCCTCGATTTTCAACACCTCCCACGGGACCTGGCGAATGTTAATGCATGATAAAACATGTTTGATCTCTATATTGTATTATATGTTTATTGCACTGATATTGATATTGATAAATGTTGTCCTGAGTTGAGATATCAAAGGACACGAGCTTTCGAGAGGCCTGTGCTATCCAAATGAGGGACAATATTCGCCAATATCGGTACAAGAACCCTTTTATTTTATAGCTACTTATATTTTGCGTTACTTTGTTTGTAGCCTCAAAATTAGCACTTATATTATCCAAAATAAAAACTTTCACAAATGCGTAACAAATTGTGTCGCGTAGACATTGCCTTTAAACATTCTATAATGGTAATATTCGAAGGCATCCGAGTAGGCGTGCACTGTTAAGTAAGTAAGCGTGCCGATATCAAGTGATATCTGCACACTTGGTCCTCGGATTTTATCGTAAGTTTTTAATCATTTAATATGTATAGCTATATACTAGAAATAAACACTTTTTATAAGGTCGAAGTACAAAAGACTTTGTCCTAGAGAACCTTAATAAATGGAAACATAGACGGTGACACGTGGATGTCAGGTAAGTGCAAACAGGATTTTTACTGTAATATAGGAATACCTATTGAACATATAACTCTGATACAACAAGAGAAAAATAAGGAAAGTCATCTCAGTGTATCTACTGAAAAGAAAATCAATGCTATTAAACGTTCACATAAGAAAATTAAGTGCAATGATATATTCTTAGGCAGTGTCACAGTTTTTAATTTACTGCTTAAGTTAAATTGATACACCTTCAGGGGAGGTAACTTTGTCAAAAATATTAGTCCCCCTTCTAAAACGGTGTCTACTCTAAAAGGATATAATTTGCTCCCGTTGGAAGCCATTTCTTTTTTTTTAGAGTAAAATCATTTTCAGGGGTGGGGATAGGTGTGAAGAAAAGACAAACAGGAAAAAACATGAGTGAACATACCCAGGAAATGCCACAGCAATAAAGCACATCCTCGAGAGCCACTTCCCGATAAAGTCATAAATGTTGTCTCCCTTTAAAGAAAATGCCAAGGAAGGCAATGATCAGGAATCGATACAATTACCTAACACCTTCCGTCCAAGACATCAGTTCCTTTAAAGTCACCGCCCAAGTTTAAAATTCGTCCAAGACACCAAAGTTCCTTTTTAAAGTTCCTTTAATTGGAGGGGAATTAATTTGAAAAAAAAAAAAAAAAACATCTACGCAGAGTCATTGCATAAAACCACGAATATTCTTATGAATACTTCGGTTTTTAAAGCATATGTATACTAGAGACCAGACTAAGGGGACTTGATATACATGGCAGATTAGCCGCCATTATTACAAGGGAGACAACTTTTGTGATTTCCTAACTGCTTTTCTGAAAACCAACCTCTTCGGACAAGGAGTCGACGATAAAAGGAAAAGATTTGCTCCCGCTGGGAGCAAACTCCCATATTTTCTAGTAGACTCCTTTAGCAAAGGAAGATCAAAACAGTTTTTAAACAGAGTTGCCTCCCTTGAAAATATATCGATTTTACTTGAACCACAATTTATACTATTGGAAAGGGAAGAATAACTCTAAATTTTACAATGGAAGTCACTGTTTTCAAAACAGAGAGAAAGCTTGTCTATCAGGTATAGAAAGTGTTTAAGCTCGGCGTATATTGTGGTTAGATGTCATTAACATCCAATGCAATAAACGATTGTAGCAGTGACCGTCCCAGAGAACATGTACAAGAATTTGCAGGCGCTCGTTTAGGCGTTAAATATACTTCACGCCACTTCTCAAGAAAGTTCAGAACGCCTTCTTTGACTAGCCTCAACAAGATTGCCCTAAAGTGTTGCTAAACCTTTATTATCCTTGCTTTGATATAATTTAAAATAAACAACAGGCATAAGTTTTAATGTAAACAATATTTCATTCAGAATACTGTACGTATACAAATACAATTATAATGTTAATGAAGCAATTAACAGTACAAAGAAAGGAATACAGAATGGTTTGTGCATCCATTATCACGAATGAATATGTACAGATGCATAATTTCCTACGTACAGTCCCAAAGGCATTGCGTACAAGAAGAAGAAGAAAAAAATAAAAAAGACAACGAGCTTAGCCTCTTAGTAGCCTCTTATCTAGACTTAAATTGAAGCAATCACTGGATTTAGAGAGAATTCCTTTATTACATAATAAGAAGCTCGTGACTGCATGTACGCCCAGTCTTATCAGTCTTCTGTGGATAGCCAAGGATGCAAACAAAACGTCCTTAGGCGGACACATTACGAGAACAAGCCTATTCAAATATACTGAAAAATTTTACCACCAAAAATATGAAAGTTTTCAGATGAAAAATTCCAAAATTTTTCATATTTCTGTTCAAAACATAAATTGTGGGTACTCGTTAGAACCGCCTCGACGAGGCGGTTCTAATGATTACCCACAATCTATGTTTTTAGCAGAAATAAGAAAAATAATTTCTACCCCTGTAAACCCCAGTTTTACTATATAAAAGTGGGGTTTAAGGGGGTCAAAATTATATAGGCCTGTTTTCGTGATGAGTCTTACCTAGGCCCATATTAATTTTGTGGGAAATGCTGTACCCCGGCTTAATTGTTTAATGGTATATACGTTCGCGACCTATTACGTTTTCATACAACTACAAGAATACCGCCGAAGACTATGTCGCGCCTGCCTGGGACTAAAATCTTAAGAGGTTCAAGTATCATTACCGTAGCTTTTTAGTTCATGAGAAATGAACTTGAACATAGGTTGACGCAAATTTACAAAGTCAGTGAACCATGAAATATAGGTCGATGTCAAATATAAATACTGCTGCTTGAGTTTTCATTCCTAAGTACAAGCCTATACCAAGTATAATCACTGTAGCTTTTATAGTTCTTAGCAAATGAACTTGAACATTAGGGTGGAAGTGAGGGTTAACGCAAATTTGCCAAGTCGGTGAAGCGTGTAATAATGGTCGAGGTCAAATATAGGTACTGCTGCCTGAGTTGTCATCCCAAAATGAAAACCTATACCAAGCATCATTACTGTAGCCTTTGTAATTCTTGAGACATAAACTTGAACATTAGAGTCGAAGCTAGGGTTGACGCAAGTTTATAAAGTTGGTGAACCGTGAAATATAGGTCGAGGTCAAATATTGATACTGCTGTCTGAGTTGTCATCCCTAAGTGCATGCTTATACCAAGTATTATCACTGTAGTCTTTATAGTTCTTGAGAAATGAATTTGAACATCAGGGTCAAAGGTAGGGTTGACGCAAATGTTGACAGATTAACAAACACGGACGAACGGACAGAAAAACCGGATCCCTGTATAGCATCATGCTAAAAGCAGGCGCGACAAAAACGGTAAGAAAGTCCAAAAGAATTTTTTCATAACTAAATTTTTTGATTCGGATTAATTTTACCATACTAACAGTACATAACTTCTTTTCTCTTAATAAAACCACAAACATCAATATATTTTCTGTCGCAAATGATTATCTGTGGGCGTTTTTGTTCATTGAGGCGAATGTCTTCCAATCAAATCGACATAGACTTTGACGCTCCAGCTCGCTTCGTCTAATTACTTTTTGAAATTAAACAACCTGGTACGTCACCTGAAATTATACTAATAACATCCCAGCTAGCATTCTACTTAATCTATATCGGTACGATATCGGCCCACACGATCCTTGTTGGGCCGATAATGGTCCGATGTCAACATATATTTAAGTAGAATGCTAGCTAAGATGAACCAGCAGTTTAAATCAGTGCAAAACAATTTTATGTTTTGTAGCGGTACTATTTCTAGAGCACTTTCTTTCAGCGTAAATCATTACTATTAAAATCATCTTTGTATGGAATAGAAAATAAGGATTATGCCAGATATGGTCCGATGATGTCGAGTCCTCAATCTTTAATGAACTCTTCAGCCACTGATATATCCCTATAAGTCAGATAAGAATCAATAGACTGGTAAACATCACGTTTTAAGTCTATATAACGTGTACCCCCATGTTCCGTAATAATAAGTAGTAACCCAGCTAGCATTCTGCGTAAATCTACATCGGGCCGTCATCGGCCCGTCAGCTACCCTGACGGGCCGATGACGGCCCGATATAGATTTACGTAGAATGCTGACTGGGAAGGGTATACAATCATTATGCTAATTTTCAGTATTTTTAGCTTTTAAATCTGATTTCATATTTATTTTTCTTCTATCAAACTTTTATTCCTCATAAAATTGTTTCAACCCATTTAAGCCTAGCGTCCCATAAAAGTAACATTGACAAACAGCGTAGATTCAGACCAGGCGCCGCAGAACGCGGCGTCTGATCATGGTCTACACGGTTTGCATTAAGTTCAGACATTTCTACAAAGCATGGTATTAATAAAAACTACCCAGACATCCCTTCTGCTGGAAAAGGACTTGTCTAAAAAGTTGAGGTAGGAGAATTCACTCGGCATAAATGGGTTAACTATGCTTAATAACAAAAGTTTCCTCCTTATCTCTATTTTATTTTATATGGGAATCGTTTTGATTAAATGAGCTCTAGATAAGCGGGGAGTTCAGATATAATTTCTTATTTCTCCACGAATACGTAATTATTTTTTGGATACTCATTAGAAACGATTGCATTTGTTGAGGGTACCTATTAGAAGCGTCTCTGTGAGGCGCTTCTGAGTATCCACTACATATGCTTTTATGTCTTAATGGAGAACTAAGCAAAAAATCAGGGCCCAGTTTTTTCAAAACTACGTTAGTTAACGTATCGTTAAAACTTTGATCATTAAATATGGCATATACGCTAATATTTTTGCTGAAAAAAAAAAATGTGTGTAGTTTTTGCATTTCAAAAGCTTCTCACATTCTTTCAGCAAAAATACTTGTAAATTAGATATTGCACATACTAGAATAGTTAACATTTTGACTACTAACGAGTTCGTTAAGCTAACGATGCTTTGAACAACTGGGCCCTGTATACTTTGGTTTTAAAATGTCTTTTTTTGAGACATCACGAAAACATACCTATATAATTTTGACCCCCTTAAACCCCACTTTTATATAGTAAAACTGGGGTTTACAGGGGTATACATTATTTTTGTTAATTCTGCTCAAAAACATAGATTGTGGATACTCGTTAGAACCGCCTCGACGAGGCGGTTCTAACGAGTACCTACAATCTATGTTTTGAGCAGATATATGAAAAATATCAGATTTTTTTTATCTGAAAAATTGCCATCTTTTGGTGGTAAAATTTTCAATATATTTGAATATGCGTGTTTTCGTAATGGATGACACAGAAGTGTATTTTTCACATAACTGTGTTCATGGAATGAAACAATAGTTTGTCCGCAAGATTTGCCTGGCTATAATTTAGCACTTGAAATGCCACTGATGATGCTTTACCTTTTTGCATGACTACAATATGTTTGGCGTTTATTTTACTGTTTTCTGGAAATGACACAATCATAGAACATAGCCTAAGAATGACACCAAGAGAAAGAGTAAATAAAACTATGACAGACAGCACACAAACCTGATTAACCATCATCTGTCCCTTTCCAGGGCCCACAATGCACTTCAATAAGACATTAAACATGATAAACACAACGATAAGTCCTTCAGAGAGTCTGTATCTGTGTGAAGCAAGGTCTCCGGTTTCTTAAAAAGAGGTTTTTTCAGGCATTTTCAACACTCAAATCATACATGTTATCAAAGTGATTAATTTGATTTTTATGTTTTCGCTTTGATGCATTTACTGAGTTGGGAGTTTTATGCGAACCGACTTTTTATGTATTTCTGTATTAAGAGTAGCAACGGGACCCAGGGTGAAGTTGACCGGCTGTAAAAGTGCTTTAAACCCCGCCCCCGCCACAGCCCCCACCCCGATGGTTTATTCTACTGACCGTTCGAAGGCGATAGTCCCGGGTGTTAGTCTTGCTTTCTGTTTCTTTGTGGTTTATTCTACGAGGCGATTTGTTTTAAGTCTTGTCTTGAGTTATTTTGTTCTTGTGTTGTTTTTTTTTTGTTGTTTTTTTTTGTTTTTTTTTTTGTTTGTTTTTTGTTTTTTGTTTTTTTTCGGGCGTTTTAGCATTGCGATTACCTCGCTTTGGGAAGAGTGAGCTAATCTTAGTGCTTTTCGTATGTTTGTATGGTTTGCGCTTGTTTGGTTTTGTCTGTTTCCTCTTCCTCTTGGTGACTGGTAAGGGCTGTGGCTTGTGTTTGTGGTACTCCCTGGACTTTTCTCTTACCTTTTTTTTTCAATATAAGAACAGAACAAAAAACTTATTCCGTCGAGCTATTAATTTGACATGTACAGGGCAATTGTGTTTTTATATGCCTTTCATTATTTAACCGCATAGGTTCACAATTCTGTTTAAGACTGTCTCTCTCTCTCTCTCTCTCTCTCTCTCTCTCTCTCTCTCTGTCTCTCTCTCCTGTAAGCATTACAATCTCATAATTACAAATTCAATTATCAACAAAAATACAGTAAAACAAATATATACATTCATCTAAATCAAATACAGTAAAGTACACAAATCCATGCAATTTATGCTGGCGAAGTCTTAGCAATGCGATTTGTTATCAATCACACTAGTCTTTGATTGCAAAGTTGTCATTTAAATCATCATAGTCTTCACCCTATTTCTAATCTAAACGAAACAAGTATTTCCACAAGTTGCTGTACAAAATCAAACCAGTTTTGATAACATATGTTCTACGGTGTATAAATATTGTAAAATGTCTCAGAACTTTGTTCAGTGTTATACGTTCTAAAATGTCAACATTAGATCCGATAAAGCTAACAGATGATAACTTCTAATGTGAAAACAACGATGTTGACTTTGCTCTCCAAGCAAATTTAATGTTGATAAAAAGATGTAATCGAGACGCTGTGGTAGAGGCAGCTTACACGCAAATAAAACTGCTTAATGGTTGTAGATTTTTGTGAGACTTGAGTGCAATAAAACTAAGCTAAACAATCCGATAGACAGGCCTATAGAAACAGTATAGATTCAGATCAGACGCCGCAGGGCGGCGGCTGATCAGGAACACACTCTTTGCCACTCAGCCAGCACATTTCTTTTACATCTGGATTTGACAATTAAATATCCTGTTAAACCATCCATTATTGAATGTTTATTCCATTATCTTTCCTATCTTTGGACAGGATCTTAATTTTGTTCTTTTGGCGTGTTGTACAGAGGCTATAGAAATAAAAAAAACAAACAAAAAAACACAAAAAAAACATATTATTGAAAGCAGAAAAAGTCTGAACTCTAACATTTCACATAAGTTTTTGTAGAAGTTTTTAAGATCAATATCTCATTAACGCCACTCCTGGGCTGCATTCAGAATTGCTAAGTGATTGCAACTGTTTTACCCTGGATTCCTGTAGCTAATGACGAGCGCCAACAGGAGCAGGGATCCAGGGCCAAAACACTCGCGAGTAACTTGAACATTTGAACACAACCCTGGGCCCAGTTGTTCAAAACTAACGATGTCGTCAGTTAACGTATCGTTAAAACTTTGATCATTAAATATGGCATATATGCTAATATGTTTGCTGAAAAAATGTGAGTAGCTTTTGCACTCACATTTTTTCAGTAAAAATACCTGTGTTTTAGATATCGTACTTACTAGAACAGTTAACATTTTGACCACTAACGAAATCGATAAGCTAACGACGCTTTGAACAACTTGGCCCTGGTGTATACAATGTTATTGTGCTTCTGACAGTACTGTAATACTCATATAAGCATATGCGAGAAATGAGCTTCTTCTTTAGAAAATACAATGTGTACATATATAGGCTACATTGAGACGTGCTAAAAACTAACTCCTTCATCAAGAGTATTTTGTAAACCGATGACTATATATTTTAGCAATGCCAAGAAAACGACCAAGATGGCAATTATTTATTAAGAAACATATGATCATGCCGTATATGATGGCAACAGACCGTAAAGTACACAATAAAATGGTCAATTTGCCAGAGTATATCAAAGATAGAAGAGAGATTACATCCTAGTAAGCATTCTTTATAAATCTATAGCGGGCAGTTATCGGCCCGTCAGGGTAGCTGACGGGCCGATATCGGCCCACTATAGATTTATAAAGAATGCTAGCTGGGATAGGACTGACCACATTCACAAACCACAGCTCTCTCAATACATCGAAAATGCATGCTGACACGCAAAAAAACAAGCCAATAGCAAAATGGATGCAGACAAACTGTCTCAAATCTACCGTATTTGCCCCAAATATTCAGGCTGACAGACAGCTTGATGTGGTTCCGGACTGATAACAATTTCAAAGTATTTTAGAAGCAAACAAGGCGTAATAAAATATTGACATTGACTCTCTAGGGAGCATATGGGAAGGTGTTAGAGTGTCGAATATTTAGAGTAAATATGGTAATATGCATGTACCGCTGTATGGTACTCAGCTTGATACAAGATATTGATACATGTGTGAACATGTTACCAAGAAAAGGTCCTGTTCAGATTATGCAAAACTGCAAACTGATCTGAGCGTTCAATGCTCGCATATGCCCCTTATGCACTAGTTGTGCTTGACGCTGCTAGAGATGGCTATATATTATTTAGCCTTTTCAGCCTTTCAAAACATACCTGTGCAAACAATGTAGATCCAGATGAGACGGCTCGTCACGAGCCGTCTCATCGGAATCTACATTTTTTTTGTTTGCTATTCTATTTTTTAATTAACACTGAGACCCCCAAGTGGACATGTCCAAAATCAAGGATGGCAAAGCCCTCAGAAATGTAGGGGTGAAAGGGTTAATAAAAGTGCATTTTAGCTCTTCCAGACCGAAACATAGCTATGAGAACGTACAGAGCTATAACTTGTAAAAAATAGTAGCGAAAATATCCAGCAAAAGCCACAATCACAGAACCTAGCCTACGAATGACACGAAGTGGAAAAGCAAACAACCAAGGCAACCAAACACTTGACACAATATCAAAGAAAGGAAAAGCAGCTAGCTCCAACGTTCCCGACAAGGTGACTAAGTGCTAGACACGATCGACTACATACAGTGAACTCTTGTTACAACGACAGCATTTGTTCCCAAAAATGTTGCCATTTAAATAAATTTGCTGTTGTAAAGAATCCTTAAAGGGCAGAATGATATGTAAGAAAGACCTTGTTTTATTCTTATTTCCTCATAGAACATATGTTTTGGATATTTGTTAGAATCGCTTCAGTGATGCAATTTTAACAAATATCCAAAACATATGTTGCTTGAAATTTTAATGCATTATTCTTGCATAATTTCTCATTAACTGTCAGCTCTTGAGCGAAGGTTTCGTGATTTTCAAATTGTCATTGTAACGAATTTTGTCATTGTATCGAGTGTCGGTATAAAGAGGGTTGACAGTACAACAATAAGCAAACGAACAGGACAAAGCACGAAACCTAAAAGCCCGCAGTGAGTAGCCACAATCATACAATCATACAAAGATAAAACAACACCAGAACTAAAGTGTGTGTGTGTGTGTGTGTGTGTGTGTGTGTGTGTGTGTGTGGTACAAAATGTTGTAGAACTAAATATGACTGTTCTGCTCGCACAGCATAGAGGCTCCCTAACTCACAGTGACAGAAAAAAATATCAATCAAATTTGACCATTATGATGAAACACGGACGAGAGCTCATGACAATCACCTCAGACACTGGCAACCAGAGCTAAACATTACGAAGAGGCCTGGTCAAATATACTAAAACTGTTACCACACAAAATGAAAATTTTCAGATAAAAAATTCTGGTATTTTCCATATTTTTGCTTCAAACATAGATTGTGGGTACTCGTTAGAACCGCCTCGAGTACCCACAAACTATTTTTAGCAGAAATAGGAAAAATATAATGTATACCGCTGCAAACCCCAGTTTTACTAAATAAAGGTGGGGTTTAGGGGGATCAAAATTATATAGGCATGTTCTCGTGATGAAAACAATCACTAGTTGAACCAGGGAGGGTCGAACAAAGACACGACATCTGATCTACGTTTCAACAACCTGGGCCCAGTTGTTCAAAGCGTCGTTAGCTTAACGAGCTCGTTAAGGGTCATTTCGTTAACTGTTTTAGCGGATTCAATATACAATATTCTGATATTTTTTGCTGAAAAAATGTGAGTAGCTTTTGCACTGCAAAAGCTACTCACATTTTTTCAGCAAACAATATCAGCATATTTGCGTATCACTCGATGTAAATTTCAACGAATCGTTAACTAACGACATCGTTAGTTTTGAACAACTGGGCCCTGGTCTATATTTCAACAGTATGACCGGTGAAGTACAATTTGCATACACAAATCGAAAGAGTTTTAATCTCCTTTCTGAAAAGGGACCAACTCTAAAAGTAAATTATTTGCGTCCCTTAGAAGGCAAACTTTCTTTTAAAGTAGATTCTTTTCAGAAGGGGCTTGGTATGCAAGAAAACAAACAGATAGTCACAAAACTGTCTCTCTTGTAAAATCTGTCGTTAAAATGTACCAAGTATATCCACTCCCCCTCCGTAAAGTGATTGTTTTCATGACAACTTTATAGATTTAACAACAAGGTGATTAAACGGGATAGTCTATTATTATATCCGACTCTACTTCATAACCAACGTAATCTACAAAGATTTCAAACAACATGCTATAAACAACTTTAATTAAATATCTGAATGTACTCAAAGAGAGGGAGAAAGAACTGAGCAAAACGAAGATCTAACTCAAAAAAATCAATTTAATGTACAGTTGACTCTCGTTATCTCGACCTCGCTTATCTCGAATAATCGCTTATCTCGAAGTAAAAATGTGGTCCCTTCCTAAACATGAAAATCTAACAAGAAGTAAAAAATTATTGTGGAAAAGAGGAGAAATTGCTCCTAAGGAGCAATTTCTCCTCTTTTCCACAAGATTTTCAATATATCTCTAAATTCAAGAGTCCAATTACATATATATTTGTTAAATGTGGTTGTGCGAATTATTTTTTTTCTCAATTCTACAAATTTGATATGTCGAGGTACGGATATCTCGAAGTATTTCAGAGAGTCCCTTAGACGAGAGTCGACTGTATTTTAACAATGCAACAATCTGTGGTCAGTGTATTGTGGTTAAGCGGTAAAGTCGAACAATTGAGGTATGTGCCGTCATGTAAAATGTGTCATATGTGGCCAGCGAAGGTCAAAATAAACCAATGTATCCGCACAGTCTGATCAGTGCCTTCACTGCTTGCTTACAGAATACTCTCTTTACACTTTCGAGAATAGCATAACCGTATTAATCCTAAATATTTGGGCACCTAAACTCCTCATCACGAAATCATACCCTTAAACCCCACTTTTATATAGTAAAACTGGAGTTTACAGGGGTATACATTATTTTTCTCATTTCTGCTCAAAAACATAGATTGCGGGTACTCGTAAGAACCATCGCGTCGAGGCGGTTCTAACGAGCACCCACAATCTATGTTTTGAGCAGAAATATGAAAAATATCAGAAGTTTTATCTGAAAACTTTGAGATTTTAGTGGTGAAATTTTCAATATATTTTAATAGGCGTGTTTTTGTAATGCTTACCTTACGTGTCACACTGTAATTTCGACATCTTTCAGAAAGTACTTTTTGCCAGGTGCTTTACACGGAAGAAGTGAATTTGCAAACTTTTGTCATGATTTAATACAAACATTTTGTCGTGACTACCTAGATACAAAAAGTTTGTTCTATCCATTAAAAAATAAAATAATGTCATTTTTTTTCTCATACTGTAGTAAAGTCGGCAACCAATTGTGCAAAATTTGATAATGTAGATAGATTCGAGCCAGGTTTTCAACAAGTTCCACTTGTTTAACTTTTCTGAAATTTTCACAGAATTGTTGTGAAACGCCAATTATAAAGACTCAGTAGAGAACAGTAAAACATATTTTCCAAGATGAAAAGAATTTCAAAACCATCACTTTACAATAGAAATTACTTAAGTAAGACCATTTTTGGCCATAAAAATTATTTTAGGGTAAATATTTTAGAACAAAGCAGAGAAAAAGAAAAGAAAACTGGTTTCTCACAAGATATGGTCAGTCATAACAGAATATTCTGATTTAAGATAAAACACCATGCAAAAACGCCTTTCCACGTGATGCTGAAAAGACAGTAGGATTTAGACAAGTCTATTTCACTACCTGTTGCTGCGTCTGAAAACTGGTGGCTGTGTAACAAGCCATGTAGACTTTGATAAGACGCTGGTTTCTGGGACATCTCATTATGATGAACACTGTTGGTTCAGGCATGTCTATCCGATTACATAGGGTATATACTATAACCGTAATTATTGCATAAAAAGCAGTGCCGCACGTTATTAACAGCCGTGCATTAACCGGCGAAAAGCCGTGTATTAACAAGGCAATTCACGCGCTGTTAATGCACGGCTACGCAACTTCAATATGATCGCACCGGGGCCACAAATTTGCTGTCGTTACGAGACGTGTACTGCCTGGCCCTAGAATGAGCATAGTCAGTAGAAATTACGTTTGCAAGACATCGGCGAAAAGGCGAAACAAAATAGTGCAAGAAATAACGCGAAATGTAGCAAATGTTTTCAGTTTTTATACAATAATAGCGATCGAACATGGTTTTTCAATGCATTAACATTCGCAGGTCCCTTGGGAGGTGTTGAAAACCGCGGCCTTCTGCCTCGGTTTTCAACACCTCCCACGGGACCTAGCGAATGTTAATGCATGAAAAACCATGTTTGATCTCTATATTAAGGTTACATTAGGTACACTGGGCGGAGTTTTAACCATTTCAGCCACCTCATGACAAAACCAGCAAAAGACATGTGCGCCCTGCGAAGATAGATCAGCCTGGGCATCCGCAGTCCGCATGAAAGCTTGGGCGTTTTTCTACCCATTGAGCGCACAGCGAAAACTTTGAACAGACTGGGCAGATGCCAAGGCTGATCTGAATCTTCGCTTGGCGCGCCAGCCATTTTGTTGGTTTTGTCACGAGATGGCTAATTTTAGACAAGGAAGACAACTTTTATGAATTCAAGTTTGCTTTCAGATATATTGAACCCCGCCTGAAAAGGGGTCTGCTAAAAGAAAAAAAATCTCTTATAGTAGGCCGCTTTTCAGAATGGAGAAAAACAAATCTGACAGAGATGTCCACTGAAAGAGTACACGTCGAATGGAAGTAGACGTGCGTTAAGACGTGCCTCAAATAAACAGTCAATATATCCGTATCATACAAACTGATGAAGAAACGTGTATGTTACTTGGTGCCTTTTTAATAGTTATCCTCTGCAATAACGTATAGGTTAAACGTAAAGAGCTGTGCCAGACTCGCAGATTGCAGGAAATGGAACTTCCTATTGGTTTTAATGGAACTCTACTCTACTGCTTTCAGCTCTCTAAACATACAAAGCATTATTACAGATTTAACGGGCAGTGAGGTTATTATGTAAACGAAGTTTTTATATTTTCATTTTTACAACTTTGTGATCAATTATTAAAGCTAAATATCGATATGTTTCTTTAAGGGCGAAAATGGAAGACTCAGATGTTCCTTTCAATAAATATTTGAAAACACGCAGGTGTTTGCAGGCACGCATATACCAGGTCTACATTATAATATTCTTTCCTAATGGCTAACACACCGTGTTTTTTTGTTGTTGTTTTTTTGAACAATCATTTCAGATTCTTGCAAAATTATGCGTTTCTCAATAACAAATGAACCACTTAAAAAGAAAAGATAAAAGACGTCATTCTGTTATTTTCGCATTAAGCCTAACGCTGATGACGTCGTGTGTGGACAAAGGTGCTATTGAATTACTTTGAAATAGTAATTAATGAACCAATACGAAATATAAAAAAAAATAGTAACTATCTTTTAAATTGTTGATACAGCACCTAGTTTGTGTAACTATGACTCTGAATCAGACTGTAGAAGTATTATATATACGAATTTTACTGCTTCATAGCCTCTATTAAAATACAGTCGACTCTCGTTATCTCGAATTCCTGGGGACTCTCTAAAATACTTCGAGATATCCGTACTTCGACATATCAGATTTCCAGACTTGATGAAAAAATAAATCAAACAACCGCATTGAACAAATATATATGTAATTGGACTCTTGAAGTTAGAGATATGTTGAAAATATTTTGGAACAGAGGAGAAATTGCTCCTAATTTCTCTTCTTTCCACAATATTTTGTTACCTGTTATTAGATTTTCATGTTTAGGCGGGGACCAGATTTTCACCTCGAGATATGCGTTATTCGAGATAAGCGAAGTCGAGATAACGAGATAACGAGAGTCAACTGTGGTGTTGTCTGATAAAGACTACACAGTGAAACAGTCTATATACGAATGCCCTGTCAGCACATAGCCATGTGTTACCTACCCTGACACAGTCCGGCGATGCTATCTGTAAGGTAGTGCGCATCTCAATTTCAATACCAGGCATATGTTTATGTGTATATTACTACACTTTCTCGCGGTATTAAAATCGTATCATCAACTATTCATATTGCCTATCAGATTTTGTTACCAGTTCTCCGTCTGTGTCCATTTTCGGATAGATAGATAGATAGATAGATAGATGTTAAATTCTAGGTACGGCTATCCAACATACACCAAAATAATAATAAGAAGAAGAAGAAAAAGAAAAAGAAGAAGAAAAAAGGAAGACGAAGAATCTTTACAGAAATATGTGTTTAAGGACCCAGACTGTTTGCTCAAACATTTCTATCCGAATTCTTAAGGTAATTACTGTATATTCTGTTACTTTTACAAATTAGTTCAGTAAAGTTTGCGTTACAAAACTCGGGGTTTTGTATTGGCATTAAAAGCAGCTGTTGAAAAGATATTGTAAGATATTTAACATAAATTGTTGAAAAGTGTTTTTGCTTTGCAAAATTGTGCATAACAGTGTGAACCGGTGTTAATGCCGGGTATACCTCTACCTCGCCTCTTTGGACAGGTCCATTTCCTATATAACGAGTGTCTCGTTACTTTTCGTTATTATCATCTTTTGTAGGAATTTTATATTTAATGCAAACAGTGTACACCCTGATCAGACGCCGCATCCTGCGGCGTCTGACCTGGGTCTACACTGAATGCCGCTTACTTGTTTAGAATCTCCAGATTCCTTATGTTTTAAGCAAGCAGTTCTATGAATAACTGGTCCAGACTATGAGCAGATTAACTCTTAGCATGCTAGGTAAAACTTTAGCGCAAACTATTTTGAAGTTTTTGTGAATTTCACCAATTTAATGTCTGCTGTTTTTGCCCGTAGTGTACTAAAAGTTAATTACTTTTGTAAACTCTTGAAAACAGACTGATAGTAGAATTCGATAAGAAGTATTAAACCTGAAAGTAGCAAGCAAACTGTAGCAGACGATAGTCTTTCTGTTTGTTATTTTCAGAGATAATGATGCGTAATATGTCATGGGATTCATCTGACACGTTGCAGATGATTCCCATGCAATGCCAAGCCTTACTTTCTTTGAAAAGTAACAGAATATTTCAAATTGTCGTCTGCTGCAACTTTGATTGGCTTTTAAGAGTATCGTCTGAGTATACAATGTATATGTAATTTAAAACAAATAACAAGAAACTATCCCATGTCACTCTTCATAGAGGGACTAGAAAACTTGTTATCTAAAATCTATCAACACTGCTGTCAAACTACACTGAAGTCAACAGTTTGGACAACAAGAAAGAATAGTCAACACTGCTGTCAAACTACACTGCAGTCAACAGTTTGGACAACAAGAAAGAATATTCATCACTGCTGTCAAACTACACTGCAGTCAACAGTTTGGACAACAAGAAAGAATATTCAACATTGCTGTCAAACTACACTGCAGTCAACAGTTTGGACAACAAGAGAGAATGTTCAACACTGCTGTCAAACTACACTGCAGTCAACAGTTTGGACAACTAGAAAGAATCTTCAACACTGCTGTAAAACTACACTGCAGTCAACAGTTTGGACAACAAGAAATAATGTACAACATTGCTGTCAAACTACACTGCAGTCAACAGTTTGAACAACAAGAAAGAATGTTCAACACGCTGTCAAACTACACTGCAGTCAACAATTTGGACAACAAGAAAGAATGTTCAGAATGATGGTCGATCCATTCTTACAATCACCTCGAGTTCAGATGTGTATACCACTGTAAGTGAAAATTCAGCAGACGACAAGTTGATGATATTTTTCTATTTTGTTCCAGAAATAGGCTCTATTCGTGCGAATTCTATTCATGCGAATTGTGTCTCCTGAGACACAATTCGCATGAAATACGAAAGTCTACTTTCTTGAAAAAGAATAAGAAAAATACCATCAATTTGTGGTCTGCTGAATCTTTTCTAGAACTTTTACCCAGAATGCTAAGCGTTAAACTAAATGCCAACAACGATTCAACATACTAAAGAGGAAACGTCCTTACAGAATATAAATGAGTTAAACTAAAACATGTATTGTTTCTTGCCTTCAATTAGAAAAAGATAAATGAGCCAGCGCATGACAAAACCACCAAACTGGCATGTGCCCCAAGCGAAGACTCAGCTCAGCCTGGGCATCCGCCCAATCTTCGTTGTCCGCATGAAAAAAAGCTTGGGTCCTTAGCTACCTATTGAGCTCACGGCGAAGACTCTGGTCAGAGTGGGCGAATATATAGGCTGATCGGAGTCTTCGCTGGACGCATATGCCATTTTGCTGGCTAAAATTTAATGCAATTACAATAAAGTAAACATAGAAGCACTGGACTTAAATTAAGTTTTGTTGTAACTATTATATATATATAACATGTATATAAGATATGTAATGACAAATTATATTCTGGACAAATCGTATATGAATAACTATTAAAAATTTACACCGAACAACTGAAATATGCCCTTGGGGATAGGGGGCTTCGCAACATCGCATTTTTTTTCCTTGATACATTCTAGAAACTCAATGAAATACATACTATGTCGAATGTTATGATTTAGAATAGCCTTTTAGTAAACTTACGAATGGTACAAATCAAAATCCATGAATAAATGACACAGTAAGTAAATAGAAAGGAAGGCAATGATCAGGAATCGGTACAATTACCTACCACTTCCGTTCCAAGACATCAAAGGGAAAGAAGGACGCACTTAAAAGCAACGGCACCACAATCTAAACATTACAAGCAGAAAGCCAAAAAGACATTTTCTTTCCCAAAAATTGGCCTAACAGCTATCCCAAATAAAAATTTCACCAGGACATACAGACATACAATGACAGAAATAGTAAATATTGTTAATAGGTATATGTGTTCAGCCACTCAAAAGTAGCAAAGCACATTACAAGAAGAAATGTACATGTATACGCAGAAGCATTTGTCAACGAGTAAATTCATAAGACGCTGTTGAATAAGTCAGTGCTTAGAATCAATAAACATAAATCATGTATTTAAGTATTCTGAACTTTCACTTTTCGGCACGAACAGAAAAGCTGCCAGTTGTGAAATGGCATAGAAAATGTCAAAAAAAGAGTCTCGATCACAGAACACAGTCCACCAATGACACCTACAGAAAGAACAAAGAAACCAAGACAAACCACACACATAGGAAAAGTAAAACACCCAGCTGCTTCTTCCCCTACAAGATGATCACAATGTTAGACAGGATCCACTAAACATAACAATAAGACAACGAACAGAACAAAACAAGAACATAGATCAAAAGCGAGTAGCCGCAAGGCCACAAAAAGAACAACTCTAACTAGAACCGTCGCCATAGAACGATCAGTACCCAGTAAGCATTTTTTTTATAAATCTATAGCGGACCGTTATCGGCCCGTCAGGGTAGCTGACCGGCCGATAACGTCCCGTACTAGATTTATAAAGAATGCTAGCTGAGACAAACTACTGCAGAACTGACTGCTCTTGTGTCTAAATTTGATATGTGTCCAATATGGGCATTTGTGAGAATGTTCTTGGCCATGCATGTAAAAATAACAGTAAGACCGCCGTTCTGATTTAAACTTCTCTGGCTATTTGTAAGATTTGAATTAATTCTACATGTGAAAAGGATTTTCAGCATTCAGTCAGAGTTTTAGTAGTCATCAGATATTGCCACAATGCTAATGATCGCTTAATGTTAAGACCCAACCCCTACACTTTTCGGACAACAAGCTAAAGCCACTGATGATTTTTACTGTGTAATTTAAGACGCAAACCCTACACATCTTTGGGACAACGATGCTGTATATACTGATGAGTGTTTACTGTGTATTTTAAGACACAACTCTTACACACTTTTCGGACAACGATGCTATATCCACTGATGATTGTTTACAGTGTATTTTAAGACGCAGCCCCTATACACTTTTCGTACAACGATGGTATATTCACTGATGATTGTTTACTGAGTATTTTAAGACGCAACCCCTACTCACTTTTCGGACAATGATACTATATCTACAGATGAGTGTTTACTATGTGTTTTAAGACGCAACTCCTACACACTTTTCAGACCAAATGCTATATCCACTGTTGAGTGTTTACTGTGTACTTTAAGGCGTAATCCCTACACACTTTTTGGACAACGATGCTATATCCATTGATGATTGTTTACTGTGTATTTTAACACAACTTCTACACGCGTTTCAGAAAACGATGTTACAGTAAAACCTGTTTAAGAGAGCCACCTTTGAGACTGACTTTAAATAGTGGCTGATGTGGAAAAAGTTGTCTGTCTAATAAAGGTACGTCATGTAATTTTGCTAGCAAAATAACATGACATGTTCCTTTATAAGACAACCACCTTTCCAGATCAACCACTAGTCAATTTCAAAGGTGGCTGTCTTACACAGGTTTTACTGTATATCTACTGAGGAATGTTTACTGTGTATTTTGACATGCAACCCATGCACACTTTCATAAAACTATTAACTTGGACGGTATCAAATGGAATTTATTTATTTTTTTATATTTCTTTTTCTTTCGATATTAATGAGTAGGGGTAGAGCATTTCCTAAATATTGCATGTGCGCCCAGAAAAGACTTAGAGCAGCCTGTGCATCCGCACAGTCTGATCAGAGTCTTCACAGGGCACTAAGTGGGTAATTAAGGAATCAAAAGGTCTTCAGGTGGACAGCAAACACTCTGATCAGTCTGCGCGGATGTGCATACTTCGTATTAAAATCCTTGGTGATGCAGAGCATGTTTTGCTGAGTATATATTTCTTTTAATCGTTTAAACCTTTATTACTCTTTGGGTTAATTCAGCTAATGACAAATTGACCATATTTTTTCTTATTCTTTACCAGAAAATAGACTTTAAAATTTCATGCACATTGTCTACATATGAAACAATTTGCATGATACGTCGAAGTTTTTTTCTTCAAAATGTCGTCTGCTGAAAATTTTACCCAATAAGCAGTGCGTTAAAATGGACTCAGTTATACCAGGCGACCATCTGAGGAACAGTTTTCTTTTTCTTTCAATGTCTTCCTAGAGGTAGGTACATAGTTACAATCAAATTACTAGCAAAATTAGAAAATTGCGAGTAAGTTTGAAATTAAACACACACACACACACACACACACACACACACACACACAAAGACAAAAAATGAAAAAAAAATCACTGTATGTTATAGCTTACCTGAAATGAAGAAAATCCTTGCACTGTACCCGTTCATTATATCCGATCACAAATCCAAAAAAGACTAAATTAAATCCATTTCTCCAATTACAATTGTTAGTATTTCAAATAAACGCTAATAGTAATAATAAAAGGTACCACAAAATAAATATCAATGCATTATTGAAGCTGATATATATACTTGTTAAATTGGTGCAGTATTGTGATATTTTATTTATATAAACACATTTAAATGATACACTTGTCAATATCTAAGTTTATACACTATGCTTCTCCGTTCACCGTTATTGGATGTCTGATAATCTTCTAGATGTGTGTAGCCTGGCCAAGCGAAAATGTTACTTCGATACTTTTGCGGACAGTGAATTCCCAGATCAGACTGCGCATCGGGGCTTTCACTACCCACTGACATATTATAAAGTACCAGTCGAATCTGCAAGTGGACAGCAAAGGCTCTGATCAGACTGTGTGGATGCCCTCGTCGACTGGCCTTTGCTGTCTGCATATACCTGGAAAATATTCTGTCTCTTGACGTGGATATACGTATAAGCTACAACTTCTTATAGCCTATTCGAGCTACTCATGCATAGACTAGCATACACACATGCGCAGTCTGGTCGGGGGAGGAACAGTTCGCTAGTAAAAATAAAGATGTTCAAATAATATTTAACGAACTGTGTATGCTGAAACCAGACTGTGCACATGCACAGTCTGGTCTAGGCATGCGCAGTGCGTATATATACTGATTTACGACAGGGTTGTTATCAGGCAGCACTCGTGAAAGCAGAGTCCGTCTTACAATGTGTTAATGCAGTGGAATAGAATAGCTCTTAAGTGGCCGATGTGTTAAGGGTTAACGTTTGGCATTACGAAAACATGCCTATTCAAATATATTGAAAATTTTACAACCAAAAAGAGGAAAATTTTCAGATAAAAATTCTGATATTTTTCATATTTCTGCTCAAAACATAGATTGTGGGTACACGTTAGAACCGCCTCGCCGAGGCGGTTCTAACGAGTACCCATAATCTATGTTTTTGAGCAGAATTAAGAAAAATAATGTATACCCCTGTAAACCCCAGTTTTACTATGTAAAAGTGGGGTTGAAGGGGGTCAAAATTATATAGACGTGTTTTCGTAATGGCATGCTGGAAAATACTGCAGCAGACGATATTTTAAAGTATTTTTCTTTCTTTTTTCGCCAGAAAATTGGATTTGAAATTTTCATAGGAGACAATTTCTATGGAAGGTCAAATCCTATTTCTGGGAAAATTAAGAAAATGTCATCATCTTGTCGTCTACTGAATTAGCCTAGAGAGTGGTAAAGTATTATTGACCACGGTTAAGAAGAGATTCAACCAATATATAAATTCTAAGCCATTATCTTGTAGACTTTCTGCAATAAACAACTGTAGAAGAGTGCTGACAATACACCATAAGGGTATATTTGATGTGACAGAAAAAGAAAAGATACAATATAAAATATTATTATTTGCTTGAACGAAAAAAATAAAACATAGATAAAGAGCAGCGTTTGCTGCAAAGTTATGACATTTTAAACTATAGTCAATTTCACAGATACAAACTGTACTCGGTATTTGTCAGAAAAGATCTGCGAGTTTGACTGACTAATACTAATTTTACGCAGCTATGGGTTACTCGTACATTTGTTTCTGTGTTGGATATCACACGTGACTTGGCAATATGAATAAAGAGCTTTCAGAAACGAAAAGTAAACGTTCCGTCCCATTATAATGACCTGCATAATTACCAAATAATAAAACTACAGAATAAAATCCAGACCGCTACCTCAAACTCCGTTAAGTTTTTTTTTTTTTTTTTTTAAACTTTATCGCAGACACTCTAAACCGATTGATAAATATAAACTTAGGTTGAAAACACTTCTGCAGCAAGGAATACCGGAATCCGACTTTTACGACGGCCTAGATTATAAATCTAGGAACATTTTAAGAACAATTAAAAACATAACCTAGCACAAAACATGGGTGATCTGCAACAGACTGCATGCTTAGTTTTTAACCTAATTATGCTTGATAGCTACATATATGCTTTCCTCTTTACTTGCTCGACGTTGGGTCGGGTCTCTGACTATGACGGTACCTACACGAACCTCCGATTAGAAGGTTGATGCCTGATGTTATGTCTTCGTTTGGGCTCTCCATGATTCAGCTGGCGGTATCCTTTGGCTGTGGCTATCAGTGTATGAGGAAATTGCCACGAGCTGTCTCGGCGATTTAATTTGAGCAACCGCATGACAAAACCAACAGAATGACATGTGTGCCCAGCGAAGACTCAGATCAGCCTGGACATCCGCCAGACTTTTGGGCGGATGCCCAGGCTGATCTGAATCTTCACTGGACGCACATGCCATTTTGTTGGTTTTGTCATGTGGTGGCTCATTTGATTTACATGTTTTCTTTGCTGTTTCACTGATTGTGTTAGTAGCCTCTATGCGAGGTCTAACAATTATTTTACAGTTTTACAACATTTGAACTAGGGTGAGACTTAAACACCTCAAGTGAATTTTTACTACTTATCGTTCTAAAGCGGTAGTCGTTCTTGATGTTTCACTGATCCACTTAGGAGCCTCTATGCGAGGTCTAACAATTATTTTACAGTTTTACAACATTTGAACTAGGGTGAGACTTAAACACCCCAGTGAATTTTTACTGCTTATCGTTCTAAAGCGGTAGTCGTTCTTGATGTTTCACTGATCCACTTAGGAGCCTCTATGCGAGGTTTACAATTATTTTACAACATTTGAACTAGGATGAGACTTTAGCACCCCAAGTGAATTTTTACTACTTATCGTTCTAAAGCGGTAGTCGTTCTAAAGCGGAGGTTCTAGTGTTGGTCGTCCTTTGCGTGTGGGGTGATGCTTCGATCTGCAAAATAATAATCGTAGGTTAATAGGTTTTATTTTGATGTCTCATATCTAATAACCAACAATGAGTGTATGAGACATTATGTGATACTCTGTTAATTATGATTTACGAGATACTCCATTACGTAAACACGCCTATTCAAATATATAGAAAATTTCACCTCTAAAAATTGAAAATTTCAGATAAAAAAAACTCTGATATTTTTCTTATTTCTGCTCAAAACATAGATTGTGGGTACTCGTTAGAACTGCCTCGGCGAGGCGGTTCTAATGAGTACCCACAATCTCTGTTTTGAGCAGAAATAAGAAAAATAATGTATATTCCTGTAAATCCCGGTTTTACTATATAAAAGTGGGGTTTAAGGGGGTCAGTATTAAATGGGCATGTTTTCGTGATGCTATAACACAAAACTGTATTTATTGCATAACACGGAACCAGAATAACAGAAAAGGATCATTACGTCATGAGCAAGGAGCGAGGGCTCTTAACCAAACTATATGTGTTTCCAGTTAGGGCTTTTAGTTATTCTGATGTACTCTATAGTATCCAATGATCCTGTTAGCGCGTGGATCCTGATAAAACTGTAGATATGCTGGCTAATCTCTGTCTTCGCTGAATAATTGAAACAGTAATATTAGTCATCTGAGCCGGAGCACAGCATTTCATATAAAACTGCATGTGCACCCAGTGAAGACTCAGATCAGCTTGCGCATCCGTGCAGGTTAATCAGTGTCTTCGCTTTCTGTCTGATGACCCTTTGAATCATTTGCTACCCAAAGAGTTCACTGCGAAGACTCTGATCAGACTTCGCGCATGCGCAGGCTGATCTGAGTCTTCGTTGGGCGCACATGCAATCTTGTAGGAATTGTTGTGCCACGGCTCATATTAAAGTAATATGGTAGATTGAGTTGATTCATTTAGCGTCATTTACAGAGTATTGAATTACGACAATAAACGAATGTTTCTACTGCAATTTAGAATGAAGACTCGTCAAAATACTATCAGCAATTACATGTAATTGTGCTTGAATATTTACCTTGCAATTCAAACGGGAGAACTGTCAAAAGACTATCAGTTTTTACCGTGAATGGTTTATCAGAAGAGAAAAGAAGATTACCTTTTTCAATACTATGTAACGCATAGGTGGCTCATGGATGGGAAAATGGATGAATCATGTATTTGCAATAGATGACTTGCATAACATGTAGTCTATAGGAATACCAACTTTTTTAATACTACCACAACAACTAATCAATTCTCTGTCACACTATATGTCAGAATATAAGGTCATATACATGTATTAATAAATTGCATTGAACACCGGTTGCGATTCTGCTACAAAAGTAGTTCCATAATAAAACGTTCCAAAATTTTTGCCTCTTTTTAGTCTTATTCACATGTTTTGATGTCAGAATTGGTCCATGTGTATATTTCAGGCAGTTCTGCAGTAATTATAGACAAACTTATACGTTCTTAGTGGTTGCTTTGAAACTGAAACTACACCTTTCCAGTTTTAAGCTTGGTGCTATACACATACAGGAGAAGTAAATGTGCAAACTTGTGTCATGATTTAACGCAAAACCATTTGTTTGTCATGACTATGTAAGCAAAAAAAAAAAAGTTTTTAGTCACTGGTTTAAAAAAAATCAAATATTTTCACTTTTTTCCATAGTAAAAATGAAAGCAAATTATACTGAAATCTGTAGGATAGGTAACTTGGAGGCAGACTTTCAAAAAGTTACGTTTGTTCAATTTTTCTGAAATTTTCAAAATATTGTTGTGAAATATCAATTATTCAAATTCGAAGAAGAAGAAAAAGAAGAAGAAAAACAAAATAGACAAAAATTTCCAAAAATCACTTTACTATAGAAATTGAATAGGTCAGACCAATATTTGGCCGTAAATTTAATTTTAATGTACATGTTTGAGAACAAAACACGGAAAACAGAAAAGACAATTGGTTTCTGATAAGATACGGTCAATGAGAACAAAATATTTTCATTTAAAATAAAACGCCAGACAAAAAACGTCTCTCCGAGTGATGTCGAAAGGACAGTAGAAAGCCGTCTAGAGAATATATTACCTGTACATCGGTCGACACAGGTCAACACTTGGTTCATGTTAGCAAAAGCGGGTCAGTACCCTTTCTGGTGTTGGCATTTTCATGGGGAGGGATGCTAGGACTACTATCGAGCTAGTATTTAGTATTTAACCTTTGAATGAAAAATGAAAGAATCAATGGACTTCAGAACAGTTGCAATCAATGCACTGACAGCACTGGTGGGTCGACTGTCTCTGATTGTAGGCTGAGAAAATGGTCGTGAACGGGGACTTAAGATTATTTCATTTAACCCTTAACCTCTTGTAATATAAGCAATAGTGCAGACCCTAATCTGGGTCTGCACTGTTTGACGTTCCAATCCAGCTTTTACAGCTAATCCCATTTACACGGTACTTTGACGTCATAGCGACAAGAATAGCCATCACGAAAACATACCTATATAATTTTGACCCCCTTAAACCCCACTTTTATATAGTAAAACTGGGGTTTACAGGGGTATGAATTATTTTTCTTATTTCGGCTCAAAACATAGATTGTGGGTACTCGTTAGAACCGCCTCATCGAGGCGGTTCTAACGAGCACCCACAATCTATGTTTTGAGCAGATATATAAAAAATATCAGATTTTTTATCGGAAAATTTTCCTTTTTTGGTTGTAAAATTTTCAATGTATTTGAATAGGCGTGTTTTCGTAATGGCAGCTATTATTAACTTTTATCTTTGGTTTCATTGGGCAATGATAATCACGTGGACAACAACCTTAAGGAAATTTGGTGTATGTATACCATGGCTCGGTTGTAAACAATCGACCCAAAAAGCAGTGGGCCTCAAAACATTTGCAGAAATGTCTGTACTTGTAATTTTTAAGGACAATTAATGGTAGTCTACGTCAAGTGAAGTTAACAGTAAGGAACAGTGAAGATCCTATCAAAACACGAATCATCTGTCAACTGCATATGTGTTTATTATTATTATTATTATTATTTTTTTCTTTTTTTTTTTTTTTTTTTTTTATTTATTTATTTTTTTTACAGAAAAAAAAACGTGATGTTACATTCAAATTGTTTCCGAAGGACTGTCTAAGTTTCAATACGAGAATTTATAAATGAAGAGTCGTCTTTTTTCTGTGAAACAGATATCGCTAATTTTCTTGTAATGCTTTAACCTACAGAGTGCTAAAACTTAATATTTACACGATACACTATGAGACGGAACAAAGAATGCTGTGACAAGAACTCTGTTTTATAGCAAAACGTTTAGTTTCGTGTCATATAATAGGCAATAATGACAAAACTTGACAATACTAGTCGTAAAGAAAAGTTCTATCCTATTAATAATCGTAATGTTAGTATTAATAATCCTGCATCATCAAAATGATAGGGTAAAAGCCAAACATACGAGGGTGAGTCAATAAGTAACCAGCGTAACTTATTTCCGGTTAAGATCCACCTCTTCTTTTTCGATGTAATTGCCCTCTAGTGCGATGCACTTAGACCAACGGTGTTCAAGTGCCATCAGCCCAGAACTGAAAAAGTCAGGGTCCTTTCCAATGACCCACTCCTCAACTGCCGTCACGACTTCTTCATCAGACCGGAAATGAAGTCCACGGATATCCTTTTTCAAGTTTAGGAATAGGAAGAAGTCGCTAGGAGCTAGGTCAGGCGAATAGGCCGGATGTGGTATTAATTCATACCCGTTTCGCTCTACAGCATCCATTGCAACCCATGTATAAAACATATACATGTATTGAAACAAAGCATGAAAATCGTGACCATCTCGGTCCATCGGAAATGGGATAGGCTGGTTACTTATTGACTCGCCCTCGTATATGATAACATATGAACCGCAACGTGAGGAATCGTTCCTTCTGACATGTGCGCTCAATGAAGACCCAAATCAGCCTGCACATCCGCGAAGTCTGATCAGAGTCTTTGTTGTCCGCATGAACAAACATTGCATCCTTAGCTATCCAAAATGCGCCCAGCGAAGATTCAGAAAAGCCTGCGGATTTCCGCAGGCTGTTCTGAATCTTTGCTTGGCGCACATGTTGTAAGGTACGTTTTCTGACGTTCGGCCCATATAAGCTTGAACGTGGGAACGCAAGAAAAAGGCCCTTATTGCACACACAGAAAAGGATTTATATAGCAGCCATAAATTATGGAGTATAAAAATTCACTCAGTCTAACCAGGGTATTGGTTGAACGCCTGCAGTACGAGCTGACATTGTACAATGAATAAATCGATCGTTATAGAATATGCTAACCTGTACTATATTGAATGCGCAGGGTGATCAGATTGTTTCACTGGATGGACATGTCGTAAGGTACAGTTTTTGTGTTGGCTTTGTACAATCAAGAATCATGAAATGCACATGCTCTGTTTGGACTACAAATTCACGGCGTTTGCCCTCAATATTCGGACATCTTAACCTTTGCCATGCTGAATAAATTAAGATGCCACGCCCACTTCTAATTTTCAGCCAGTCAGATGACTTAATCCAGGTTGATCTGGATCTAACTGTTTGCAAAGGCAGGGCATATCTGGGCTCAGCAGGACCAGGTTTATCGTCTCACCGCACTTGCGACAAAACAGCTAGATGAGCATACTCTTCAGGGGAGGTAATTCTTTCGAATGTTTTGTCCCCTTCTGAAAACGGATCTACTTTGAAATGAAAATAAAGCTCTCCGTGGGACCAAATTCAATCCTTTTAGAGTAGATGTCTTTTCAGAAGGGGATTGATGTGCAGGAAGGCAAACAGAAAGTCACAAAATTTATCTACAGACAACCCCCTTATTACCGACACTCGATACAACGACAAAATTCGTTATAATGATAATTTGACTGTCACCAAATCTTCGTTTAATAGGTAACAATTAGTCATAAATTATGCAAAAATATTATATTTTATGATTTAAAGAAACATTTGTTTTGGATATTTGTTAGAATCGCCTCAGTGAGGCGTTTCTAACAAATATCCAAAACAAATGTTCTATGAGGAAATTAACAAAACAATACATATCAATATACTCATAAAGTACTCGTATTTTGTACTACTGCAAATTTATTTTAATGGCAAAATGGCAACGTTCTTGGGAACAAATGCTGTCGTTGCCACGAGGGTTCACAGTTCTTCTAAAATTTAAAATAATAATAATAATAATAATAATAATAATAATAACTTAACTACCTAATGATCTTTTTATAAAATCCGTTGAGTGTCTGGTACAGTGTAGACCCTGCGCATTTTTTCGTTTCTATTCTGGGTCTGTATGTTTGTTAAGGTCTGCTTGTCCAAATACATGTACTTAAATAACTGTACAATTCGCTTATGTCGGAAAAATGTAAGGTTTTGTCAAGTCATATGAGTAGAACAGGAACAACTGACATATCATATATTTGATGATGACTTCTTCTAAAGCTTATACGACGAGATAAGAATTCAAATTGCATGGCCGTGTTTAATTATAAGTCAATACATGTATTTTATTGAAAATACCAGACACGCGATGATATCGTTTATCCTATGTCAGTCTGTCTATTTTTGTTTTTCATTTTTTTTTTCGAGATCATCAGTAATGTCGATAAATATACCTAGTAAATTAGGAACTAGAGTGAGAGCGATGACTGTTGTACCGTATTCGACCTACTTACCGCACTGTGCGCTTAAATTTTTCTAAAGCACTAGGGAAATTTGTGGTAAAATATCCACCTAATAACGGCACACTTGAAAGAAAGTTCAACAGAGGACTTCATGAGGAGCGTATTTAATGATGCTTATGCAATGTTATTTTCTGTTTTCTTTATAGAATCATATGTTGTGGATACTCGTTTGAATTGCCTCGACTTGTAATAAGACCTGTGTGACCAGCAAAGACTCAGATCAGCCTATACACCCACTCAGTATGGCAAAAGTTCTCGTTTATCCATCTTTGGATAGCCTAGAGTCTGTAGAAGGCACATGCGATCAGCGAAGTCTCTGATAAGACTGCGCGGATGTGCAGGCTGATCTGAGTCTTCGCTGGTCGCACAAGTCTTACTGTAGGTTTTGTCGTGCGCTGGCTCAATTATTGTTTCCTTTAGAGGCTTGACGTGCAGGAAAGCAAAACAGAAAGTCACAAAAATTGTCTTATTTGTAAGAATTGTTGGAAAATCTACTACTTACAACGAATTCCCTATTACCTATTACCACCCTTCGGGCAACTTCAGCAGACGACAAATAGATAATAATTGTCTTATTTTTCTCAGAAAACAGGATTTGACATTTCATGCAAACTGTTTCCACTGCAGACAATTTGTATGTAATAGATCCTATTTTCATGGAAAATACGAAACAATCTCAAAATGTCGGCTGTTGAAATATTTACCAAACATGCTAAGCGTTAAGATAAATGGAATCGTTGACGGCGAGGTGAGACTAAAAAAATTAACAGAAATGTTTTATGTCTTTTTAACAAGTCCACTAATTGCTTCGGAGCAATTTTAATCGATGTAATTTATTTTAATTTTATTTTCTTTGGTAGGGTGTTCTATAATGTAATTGCAGTGAAAGTTTAAGGGTATTGAGAATTAGCGGTGTGGCGTTACCACCTAATTAATGCCTAGCATGCTGGGTAAACAAATTCTGCAGCCGACATTTTGAAACGGTTTTTTTTCTTATATTTCCAAGTAAAACAGGTATTAACATTTTGTGCAACTTGTCTCCTCGGCTGTAACATAATTCATCTCGCATCATTTTTCTTAGGTTTTCGATACCGTATACCTGTATTAATGTTATGCAATCTCTTATTTCATTATGATTTTAACCCATTGTATACTGAATACAATCTCTCACACAATATATTTGAAGAGCCCAATTTCAATTTTAGGTACGTCTGGTTATGAGATTTAGATATTCCTATAGAAAAAAGGCAAAACTACTTGCAAACATTGGGGACCCTGATCAGACGCCGCATTCTGCGGCGTCTGATCTGTGTCTGCGTTGTTTGCCAATTACTCTTTTAGGGATCTCCCGACTTCAATGGGTTAATCGCGGAACCTATCTCACAAACGAGCCGCAACGTCAAAAAGCGTATCTTCGGACATGTGCGCCCAGTAAAGATTCAGGTCAGCCTGCGCGGTCGCACAGTCTGAACAGAATCTTCACTGGGCTCATTTTGGAAGGCCAACGGTACAAACTTTAATCATGCGGACAACAACGACCTGATAAGACTATGCAGAGCGCAGGCTGATTTGAGTCTTCGTTATGGCGTAGATGTCAAAGGATACCTTTCCTCTCTTTGCGGCTCAAATGTTGAGTGGATTCTACCCGTCATTGTATTCAGTGTCGTATCTTTGTTGCGTCTGATTATAAACAAGAACCTTAACACTTTGCATCATTTGAACCGCAACGGCAGAACGTACCTTTGGACATGTGCGCCCAACGAACACTCAAATCAGACTGCGCATCCGCGCAATCTGATTAGAGTCTTCGTTGTCCGCATGAAGGACCTTTGTACTCAAGGGCATCCAAAAATGCGCCTAGTGAAGATTCTGATCAGACTGCGCAAATGCGCAGTCGGATCTTAATCTTTGCTGGGCGTACATGTCCGAAGATATACGTTTCCTGACGTTGCGGCTCTTCTGGCGGCTGAAGTAAAATGTGCTTTTTATTGGTTTAAACATTTTTTAATATAATATAAATAACAGACACAGCAAGCTAATAGCTTATATGGAATCTTCTCCTTGCACTAATATTGTACAAAACAAATGAGTATAGAAAATAAGGCTACTATCGTTGACCTCAGAAAATGCATACAGAAGTTTTATCAAAGATACGTATGAAAGAGAGAGAGAGAGAGAGAGAGAGAGAGAGTATAAAGTTTCCCGCTGCCCCGATTTATGTCATGTTAATTGACAACACAATAATGGTTATTTTCCAACTAATCCACGTCGAACTTTTTCGATTTAATGTGTTCGTGCACATCATCAAATACCATTTCACCAAATAAGTACGTCTTCATCTGTTGGTGATAAATATCTAATAAAATACGTATTCGTGTTAAGTGATGGTTTGGACATTCGAATAAGAAATGTTTGGTAGTCTCGGATCTACCACAAGAATATAAAGGGGGGTCAATAAGGTTTTTATGATACAGGTGATGCCTAAAAGAACTGCAGTCTAGTTGCAATGTGAAAAAAATGAGCTTTCCTACTTCCAAAGTAGAACCAAAAAGGTGGTTTGTTGATGTGCTCAGATAGTTTACATTTAAACTGTGTGACTGAAGTACTGTTCCTTATTTCAATGGGAAGATTATTCCAAGCTCTTATTACAGATGGAAGGAAAGAGTTGAAATATAATATCGAATTAGCATGAGCAGACACTATATAATTTGAATTTCCAAGAAAATGTTGAGATTGAGTTTGGACTAGGTTCGGTAGAAGTTGATTTGGGTATGTTGGCGAGAGGCCGCTGATCATTTTGTAAAGTATATTATTGCATAAAAAGCAGTGCCGCACGTTATTAACAGCCGTGCATGAACCGGCGAAAAGCAGTGTATTAACAAGGCAATTCACGCGCTGTTAATGCACGGCTACGCAAATTTCAATATGATCATACCGGGGCCACAGATTTGCTGCCGTTACGAGATGTGTACTGCCCGGCCCTAGAACGAGTATAGTCTTTGGAAATTACGTTCGCGAGACATCGGTGAAAAGGCGAAACAAAATAGTGCAAGAAATAACGCGAAATGTAGCAAATGTTTTCAGTTTTTATGCAATAATAGCGATCGAACATGGTTTTTCAATGCATTAACATTCGCCAGGTCCCTTGGGAGGTGTTGAAAACCGCGGCCTTCGGCCTCGGTTTTCAACACCTCCCAAGGGACCTGGCGAATGTTAATGCATGAAAAACCATGTTTGATCCCTATTATAAGCTTTCGTTTCTCACGTCGTGGTTCCAGAGTATCCAAGCCCGTATCGTCATAGAGTTTTGCAATGCTACATAACTTGTTGCTCCTGTAGCTACACTCATAGCTTCTATTTGAACATGTTGAATATTCTCTACATTACGAAAACATGCCTATTCGAATATACCGAAAATTTGATCACCAAAAAATGAAAATTTTCAGATAAAAAACTGATTGTTTTCATATTTCTGCTCAAAACATAGTTTGTGGGTACTCGTTAGAACCGCCTCGATGAGGCGGTTCTAACGAGTACCCACAATCTATGTTTTGAGCAGAAATAAGAAAAAAATGTGTACCCCTGTATATCCCAGTTTTACTATATAAAAGTTGGGTTTAAGGGGGTCAAAATTGTATAGGCATGTTTTCGTGATGAATAGTTTGTTTTATCTTGATTGGTACAATTACTACAAACTACTCCGCAGTATTCAGGAACAGATCTAATCATGATATTACAAGACTTCCAAGGACTTTCTATCGAATCTAAATTTAAATGCTCTTAATAAATTAACACACTGCTATCAATTAGTTATTATCTCAATATGATTATGCCAAGTCAGATCGGAGGAAAACGTAATAACAAGGCGTTTATGATGCTCGACTTCCTGTAATATATTATTGTCCATAATAAGGTCGTGTTGGTTTAGCTTTATTCGCTTTCTGGAAACGCCCATCGTTTCAGTTTTACTGCGTTCAAGTTAACGAGCCATTGAGTAGACCATGCATGAACAATCGAGAAGTTAAGTTCATTATGTTAGCAACTGGTTGTGGATTCTCTACTATGATGTATAAGCTGGTGTTGTCTGCGAATAATCTAATGCTACCATTCAATTACAAAAGAATATCATTATTATGACTTAGAAAAAATAAAGGGTCTACGATTGAGGCCTGTGGAACACCAGCTGGTACATTTAGGTAAGAGGGTATTTTTCTGTTTATTACTATTCTTTTTTTCCTTTTGTCAGATAGATAATTAGCAAACCTATTTAACAAATTATCTGAAATGCCTATGGCTTTAAGTTTTTGCAGTAACCCCTTCTGCCAGACCCTGTCAAACGCTTTTGTAATATCCAAAAGCCTACTCTAACTTCTTTGCTATTATCCACAGCTTCGCAAAATGTATCGTATAATTCTAGCAGCTGACACGTTGTCGAGTCACCTTGGATGAATCTGACTGAGAAGCCGTGCAAATATGGTACTGTATACAATAATTGTAAACAAGTTTATGTACAGAACTTTCCCTAGTTTTACCTAATCCGCTCAGCTATATTATACGCCGATAATTGTTAGGCGATTGCTTCTCTCCCTTCTTAAAAACTGGAGTAACGTTTGCAAATTTCCATGCCTGTGGAAAACGTCCCAAATGAATGAGTTTATTGAAACATTTACTTAAGGGTAAGCACATCTGGTCTGCTCCTTCCTTAAGTAAGCATGGGCTCATGAAGTCCGATCCCGATGCTTAAGAAGCATAAAGTGAACGTAAAAAGGGTAAGATAAATGTCCAGGAAGTGCCATAATCAAAAGCCGCAGCCCTTCCCAGACCCCAAGAGGAAGACGAAACAGACAAAACCAAACAAGCGCAAACCGAACAAACGCACGAAAAGCACTAAGATTAGCTTTCTCTTCCCCAAGCGAGGTAACCGCAATGCTAAAAGGACTGAAAAACGCAAGAGCAAAATAACACAAGGCAAGACTTAAAATAAATTCTCGTATATCAGAAGAAGTTATATGTATTGTATGTAATTTTTCATAGGATGGTTCTAGCGGGTCAGGAATGACTGTATTAACATTATTGAGTTGCGAATGGGCTACGAAATAAGTATTAAGAATATCCGCCTTATCTTGGTCATTTTTTTTTTTTTTTTTTTTTTTTTTTTTTATAGATAAACTGCGCTATGGATTCAGTAGTTCGATCGATGTTAAGAGTTTGTTTTGATAGTTTTCACTATGATTTAACATTATTGATGTTAGCTTTGAGTGCTTCTGATATACGATTTTCGTTGGTAAGCTTTGAAGATATTATTAGTTTGACGATTTTATTACGCACTTTTAGGAACTTCGACCACGCTCTTTCTTCGTATCTCTTTTTAGCTTTCCTATGCAAACGTCTGTTTTGACGTATTAATTTCCAGATCTCTTTGTGCATCTACGAACAGTCGATAGGTCTGAGAGTAACTGTTTTATGAAGAATTGAGACTGATGCGGCTTCTAAGATTACGGAAGTGATTTTTTCTGTTACTTCGTCAATATCACCCTCAAAGATTTCATTCCATCTAGCTTAGGTTAAAGAAACTTGAGAAGTATAACTACTGGTCAGTGGAATCTTATTGTATTGAGAATAAATGGATCAAACACCACGGTAGCCAAAATATCAGTTGTTTTATTAACTAAAATTACTTCAGTCAATGACGCTAACGCTTCCGTGAAGTGAGTCACTTCGTTTATTAATTGTTTTAAATTGTATGCCTTCGTCAATTCTTGAAGATTTTTACTTCTATTACTAACAAGCAAATCATTTTTGATACCGCCTACTATTATAATATCCTGAATATTTGTACTTTTATCTCGGTCTACACTTTCATGCACAAGATTCCAGTAATTCTGATTTGCATTTAGTGACCTGCACATACCACAAACTAGAATATTGTAGCCTCGAACTTTGCCCTGGGCCAAGGCGCATTCAAGGTCTTTCACCTCTAGTTCCTTGCGCCTTACGCATCAGGGTGTTTTTCGCATATATTGCTACACCCTCGCCTCAAATATTCCGACCACACCTAAGGAGATCCTTAAAATGAACAATTCGCATATCACTGGCACTAATATTGTCTCTTACCCAAGTTTCAGTGAAAACAAAAATGTCAAATACTTGTATTTCAAATTGCAAAATATCAATTTTGGGCATAATATTCTAATTATTCAAATTGCAAAAGCTCAGATGGTTGTTAAGTGGCATCCCCAAGTCGCTTGATATACTCGAAATAGAGCTTCAATTAGAGCTTGACAACGGTCCTGGATTTGAATGAATGTCACCACAACTCAGCAAGAGGCAAATAAGCCATGTAAGTACAATCAAGAACTTTAATATTTTCAATAAGTACATGAGAAAAATCCAGTTATACAAGGCTTCGATATATAAGCCTATATGGGTATTTAATCAATTTGTGCAACCGTCGATTAATTTGAAGTGCATTCTGAACAATTGATAATGTGTGTTGCCTCTGAAATAGTCTTTAACGCGGGCCCTCCTCAATGCCAAATAAACTCTATTAGGTATCATTTGGCAGTTCACATTAGGTACAACATATGAGATAAAGTGGCTCAGAGGAGGATGCGACCGCGAACATCATGGATGTCAAACTATCCGAGCAGGACATCAAGTACGGAAAACAAAATTAGGAAACTTGTTATTGAAATATGGTGCAAAAATCAATCCATCACGACCTAACGTCTTTAATGTGCTAGCATTCTACTTAAATCTATATCGGGCCGTTATCGGCAATACAGGATTCCTGTAGCCGGCCTCAGCTCAGTTGGGTGCGCGTCGAAATTGAGATCAAGAGGTGCGGTGTTCTATCCCTGCTAGGTCCGGCAATATTCTTTTGTGGAGATAGATCATGAAATATTTTCTACGGTCATCCTCTCGCTTCCGCCGATTCAAGAAAGGCGATTGTCATTTTCTGGTAAAATAATGTGCACAAGAACTGGTTAACCGCTTAGAGGACTAAGCCTACCCAGAAAAAGTGTGGTTAGGTAAACTGATCGCGCTCGACATGACCCCGATGGTTTGACTGGGCCGTTAAGACTCAAGAGCCAAGCCTCAACGCAAACAAACAAGCAGGATTCCTGTCGGGCTGATAACGGTCCGATATAAATTCAAGAAGAATGCCAGGAAGGTAAATCTGTTGTAAAATAACAAAGGCAGCGCCATTTTGTCGATTGTGCAGGCAACAAAGGGCTATAAGAGCACAATTGCGTGGTTTGATCAAAGTTTCTGTTGCTCAGATACATCTTTAATGTACTCGTATACTGTAGAATATTTCGACGACCAGAGAAAGTCCTGATCGGACTGCGTTGATGCAAATCAAGTAAGCATTCTTCTTAAATCTATATCGGACCGTGATAGATTTAAACAGAATGCTAGCTACTTCAATAGTAAATTCAACTTATTTAAATTTAGTTTCACTTATTTTTAGGAGGATTCCTGTCGAACAAATATTGGCCCGATAAAGATTTGAGTGTAATATTACATGTAGCTTGGAAAGGCTGACCCGGCCAATTTTACTGTTAAGTATGGTATAAGCGTCCTTTTTTACAAAAAGTTACAGGTTTATATGCATGTTGATGAATATTTGCATTTTGCACTCAAATGCCTTAAGCTTAATAACTCCGTATCGAGACTTCAAACAAACTCATATTGATCTGACTGAAATCAACAAAACCATATGGCTGATTATTTGTGGTAGTTATCATGTCGCAAAAAGTTAACTTGCTTATCATAGAAAAAATGAACATATTAGATAAAAGCAAACTAAAATTTAACAATGTGCCAAATTATGCTTACTATTTCGACAGATCATAAAAAGAATTGAGGGTGATCAAACTCATGTTCCTGCGGCCTCATGTTTCCATGCCGTCGGAGATGCAGAAGGAATCTTTAAACTAATCAATTTGGCATTTTAGTGTGGTTGGTATTTGTATTTTAGTATTATTTAATCTAGTTGCAACTGTTAAAAGTTTTGTTAAAAATAATATGAAATAAAATGATAAATAAATAATAAATTAATTAATTGATAAGTAAACAAAAAAAATAAATATTTGAATCAAATTATTTAAATTTCAGTTTTACATATTTCTTAGGAAGTCTAATTGAAAGCGACAAAAATACCAAAAAATTAATATTGCTAGATAAGACTGGAGAAAATAGTTTAACCAAATTCTAGAAAAATTAAAAATAAATAATTAATTACTACAATTTTTTTTATTTTTAATTAACCTGTTTTCTTCGTTGCCCGATTATAAAATTAATGTATACTGTAGCCCTGTGAGAACTGTGAGAGCAAATGATAATATTATAAGGATTTTCTCACGCTGCGCACGATATATTTTTGTAATCATCTCACTTGCTCCAAGAGAAAGCGTCTTTCAAAATTCCTCTATTAATTAAGGGTAACGGATATACTTTCAAGAGGGACAACTCTATCAAATTTGTTTACCTACTGAAAACAAGAGAAGCAAATTCTTTCCTTTTAGACTGGACTCGTTTTCAAAAGGGACTTAGTGTGCATGAAAACCGATAAAAAGTAACAAAAGTTGTCTCACTTGTAAAATTTGGCGAAAGCTTTTGCAAATATATCCAATTCCCTTAACTTGCACGGCAATAACTGGCATTAATTTCTGATCTGGCTAAAGTCCAAGTGGCCACTAGACTAATGAAGCAACAACCGTTTAATAAAAGGCCACAGAGAGAGTTCAACTCGTAGTTAATTTGTCCCCACTGTCTAGTAGTTGGCAAAGGCTCCCAAAATGGCTTCACGATAAAATGCTATCGGTTTGAAGTGCGAAAACGATTGCAGCCGGCGACAAATCTCGTAGAAAGTGACAGGTTTTGCATCACCATTAGTAGAAAGCTCTTGGAAAAAAATCAGTGCAAGTCCCACGGTGCTTAACTCTTAAAACGCCAAGCAATATTGTAGCAGAAAAGAAAATATATCGTCGATTCTGAAAAATACAAAACAAAAATAAAATACAGTCGACTCTCGTTATCTCGAATTCGCTTATCTCGAATAACCGCTTAACTCGAAGTGAAAATCTGGTCCCTGTTTGAACATGGGAATCTAACAACAGGTAATAAAATATTCTGGAAAAGAGGAGAAATTAAGGAGCAATTTCTCCTCTTTTCCACAATATTTTCAATATATCTCTTAACTTCAGTAGTCAATTTACATATCCATTTGTGAAATGTGGTTGTTTGGTTTACGTTTTCCTCAATTCTGCAAACCTGATATGTCGAGGTAGGGATATCTCGAAGTATTTCAGAGAGTCCCTTGGACTTCGAGATAACGAGAGTCGACTGTAGAATATCATCTGCCAGAGTTGTGATTAGCGCTATAAGTTTTAAGAAACATTTAATCTCCAACTGCGTATGTCATCCATCATTCGTGGTCACAATTCTTCTAAATCCTGTGCAGGCAATGACATATTTCCGCCTGCACAGGTTGATCTGGATCTGTGCATTTCGTGCATATGGTCAGATATTTGAATCGCATCATGAGAAAAATGTCATTATATCATCTGTAAACAGAAAAGACATGGCCCCATTTTGCACACTAACATAACATTATCGGCGCAATTCAACAGTATCCGTCCAATATGTAGTCAGACAGTGAAGGCTTGCCTGTATAGGCTGTCGATGTTTGCAGGGCGTCAAGATCCTTTTGTTTTGTATGTTTCTTTTATTCTACTCTTGACTCTTTTGTCATTACCAGGCAACATTTCATTTTTATTCCGTTGCTTGCATAGTGTTCCTCCAGTGAATGATTATTTCATCGTTTCATTTGTTGAACGCATTGATAAAGATTTAATGAAAAAAATGGAAACAGCATTCATGCATTCTGATCCCTCGTTTCTCTATATAATATTCAGCGTCATTAGATAACAATAATAATACAACAAAGAAGATAAATATGAAAAAAGGCCGCCACGAGCAGTCACAAGGCTCCACAAGGAAAGAACAACATTAGAACCACCACCTTAGAAATTCGCCAGCGCACGACAAAACCTTCTATAAGGGCTGTGTGACCAGCAAAGATTCAGATTAGCTGTGCATTCGCTCGATGTGACAAGGGATTTTTTATTAACCCTTTTTGGATAGCCCGGAAGCTGTAGAAGGTACATGCGATCAGCGATGACTGTAATCAGCCTGCTCGGATGTATTCGCTTGTCGCACAAGTATTATTGTAGTTGTTTTGTGGTGCGCTGGCTAATACATGTCAGCAGTAAAACCTACCTGCCGGGGGTTTAGATCGATTTTACTGGTACCAAATCGTCATCATAGTATCAATAATAATTGTGCGGCCTGCATAAAGCCCCCACCCCCCACCCCCTAACACAATCAGCGAAACATCATAGGAAAAAAAACAACATATAAATCAAGATGAATCACTGTGAGGAAATAAGGATGATGTCTCCTAGCAAACCCTTTCCAGTTGGACAATGACAGCTAGAACTTTTTAAACAACAGCTGAACAACTGTTCTTGTACAATTCCTACAGAAACAATATAGGCTTACCCAATAATATCTGAGCCAGCGCACGAGAAAACCTACATAAGACTTGTGTGACCAGCGAAGACTCAGATCAGCCTGCGCGTCTGCACAGTCTGATCAAATTCTTCACGGATCGCAAGTGCCTTCTACAGTCGCCGGGCAATCCAAAGAGCGATAAACGATTATCCTTGCCATACTAGGTGGATGTACAGGCTGACCTGAGTCTTAGCTGGTCACACAGGTCTTATTGTAGGGTTTGCCGTGCGCTGGCTCAGATGTTCTTTGCAACACACTGTACATGCACTAGGTGCACGAATGAAATGTGAACATAACATTTTCTTTCTTTTTTTTTTATTTCTCTGTTTTTTTTTTGTTTTTTTTTTTGTTGTTTTTTTTTTTTGTTTGTTTGTTTGTTTTTTTTGTTGTTTTTTTGTTGTTGTTTTTTCTTGGGGCATTTTAGGCCGCATTCACACTACATACTTAACTCTTTCACTGCCGTGGGCGATAATAATAGGCCTTTGCAAACAGCAGAGATCCAGATGAGACGGCTCATAATGAGCCGTCTCATCTGGATCTACGCTGTTTGACGTTTAGTCGTTCAACTTGATATATAAACGTCTTTCCAAGCGATAGTTTGAAAAAAAAAAAAAAAAAAAAAAAAAAAAAAAAGACGACAAAAGTCGTCTGAAATGTGGCAGCGAAAGAGTTAATCCGGATCAAATGATCAAGTCTCTAATGTAAACGCGCCCTTAAAGTCAAATGAGACTTGGCATTTCATTTAAATTGTCTCCTTTGGAGACATTTGTCATGAAATATCAAGTCTTATTCTCTGTTAAAGTAAAATAAAACAAGAACAATCTTTTAAAATATTGTCTGCTTTTATCTATAGTTATCAGTCATATATTTAGCTTACAACTTCTGAATCTCTGTAATGTGCTTTAGCAAAATTAGGCTCTGCACCTTTTCAGTGGGGCCTTGAAGAGGCAAGAAAGCTTCCTAAATTGTTTCTGAGTTTTTAAATACAACCATACAAAGCCTTTTTCATTCATTCTGAATTGAGGCAAATCTTCAATTTAACAGCTTGATAAAATAAAAAGTATGTATTTAGGAGGGGAGAGGGTACGACAATATGAACGTTAACATGATGTAAAAGTTAATTCCCAACAAATATATAAAATAATATAACTAACTGCGGTGAAACATTTTAAGCTAAAGCTGTTTTTTCCACAGATTCAATCCTGTTAGATTGTCTGAACTGTGATTGACATTTTCTGAAGGAGTGAAAGAGACAGGGTAAATTGGATTCTTGTGAAATTGATTTTAAGTCCTTTCATGGATATGAGAAATCTCTAATATTTTGACATGTCCCTGTTCTACTAATTTATAAACATTGTGAAACAAATAATAATTGTATTCATCTTTAGACAGTACTAATTAAGTTTTATCTTGCAGCGGATGGAGATTGGAACCGTTACTTGAGAGACAGCTGAAGCCTACATTTTCTTCTTTCATTTTATATTGAATGATAACAATGTGCATTCTGAATTTACCAACTGTATTTTTATCTAAAGTTTGTTTTAGGGTTTCATTCAAGCTCACAATAATTATCATTATGAAACAGTGTGAAAGCACAGCCCGACCTTGGGTTTTCTACTCGCCTAGGGAAAAAAAAAACGACTGATCATCACGAAAACATGCCTGTATAATTATGACCCCCTTAAACCCCAATTTTATATAGTACAACTGGGGTTTACATGGGTATACATTATTTTTCTTATTTCTGCCCTAAAACATAAATTGTGGGTACTCGTTAGAACCGCCTCGCCGAGGCGGTTCTAACGAGTACCCACAGTTTATGTTTTGAGCAAAAATATGAAAAATATCAGAGTTTTTTAATTGAAAATTTTCAGTTTTTGGAGGTGAAATTTTCTGTGTATTTGAACGGGGTGGTTGGGTGTGGCAAAGGTGACGGGTATCTTATGTCACTGGGGTGTCCAACTGATATTGGCTTCCGGGCAGTTGGGCAAGGCCTGCTATCCTTTTAGCAGGCAAGGGTAGAGGGAGATGTTTTTATTTCTTCTGTTTCTTCACTTTCATTCCTGTTCCTCTTTCTTCCCTGACCCTCTCTTTCTCCTCTACTATCTCTTCTATATCTTTTCTCCCTTTCTCTGGGAGACGACACAAAATGACCCACAAGGGTTGACGTGTCGTTAAACCCCAACACAATCAAATGTGTATTTGAATAGGCGTGTTTTCGTAATGATATTTCGGCAAAAACGTCCTTCTTTATTTTATATTTAATTAGTTTACTCAAAACTCATGAAAGAATGCACATAATCTTTCACATAACTTTTGAGATTGGTAAGCATTTGGTTGGTTTATTAAGGCTGAACCATTTAGGGTCCTCCGAAGAAAACTAGTATAAAACAGGAATGGTAATTAAAAAACACACATCACAAATGAACATCTATACAAAACAAAAGGAAGCGGCCTTTGCTGATTGCATGTGCCTTTTACAGCCTCTGGGGTATCCAAAAAAGGGAAAACGGAGAGCCTCTGCCATACGGGGTGGATGTACAGGCTGATATGAGTCTTTACTGGGCACACAAGTCTTGTTGTAGATTTTGTCGTGTGCTGACTCATTTTGTGGACATGCATCACGAAAACATACCTATATAATTTTGACCCATTTAAACCCCACTTTCATATAGTAAAACTGGGCTTAACAGGGGTATACATTATTTTCCTTATCTCTGCTCGAAAACATGGATTATGGGTACTTGTTAGAACCGCCTCGACGAGGCGGTTATAACGAGTACCCACATTCTATGTTTTTGAGCAGAAATATAAAAAAAAATATCAGAATTTTTATCTGAAAACTTTTAGATTTTGGTGGTGAAATTTTTAATATATTTGAATAGTGGTGTTTTCGTAATGCATTTCAGCGTCTTGTGCTAAACGTATGCTGATCTCAATAACAAATTTGTCACTTACAAACAAAAGAAAAAATGAATTAACCTCTATTTCTTCAAACTTTCCCGGTGACGGCCAGAAAATCGCCAAAGTATTTTTTCAACAATATATTTTTATTGTACGCGAGTTTTGACGCCACGTCATAACTGAACAGTGACGTTATTCAATTACTTAAGAAATAAAGGTATTTTTTTATGTTCATTGAAGTATGAATAACATCGAGTCACGAGCAAAGTAAGTGAGCCCCGAAGGGGTTTATAGTTTGCTCGTGACCCAAATGTTGTTCATACTTCAATGAACGTTGAATAAATTGCCCTTATCAATATGTTTATATTATTTTCCATTCATTATTTGACGAAAATTTCTGAAAGATAAATTTGAACAATTGCATGCAGTTTTCCCATTATCAGCGGAACAGCGTCGTTGACGTCATATTTTCGTCTCATATTTCTGCTTTGCGCTACATACTAAACCTGGAGACAATGAATGTGTCTATCGTCTATAGATATTGTCATAGTCTGACAAGCATATTGTTCATCGTAATTTCTAAAAGAGTTTTCGTTCGTTACGAATCCTTTAACGAACCGTTTGTGTGTGTGTGTGTGTGTGTGTGTGTGTGTGTGTGTGTGTGTGTGTGTGTGTGTGTGTGTGTGTGTGTGTGTGTGTTTTTTTTTACTAGAGGACGATTACACAAAAAAAGCACTGACAACACTGGTGGGTCGATTGTCTGAGTGTATGCTTGGAAAACAGTCCTAAAAGGGGACAAGACTGTTTCATTTAACCCTGTTATTTAAGCAAACAGTGCAGACCCTTATTAGACGCCCGACCACAGCTATCAATAGCCAAGCGCCACTTTTCTGAAACAGATTGTGGAAGTTCCAATCATACAATCCGAGATTCCCACTCAAAGTCGTGCAATGAAGGAGGGAACCCTGTAAGCATTCATTATAAATCTATATCAGGGTATCTGACTGGCTATAGATTTATAAAGTGTGCTACCTGGGAAGGTTGTTAATCGCATCATAACTGGGTTAACAAACATGCACTTACATAAGAATATGCATATTAAGTAATAAAACAAGAAAACATTGATGCAAAGCATCAATACGCCGGGAAACTAATCTGTCATGCATTACCTAGCTCCATATAGATCGTAGTATAGTGAAAAAATGTTACCATTTATGAAAGGTTGTAATTATATAAATACTCATCGATAAAAACATTATAGACGTTATCAGAGCTATGTAAAAAAAATCATCTATGATCGTCTGTTTTCTAGCCCGAATACATAATTACATGTCGCCATCCGTAGCCTAGGCCGAACATACTATATCCGAGATCATCTATGTAGCAGTGTTTCGTTCTTTTCTCCACTCATAACGTTTTCTTTCGGCCCAAATCTTTCCATGAGAATTTTGAGAATGCATATTTCCAATCGTAAACAAAGAAAAATATCCTTTGTTTCTTCTTCGTAGTACGACGAAAAAAACAAAACGAAATGAAAAAATTCAAACGTGTACGAATATTGACAGCAACAAGCTCATTTCAGGTCGAATCGTCAAATTGGGGCTCCTACGGGAAAACTGCTCATTTCTCTTTTAAATGAGCAAAACCCACATTGCTACATTCAATTCTACACAGTACTTCCCATTCCTTTTTATTTCACTATGTTACCGATAGCACAGTTCTCTGCTGCAAAAGTGTGACTTTGAATAATAATAATAAAAAAAAGTGGGGGTGAATAATTATGTATAACCCAACTAAGAACCCCATAAAACTGGAAGAAAACCGATGTTCTCCAAATGCATACACATTTTACAAAAACAACCTCAAACAGGTACGCCGGGCTCAAGCCCGGCGTAAATAAATGCTGATTAATAATTATTAATAATACAATTTGTAGTAATATTTATTAATATTTTTCAATATTATCTTTATAATTATTTCCTATTTTATAATATTTCATTTGTGTGTTTACTGATTTTGTCAACAGTATTTTCTACTCCGAATTTGGCAATATCGATTTTTATCTGTCGTTTTTCGTTACCACCAACTTTTCCAGTGTTAATGGCTTTCACCTCCGCTGAACATGCTTCCGAGCAAAAAGCAGTGTAACCTATACTCAAGGTTTGCGGCATTTACAAACAGATTTAGTGAAAATATAAACAACGGAAGTAATTAACATATGATATATCGATACGCCATCGTTGTTGCTACTAGTAAAATTTCTGCCAATAAAGGCGTACCTCTCATTGTCTTCTGTACCCTTACAAAGTTCCGATTTTCATGAATTTCTCAAGAAATCTGTCATTTCAGTGCCTTTGTTGCTTTCAAGTAAGTTTTGCTGAGGATTGTCGATTTTAATGTATTTTGGCTGTTGGCAAATGGCTAGCAATAGCCACTCTGTAAAATATGCCTTGTCATTTTCACTTGAAAAGTCACCCAGAAATGACCATATATTGTAATATTTGGCTGATCAGAATTATGGGCGAGATTTCTATTGAGAAAAAACTAGTGTAAGAGAAAAGTCCAGGGAGTGCCACATCCACAAACCGTGGCCCTTCCCAGACACCAAGAGGAAGAGGAAACCGACAAATCCAAACAAGCACAAATCGAACAAACGTACGAAAAGCACTAAGATTAGCTCTCTCTTCCCAAAGCGATGTAATCGCAATGCTAAAAGGACTGAAACACACAAGAACAAAACAACACAAAGTAAAACATAAAACAAATAGCCTCGTAGAATAAACCACAAAGCAACAAAGAGTAAGACTAACACCGGGACCACCGCATTAGAACGGTCAGTAGAATAAACCACCGGGGGTGGGGGAGGGTTTAAAGCACTTTTACAGCTAGCCAACTTCACCCTGGATCCCGATGCTACTCTTATACAGAAATACGTAAAATTCGGTTCGCATAAAAGCTCCCAACCACAGTATATATATGAATACGTTTCCTCTGTTGAATATATACGTTTCCTCTGTTGAAGTATTCTTTGTTTGTATGTCGGTTAACCCAATAAAGCCTAGCTTTCGATAAAAGGGACATTGGCAAACAGTGTAGACCCAGATCCGACGCAGCAGAACGCGGCGTCAGATCAGGGTCTACACTGTTTGCATTAAGTTCAGAAATTTCTACATGATAATATTAAAACCCAACCAGACGCCCCTTATATAGGAAAAGGACCTGTCCAAAGAATTAAGGTTGAAGAGTCCATTCGGTGTAAATAAGTTAATGCAACTGCGTCGTTGTGTCTTATTATTATTTATCCTTTTACTTCTTTCGGGAAGGATGTGCTCCGCATTACGGAAACACGCCTTTTCAAACATATTGAAAATTCTACAACCAAAAAAGGGAAAATTTTCAGATAAAAAAAATCTGATATTTTTCATATTTCTTCTCAAAACATAGATTATGGGTACTCATAACCGCCTCGGCGAGGCGGTTTTAATGAGTACCTACAATCTATGTTTTTTAGCAAAATAAAAAAAAAATATGTATACCCATGTAAAACCCACTTTTACTATATAAAAGCTAGGTTTAAGGGGTCAAAATTATATTGGCATGTTTTCGTGATGGTGAGTTTGGCCTTTCCGGGATAACTTCATTTATAAATTCAGTAACAAAACAGAAGCCGATAATCCAAAACATTACGAAAACAAGCCTATTCAAATATACTGAAATATACTGAATTTTTTACCACCTAAACATGAAAATTTTCAGATAAAAAAATCTTATATTTTTCACATTTCTGCTCAAAACATAGATCGTGGGAACTCGTTAGAACCGCCTCGCCGAGGCGGTTCTAACGAATACCCACAATCTATGTTTTGAGCAGAAATAAGAAAAATAATGTATACCCCTGTAAACCCCAGTTTTACTATATAAAAGTGGGGTTTACAGGGGTCACAATTATATAGGCATGTTTTCGTGATGTTTTGATTTCGCTTTATACGTAAGTGTATTTAAATAGAATTATAAATGTGTATTTAAACGGTGCCATACAATTTTCATATTTTCTCCGACAAAAGAAGGCTTAGCATTTCATGTAAACAATCTCGAGTTACATGAAATTTCAAGCTTTTTTGTACAAAAAAAAAAAAAAAAAAATGGAAAAATTCTTTAACTTGTCGTTTGCTTAATGATGTAGTAAACTCATCTCATGATGTTTATCTACTCTTGCCAATTTGATTGGTTCAAGTGTGACCACTACCATCACAATAACGTGCGGTTCTAATGCTTTTGATCATTTGTATATGATTGACGACGCCACTCTTTGCTTTGATAAATCTGTCACAGGTCGAGAATGATAAAAATTAAGACGATTTCTGAATTTATGATATTATAAATATGACTGTGTGTTTCTCGTTTCTAGTCTGCTTTATCTATTTGCATAGGTACCGTTTCTAATGTGTTTTGATTTTTCTTAATCTGTCCTCTCTCATGAAATTGGTTGATTTGTAAACATCCTTTAGGAAAGCTTTCAGGGCATCTGTCCACCATGTGACCGCCTTTTATTCTTAACTCTTTCACTGCCACAGGCGATAATAATAGGCTTTTGCAAACAGCATAGATCCAGATGAGACGGCTCAATGAGCCGTCTCATCTGGATCTATGCTGTTTGACATTCAATCTTTCAACTTTACATATAAACGTATTTCCAAACGATTGTTTGTTAAAATAAAAAAGAAGACGACAAATGTCGTCTGAAATTTGGCGCCGAAAGAGTTAAAGGGAAATAGATACACTTTCAGGAGCGGTAACTCAGTCAAAATATTTGCCTCCCTTCTGAAAAGGGTTCTACTCTAAACGGAAAAAGATTTATTTCTGATGGGAGCAAATTCTTTCCTTTTAGAGCAGACGACTTTTCAGAAGGGACTTGGTAATCAAGAAAGGAAACAGGAAGTCACAAAAGTTGTCTCCCTTGTAAAAATCTAATTATCAAGTCCCTTTAAGTCCTTTCAGAGAAGCTTTCAGTCTAGTCTTATTGTATTTCTTCTACCCATCTGGGAAAGATTTTCGACAGTAATGCCTCAAGGCTCGAACATCTTTGGGACCATGATATTCGAGACATTGGTATTTCGAGCCACTGAGGGTCAATCACGACGCCGTCAGGAAACAAATGGTGATACGTTCGGGAAGTCGTTTGAATAATCTCTATAATAATAGTATTTTGAGTACATTCATTAGAATCGCCTCATCGAGGCTATTCTAATGAGTACCGATGAAGCGATTCTAATGAGTACACACAATATAAATTTTCATGATTAAGTCAGAACAATTTTCTTAAAGTATCCCTAAATATTCGTTTTCCTGAGTTTTTCGGAAGAATTTCATAGGGACTCGAAAATGAGTTCGAATCATCCACTATAAACGAGCTATCCGTGTTCGAGCCAATGAGGTTTTACTGTTACAGTATTCTTAAGTGGAATATATACTCCTGGATTTTTTTTTTTTTAAAAAAACGTTTTGATAGAGACACATGTTATATGACTTCGTTTGCTTTCCTGTGCATCAAGCTCCTCCTAAAATGGTTCTAACCTGAGGAAAGAAATGGAACAAATTTTCCTTTTAGAAAAGACCCTTTTCAGCGTAAAGGCAAAACGATTTTAAAGAATTGCCCTTCCTGAGAGTGCATCATTTCCTTTTAAGCTCTCCATATGTAAGCTATATAAGAAAACAATTCAGGGATACGCGAACTGCGCATGCCTAGAATAGCCAGCAAGATGCAAAGGCAATCGGAAAATATGCAGTTTACTCAGACAGAAAGTGCCATCAGCATATTTCAAAATGATAAGTGCGCATGCTCCGAACAGTCTGCGCTTACTTAGTCTGATCAGAGCATGCACATTTTGCAAAAACCAATAACTAGTTTACTCAGACAGAAAGTGCCTTCAGCATATTTCAAAATGATAAGTGCGCATGCTCCGAACAGTCTGCGCTTACTTAGTCTGATCAGAGCATGCACATTTTGCAAAAACCAATAACTAGTTTACTCGGACAGAAAATGCCATCAGCATATTTCAAAATGATAAGTGCGCATGCTCCGAACAGTCTGCGCTTACTTAGTCTGATCAGAGCATGCACATTTTGCAAAAACCAATAACTAGTTTACTCAGACAGAAAGTGCCATCAGCATATTTCAAAATGATAAGTGGGCATGCTCCGAACAGTCTGCGCTTACTTAGTCTGATCAGAGCATGCACATTTTGCAAAAACCAATAACTATAAGAAAAGTATAATAGGGCTCTCATTTGTATAAAAAGAGTTTTATGTTTGCCTAGTATTGTCCTTGTTTCTTCATAACATTGAAAGAAGCGCTTGTATGAAAGAATTGTCGCCTAGATAACAGTCTCGTCTTTTATACCAATGCGATATTAAACTGTGAAGGTCGCCAATTGACATGCCAAACAATAGACACAGCGCAGATATTATGTAATCATAGAACAGATTCTTCAATAAAGCTCAGCACTGATCCATATTTATGGTGAAGTTAAACTTGCTATTTTCTGACAAGTAAATTTATTTCTTTGGCTTTATGTCGTGATCGCCGGGCAAGCAATTATGGTGATGGATGGGACAGAAATCTATGATCACATGTAACGCGCTTTATATTGCTTATCTTATAGTCTGTCAATCAAACTTGAGCTTATATGGTCCGCGTTATGAGAAAATGTGTGCTCGGGATATATGCAATTAGATAAAGATCACCCAGGGATGCCTCACAGTCTGATGAGGGCAGTTGCTATACACCGATATTCATCACAGTATCCAATGATTTAGTAAACGGAAATCGAAGGCCCAGATCAGGCTGCGCGCATGCGCAGCCTGATCTGGGCCTTCAATGTCCGAAAATACCCTAAAGCGCATTTTCCATGGCGCGGTTCAGATATAACAGGTTTTCGGCCTTAGAAATTGATTGGTTTCGAAGAAAAATTGGATGAAGGAAAAGAAAACAAAAACACACACAAAAAAAAAAAAAAAAGGATAATGCTGTTCACCAACAACAAATACCTCGACTAGCCTGTGATAGTCCTGATAAGGGACCCAATGTGTGGTTGCTATTTGCACACACAATACTTTAAAACACAGAGGATTTTAAAAGGTTGCCTCGAAAGAGACATGCAAGATAGCTTGATCTACATATGATATAAATATATATATTCCCCCAAACAGCATATGGAACAAAAGTATGGTACAATACTAGAATTCAAGTCAGCGCTTAAAAAATGCAGCGAGGGGCAAACCGCCAAACAAAAGAGCGGACATCATCTTAAAACAGTCGGTAGTTACAACTTTCAGGCTCTGTGTGTTTGTGTGTGTGTGGGGGGGGGGGATAGGGGGAGGTTGTATTAATTTTAATTTTGCCAAATTTGAACGCTAGGTTTAAATATTGCACATAAAACTCGAAATATCTTATAGAGGTTCCATGACTTATTCAGTGAAAAAGACATGTAAATCAAATTATAACATTTGATGAAACAAGGACGAGATCTCATGGCATCACTTCAAAAACTGGGCCAGAGTTACAGAAGACCACTACCAGAACCGAAGAGGGTCCGACCAAAGCCATAACATCAGGTCGTATCACCTAATCCATTGTAGCCTGAATAGACTCCCCGACACCATATATTGGAAGAATCCAAATGTCCGGCTATAAGATTTAGATAGTCCTAGAGAAAAATGGCTACACTATTTGCAAACAGTGGAGACCCAGATCAGACGCCGCGTTCCAGAGGTTTCCAGACTACAATGCTTAATGAAAGCTTTAGGTCGACAACATCATAGAGTCTGAGACCCAATCCAACCGTCTTGTAAAGAAAAACAAAAGGAAAAAAAAGACGTAACGATAACAAAAGCTTGGACTTCTTGCAATTACAACCACTGAGATAATTATCTCTCTAGTAAAGCGTTTTCAATTTTAAATAGCATATTATGGACATATCAGACGAAAGACGTAAATGTAAAACAAGTCTATAAATTATTTGCCATAGACAGACCGTGAATCCTTTTCATAATATCACAGCAATTTGACAGTACTTCCAAGATCAATTTCGGTGCACGTCATTTCTGCCCTTAATCCAGTGTTGTGATTGTTATAAAGTGCAGCCGGGCTCAATTGACTCCTCCGTCAGAAGGCTATAACCACGCCCATGCGTAAATCCTTAGACAAACAATATCGTGATACCTGTATTTGTCAATGAAAACTGCATGTGTACCTGTATTTATCAATTAAAAAGTACATAGGTAATATTGTTTGTCTAAGCAATAACATTAACCGTTAACTGGTAAGCTATTTTGGTTGGTCAGGTTTTGGTGTCATTTACTGGTCAGGTGATTTCACGGAGGACTCAATTGCGCACACGGTAGCTCATCTGACTTTAGATTCAGGGGACGCAAGTGTCGCGAATCTCGCGATTATTATTGAGGGTCAACTGGTCATTATACATGCTATTTTTTCATGATGCCCGTGTGAACGGCGGAGTCTAACATACCCGTGAGTATTCCATGCGGGTCGTGCTAACGGCGGAGCGTGTGGTACGCACGGGTGTTTTATACAACTCGTGAACACGACGGAGCCTGTCAAACTCACAGGTGTACCAAGATTCTCATGCTAATGGCGGAGCTTCGTGGCACTATATAAAGCCCAAACAATTGTAATGAGGTAGTGTGGTAAAATTATTGAAGTAAATCAGGCTGTGAATAAAAGAAAAAGAAAAGAAATAAAAATAAGAAATCCGAAAACTTGTGTTTTATTGGATTGGCTGCAGTTTACGTGTGTCGTGGCAGTTTTGACGAAACTCAGCGACAGCAAGTTTGAATCTCAGCTTGGCCACATAATTTCGTCGAGATTGATCATGAAATCGTTTCTTCTTCTTCCGCAAGAAGGGCAGTTGTCAGTAACTAACGAAAGTATATGCAGAGAGCACCACTTAAGCGTCATGATGACTGCGTCTGCCTATGGAAAGTGTGAATGTTAACTGATCGGCTCGACATGACCTTAACAGCGTTCACTGGGAATAAAATCCCTGCATAAATCTAATTGATTATAACGACATCATGTGATCCTTCTCATATACATATAAGTTTCAGCACTCTGTCGATATTTTTTGTTGTTTTTTGCAAAAAATACGACACAGCTTTTTCTTTAATAGACAGTTTGAATGAACTTATTTCATGCGTTTGAATGATTTTTTTTTCTGAGGAAAACAAGAAAAAATATATTTTCAGTTAAATGTTTCTGCTTTAATTTATATTCAGCAAGTTAAACTTTAAGCGTTCGGCTTCAAAACTTCACTAATGTGTTTGTGCAATGTTAGGCTCCGCCACTTTACAGCGGCTGTTTAACGTACAAAAAGTTTCATAAATAATTTCTGTTTAGGCAGTCATTAAGAAGGCTTCATTTATTCAAACTTCAGGTAAACTCCGCAATTTATGACTTTATATGAACCTTCATTGGAAAAGAGCCGTTTTAGCATATGCGAATAGCAATGGTTCTGGCGAGCCTGCGCCTCGGCGCAGTCTCGTCAGAACCTATGCAGTTTGCTCACGTAAGCGGTAGGCCAAGGTGAATCTTCAGCCAGAGAACTACATATGTGTCCCTGCTAACGAGCCAGGCACGCGCACTCAAAGAGAGATTTTTCTATGTGATTTTATTTTTGCACATTAAAATTCGAAGTACCAGAACCACTCTCTTACCGCTGAGATGTCTGAGCCCAGATGTTCAAAGCATCGTTAGCTTAACGAGCTCGTTAGTGGTCAAAATAACTGTTCTAGTAAGTACAATATCTAATTCACAGGTATTTTTGCTGAAAAATGCGAGTAAATGCAAAAGCTACTCACATTTTTTCAGAGAATATTAGCGTATATGCCATATTTAATGATCAACGTTTTAACGATACGTTAACCGACGACATCGTTAGTTTCGAACAACTAAGCCCTGGTGTTTATTGGTCTTTGTGTTGCATTTTTACGTTTTGTCGTGTTTGTAGTCTAAATTGTTGTCCTAATTTGGTTGACCCTGTTTGGCATTATGATTACCTCGTTGGGGAAGAGGGAGAGGGTTGCTCCCCTTTCCTATGGTTAGTGGCATGTGTACTGCCTGTCGAGGTCTGCTTGCTCTTCCTCTTGATGTCATTGTCAGGCTATGTTTTGTTAATGTGGCTCTTCCTGGACCTCTTCTATACTATTGTTCAAAAGTTATTCGATCTGAGTTTTTTTTAAAACTTCAGATTCGGAATTGTAAAGCAGCAACGGAAACGATAAGCAATCCAAATGCGCTATCGCAACCATCCACAATATTGCCTACTGTAACTGTTCATGTGTGTTGAGCTAATGAAATTACTTGTCATTCTCTGTTTTTGCATTACGAAAACACGCCTATTCAAATATATAGAAAATTTCACCTCCAAAAACTGAAAATTTTTAGATAAAAAAAATCTCATATTTTTCATATTTCTGCTCAAAACATAGATTGTGGGTACTCGTAAGAACCGCCTCGGCGAGGCGGTTCTAACGAGTACCCGCAATTTATGTTTTCGATCAAAACTTTGAAAAATAATGTATACACCTGTAAACCCCAGTTTTACTATATAAAAGTGGGGCTTAAAGGGGTCAAAATTATATAGGCATGTTTTCGTGATGGTGATTTGTTTTTTCAAACACATATTTTCGAAATAATTTGTTTGTCAAAATTCTAATATGAAATCGCGCATGCTTATATTTAGGGCCTTGATCTTCTGTTGATTTAAACACATAGTATAATAACGGTCTTTAACGGCATATGTTCTGTATTTGTTAAATACAAATACACTGAACTGAGAATAAATTGCCTTGTATTTCCTGTTTCCGATATCAAATGCTTTCATTTGCCATCGGATTAGTATGTCCTACCGTCCGTTCGTGTATGCGTTGATCAGTGATTATTTCTTGACTCCAATTAAACTGGCAATCTGTCAAGAAAAAAAAACGTAATATATTGCATATATCAGAGGGAAATATTATTTATAATTCTCAGCGACAAGAGTAGATGACGTAACATCGCAAAACTCATTGATGTCATTTGAAAGAGCGTAAAACAGAATTCGATGAAAAAGAACAAACTTTACGATATGTAATATATAAGTTAACACACACTTTAAAACTGTATGGATGGTTTAAAGAAAATTATAATTAAGAGGGATGGGTGGGTCAGAAAAAAGTTACAAGATGGATGTGTAAATGGATGGATCGATGGATGAGTGGATGAATGGATGCGTGGATAGATGGATGGATGGATAGAAAGATGGATGGATTAGAGCCATAAGCAAAGTGTTGCCTTTTTCCTATGTATTTAATGTGCATTAATTTGTCTGCTCAAACGAGTGGTTATCTTCAAGCCTAGAGGAAATATGCCGATTAAGAGCATTCTGCGCATCCACACAGTCTCGTCCCGATAAAGCTCCCGGTTAGACTGCTCGAAAGCAAGCGCTAATCTGGACATTCGTACCTCGTGTATACCATGAAGGTACCATTTAGCTTGGCACGGCCAAAATCTTTGATCCACAAGTAAACAGCTGTTGAATTAGAAGACTGACATCTTAAAACTGAAGGCATTTGGTGGGACTTAATTGAATTGTTTTGTAAATTTTCTGGATGCGTTTTACAGAACGACTAATTAATATATAGCTCCAAGCAAAAATAGAGTTCCATTTTCACTGAAATTCTATTGATTAGGATATCGTACTCATGCACTTTAGAGGAGGCAAACCTGTCAAAATTGTATTGCTTCCCTTCTCAAATGGGGTCTACACAAAAAAGAAAGAATTGGAGCAAATTCTTTTCTTTTAGAGTAGATCCCATTTAGGGAAGAAACTGATTTGCAGGAAAGCAAACAGGAAGTCAGAAAAGCTGACACGAAATCTACCATGTGTATCAAATGCCCTTAGCCTAAAGGGTCGATTGGACTGACCGGCCAATTGGATTTGTTGCAGTCTGATTACCATTTTGAATTTAATCTCGGCGAATAAAATTGCGCTATATTAGTGTAAATCTATTGAGTTGTGCTCGTATCTATCCAGAAAAGGAGCGCAGACGAACCACAAAGAATCGATTGAGAAATATCAGTACTATGTTGGGAGAGTTGGTGCCTTCAGCACAAGAATACGAAACAACAGACAGCAGAAAGCAAGACAGTAAAATGTTCCCAAAACAAATAAAACATAGTTTCTTGCTAAAGAAGTGAGTAATTTCGTGGGGTTGTGTTGTAGGTTGGTACTACGTTGTGATCGTGTTGCCTTGAAGCTACCTAAATTTTCTTCACTAGTTGTGTCGCTCCAAACAAAATGTAATTTTATACAAAACCGAAAGTAATTTTACACAAAGTCGGACTTTGGTGCCCCTTTTGACAACCCGGAGTGAAGCGACTTCTTATATTATTTTAAATAGCTCATACTTATTTTCTTTTTTTTTTTTTTTTTTTTTTTTTTGCAAAACTTCATGCTTCGTTACATAAGTGAATAGCTTGGCCATATTTTGGTCTATATTTACTGAGCTACAATTGTCGAGTGCGCGGGGTCTTCGACAACTTTGAACCAACATTTCTTGATAACAGCCACAACCATTAATGATGTGTATGCAGGTGTATTGCCCTAGTGGAACAACGCCATCTTGTCAGCTTTTCCCGTAGTTTTTACTACCGACCGTTCTAAGGCAGTGGTTCTGATGTTGATTGTTCTTAAAGTGGCTTTGTGGCTGCATGTTTGCGGGGCTTTTTTTCTTGTAATGTCCTGGGCCCAGTTGTTCGAAACATCGTTAGCTTAACGAGCTCGTTAGGGTCAAAATATTAACTGTTAGAATATCTAATTCACAGGTACTTTTGCTGAAAAAAAAATGTGAGTAGCTTTTAAAGCTACTCACATTTATTTCAGCAAACATATTAACGTATATGCCATATTTAATGATCAAAGTTTTAACGATACGTTAACTGACGACATCGTTAGTTTTGAACAACTAGGCCCTGTTCGCTGTCTTATTGTTGTGTTTAGTGTTTCCTGTCTAGCGTTGTGATCACCTTGTTGGGGAAGAGGGAGCTGCATTTGTTTTTTCTTTGGTTTATGACTTATGTACTGCCTGTCATGGTTTGTTTGCTCCCAGTCAGCATTCTACGTAAATCTATATCGGGCCGTCATCGGCCCGTCAGGGTAGCTGACGGGCCGATGACGGCCCGATGTAGATTTACGTAGAATGCTAGCTGGGCTCTTCCTCTTTGTGTCATTGGCAGGCTATGATCTATAAATGTTGCTATTCCTGGACATCTGCGATACTATTTTCTTTGCAAAATCTACTTATTTTCTCCTGTATTAGACTAGAGTGGGATCACTGTTGACCTACAGGAATCATATGGAACTACAGGTGGCAAAGGAAGTAATTCTTTAGCCCATTATAGACTCATTAGACTCTCCCAACACTATATATTGGAAGAGTCCAATTTCAATTTTTGGTATTCAGGCTATGTGAGTTAGATATTCCTAGAGAAAATGACTAAACTATTTGAAAAGTAAATAAGTGAACCCAGGAACTGATACAATCAGATCCACATGAAGTTCTCAACATCAAAGGGATAGACAGTCAAATACAATTAAACAGCCACAAGAAAAACAGACGGCAAGCAGAGTTGACACACTTTTCCCACGAAGGTAGCAACACTGCTACCCAAACTTAACTGAATATATCTCTAACTTGCATAATTGTTAAAAGAAAAAAAGAGACCATTTGTGAGTGAAACACTACAGAACATTTAATAAAAAATATCACAATGGAAGAACCGCCTTGGAATGATCATAGCTTTAGTTTTCAATGTGGAAAAAAAATATATATTTTTTCCGTCCACGGGGAGGTCTTCAACTCATACATGAATCATTACGGGCAACAAAAAAAATCACAGATAAAACCTGTAATGCAGCCAAAAGGATGACTTAACAAAAACAATGTGTTAAGACACTTGGGGACCCCTGAGGTGTCAAACAACACCACTGGAATACTGGAAAAAAACAAAACCCACCAGTTGAACCCCAATGGGTCGTGAAACAGACATAAAAAGTTCCGACTAATACATGTACCATCTAAACGAATATTTTTTTTCAGTCGGAGCTATCACAGAGTCTGAACCCCGACCCACCGGTGTGCAATTAAAGTTTAAGCAAAGTGGTCAAAATTCTGATTCTGTCAACCGTGATTGGGTCAACCGTTAAGCATGAAGACTGTTTTATGACATCAATGTTATACCCCTTTCGATTATACCACATGACAAGTTTACTGAATTGATCAGAAAATTCAGGTTTAACTAAAATTTCTCTAAACATACACTTAGTCACCATAAAGTTCAGGTTCCGACAGACCTTGTAGCAGAAGTTCTTAGTCCGGTATTGTATTTAGAAACCAATAAGTAGTGTCGACGATAAAACTTTGAAAAAAAAAAAACTTTCCGAAGTTTATGATACCGATACCCCTGTTGGAGAAGTATGGCAGTCAAAGTTTTGTAACGAGTATTGGACACTCTTGCTAACCGAATATTAGCATATTTTCTGTTGATTTAAACACATAGTATAATAACGGTCTTTAACGGCATATGTTCTGTATTTGTTAAATACAAATACACTGAACTGAGAATAAATTGCCTTGTATTTCCTGTTTCCGACATCAAATGCTTTCATTTCCATCGGATTAGTATGTCCCACCGTCCGCTCGTTTATGCGTTGATATAAAATGCGTGTCATAAAATCTGAGGTTAAGAAAATGACAGTTAAAGTGGAAAAAGTGACAAAAATAAATTTAAAAATCATATCCAAACCATGTGCACTTCTGCAGACCCGGGAGAAAACATGTGCAAAGTTTCAAAAAGACTGGTTTAAAATTGTATGAGAAGTTGCAATCACAAGGTACCCACTGTCTATACATCTGAGATCAGTAAATGACAAAAGGTACAAAAAAGTGACACGATATAAGGTAAGGATTATATGAAAAGCACATGCACATCTTCAGACTATGGAAAAAAAAAATGTGCAAAGTTCCGAAAAGATTAGTATAAAATTGTATGAGGAGTTGTGCTCACGAGGTACCTACTATCTATGCATTGAGGGTGAAAAATGACGAAGTTCACAATATAGAAAAAGTGAAAAAATAATCTAACAATAACCGAGTACGTTGAGAAATGTAAACATAAGAAAGGGCTCCAGGAAGTAGCCATCCAGAAACGGGGAATTAACTATGTTAAAATAAATAAAAAATATCACTGAGTTTGTCATAAATTTTGGATGAAACAAAACCGTTTGAAATTGATAAATGCAAATCTAAAAATGGGGCTTCGGTATCAATAGAATTAGCTTTGTTCAATTGCAGTTCAGTAAGATAAATTTGAGTAACCATTTCTTCAAAGTAAGGATTGCCAATGTTCTAAAGATCGACCAAATATCTAGAAGTTGAGTTAAAAGCTTCAATAATATCAGCTTTGTTTTATCAGGAAGAGTCATCATCATTACGAAAACACGCCTATTCAAATATATAGAAAATTTCACCTCCAAAAACTGAAAATTTTCAGATAAAAATCTCTGATATTTTTCATATTTCTGCTCAAAACATAGATTGTGGGTATTCGTTAGAACCGCCTCGGCGGGTACCCACAATCTATGTTTTTGAGCAGAAATAAGAAACTAATGTATACCCCTGTAAACCCCAGTTTTACTATATAAAAGAGCGGTTTAAGGGGGTCAATATTATATAGGCGTGTTTTCGTGATGTGAAATCTCTTTCATAACAAAACAAAAACAAAATCTCTTTCATAACAAACCAAAACCAAACTTGCTGCAAATGTAGCACAATTAGTACCCATAGGAATTCACACAATTTGTCTGTGTAACTCAGTGCCACATCACGAAAACACGCCTATATAATTTTGACCCCCTTAAACCCCACTTTTATATAGTAAAACTAGGGTTTAGAGGAGTATACATTATTTTCCTTATTTTTGCTCGAAAACATAGATTCCGAGGCGGTTCTAACGAGTACCCACAATCTATGTTTTGAGCAGAAATATGAAAAATATCAGAATTTTTATCTGAAAATGTTTGTTTTTTTTTGGTGGTAAAATTTTCAATATATTTGAATAGGCGTGTTTTCGTAATGCAATTTGTCTGTGTAACTCAGTGCCAAACCTAATGAAAATGTTATCTAAAAGGAATGATAATGCGTCACATACGTTTTTACAAATTTAAACCGTTTTTGGTCATCAGAAGTAAAAAAAAAATGCATTCCTATCATTACAAGCAAGATAAGGAGAGCCTTTCCTTTGAAAAGTATTTTTAATTAAGTATATAAGTTTCTCTTTGATTAAATCATGGAGGAAAGTTGTATAAAGTATAGAAAATCATATGTTCACAAAATAGAACCGCGAAATTCTCTTCACTTTGTTTCATCACAATGTTTTTTATCATATGTGTTTCACTGTGATGTTTCACCTGAGGTAGAGGACCCCAATGCGGAACGAACATATATTTTTTTAATCTGGAGCTGCATCAGAATCAAGGGCGAGGTTTTGCGAGTAAAAACTAGTTTGAGTCCCCTCCCCGCCACCCCCCACACCCCCCCCCCCCTTCCATGTATTTTTCCTACTGACCGTGCCAAGGCGGATCCTCTGGTACAGTCCTTCTGTTTTGTGATTTCATATGTGGCGTTTGCTGTGTCCTTATTTGTTCCTCATCTCTCCTTCGTTTGGTGCATCAGTAGGACTGTGCTTCGCGATTGTGGCATTTCCTGGGTATATTTACTTATACTTTTTGTTTATTAAGTACCTCGCCGGACTTTTTTATTGACCATAACAAATTCTTGCCTGATCTTTCGTAAACTTTTCACAATATCTAATTGCATGAGTTTTAATAGCTGTAGGGCAAGAAGTTAATAATTTAGACAGTTCAGTAGTGGTACAGGGGCTTGAATAAGCGATAAACTTGCTTTATAAGATATTTTATGAAGCTTATGTAACCAATATATTGTAGGAAGCTTTCTTACCGACCGCTCATTCTGCGGCGTCTGATCTGGTCTGCGCTGTTTGCCAATTACCCTTTTTGATGTCACCAGACTAAAATGAATTAGATCACACGCGCTTAGCCGAACCTTCGCCCGTAGCACGTGTCTTCAAGTTTAATTTTTTTCACGATACGCGTGCAGATTTAGGCGTTCGCGAGGTTGTCTGACGGCGTTAATTTATCAACAGTTTCAAATGTGCTTTCAAGTTCAGAATGGGAATAGATTGATTGATTCCCGATTGACGTGTCACGAAAATCTAATCTGAGGACGATCTGAGGAGTTTTATGTTGAATATAATTGTCTTCGGAATATGTGTGAACAGTAAAGACCCAGGTCAGCCAAAGAAGCCCTACAAACCCAGTAAGCATTCTTTGTAATCCCATAGCGGGCCGTTATCGGCCCGTCAGGGTAGCTGAGGGCCGATAACGGCCCGCTATAGATTTATAAATGTCTACAGCGGGTCGTTATCGGTCCGTCAGGGTAGCTTACGGGCCGATAACGGCACGTTATAGATTTATAAAAAAAACTACTAGCTAGGAACTGATGAGAGCCTTTGTTATATCTCGACATACAGAAAAATTCCGCCATTAAAAGCACTCAAAATTAAGACCACTCCGCCAATCAGAGCAGCTGTTGCCGGTTCCAAATGGTTTATTTCTTATTATTCCAAATTCAATATTAAGATCGCTCCACCAGTTAGACCACTTTTAGGCAGTTCCAGACGTAGTCTTAATGTTGTTATTTTACTCTTGTCTATAATAGCGAATGACTCAGTAAGCGGACAGTGAAGACCCTGATCGGATGTGAATGCGAAGCCTCGTATTGGCCATTTTTGTCTTTATATGCCTTGAAGTCACACGTAGCGGGAATTTTAATAATACAATACATTTGTATGCTTGGCAATTTTCTATTAAGATAAAAGAGTGTCAGATATCAATACCTTCAAATACTCAGTTAACATTCTGCTTAAATCTATATCGGACCGTTATCAGCCCGACAGGATTCCTGTCGGGCCGATAACTGTCCGATATAGATTTTAGCAGAATATAATAATAACAACAATGTGCTGTATTCAGCAATTAATTGCCTGTTGAAGCGGCAAAATTACTGTTTGTGCCTACTATACTGCTATACTGTTTTTTTACATCTTTCAGAGCATGACTATCGCTTACTGTTTTACACAGAAGGCGTAAATTGGTCAAGTTTTGTAGAATTTAATGCATAAGCTTTTATCGTATCAACTTTCATGATTCTACATCCTGGTTAAAAAATAGACCAGACTTCAGTGAAATTGATGTCGCACCTGCTCCCCCACCCCCACGCCCCCCCCCCCCCTCCCACCCCCCGCCCCCACCAAAAAAAAAAAAAAGAGGAATGTTTATTTCTGGTAGAAGAAATTAATATAGGAATTTCCTCGAAAACATATGCATTTTCTCATATGATGCATGAGAAGTTGGGCTCAAAACGTACCCACAGTCTGTACACTTTCATAAATCTGAGGTTAAGAAAATGACAGTTAAAGTGGAAAAAGTGACAAAAATAAATTTAAAAATCATATCCAAACCACGTGCACTTCTGCAGACCCGGGAGAAAACATGTGTAAAGTTTTAAAAAGACTGGTTTAAAATTGTATGAGAAGTTGCAATCACAAGGTACCCACTGTCTATACATCTGAGATCAGTAAATGACAAAAAGTACAAAAAAGTGACAAAAAAGTGACACAAAATAAGGTAAGGATTATATGAAAAGCACATGCACATCTTCAGAATATGGAAAAAAAAATGTGCAAAGTTCCGAAAAGATTAGTATAAAATTGTATGAGGAGTTGTGCTCACGAGGTACCTACTATCTATGTATTGAGGGTGAAAAATGACGAAGTTCACAATACAGTCAATTCTGTCTTAAGCAGCCACCCATGGGAAGCTTAAAAAGTGGCTGCTGAAGGCAGGTGGCTGCTTAATACAGTTCAAATATATAGGTATATGAATTTTGGGGCAACTTTCCTCTGGCTGCTTAATACAGGTTGGCTGCTTAATAGAGGTGACCACTAACACAGGTTTGACTGTATAGAAAAAGTGAAAAAAATAATCTAACAGTTTACACCTGCTAAAGCAGGTGCGACAACAGCATGAATAGTTTTATTTTTCACATTGAAAAAGCGGCTTTAACGCTTAGCACTCTGGGTAAAATTTTCAGCAGACGACATTTTGAAATATTTTTCTTATTTTTCTCAGAAAACAGGATTTGACATTTCATGCAAATTGTCTCCTTAGGAGACAATTTGCATGAAATGTCAAATCCTGTTTTCTGGGAAAAATAAGAAAAATAACATCATTTTGTCGTCTGCTGAAAATGCCCAGAGAGTGGTAAAGGTTAAGAACACAAAGTATACAGAAATCCTTAGGCATTTACTTGGAGGCTGGTGTTCAATAGGTCGTTTTAGTTCAAAATTTCTAAAAAGAAGGTTTACATTGATCTGTGACTGACCGTTTAATATATGCAAGATTGGCAAAGTATTGACCGCTCGGACCGAGGAAATTCCGGGTTACCCTGGGCTGGGCATTACCAACTAACATTATACGAGGGTCCTGCAAAACGTTTTGTCACTGGGTTCGGATTACTTCAGTGCTACGTTTTATCAAACATATTTTATTACAAACTTTCAAAGTATTCACCCTTTACTGAAACACATTTTTGTAAACTTTTTAACCAGTCGCGAAACGCAGATAAATAGTCTTCTTTTGGTATCTGTTGGAGACACTGATAAATAGCGCTGCCAAGAGAACTTCTAGACGTATACTTATTTCCAGAAAGCATTTTCTTAAGCCTTGGAAATAAAAAGAAGTCACAGGGACTCAGGTCAGGTGAATAAAATGGATGGTTTAAAACTTTCACCTTTTCAGATGCCAAAAAAGACTTAACAACCTCACACTTATGTTTGTTTGTTTGTTTGTTTGATTTGGGCTTAACGTCGCTTTCAACCTTTTTCAGTCATATCGCGACGGTGTCTGGATGTGGCAGGGAGCTCAATGCTCACTTTTAGAGTGCTGCCTCACTGAAATATCATGCCCCAGACACTTTGACATGATATTCCACCCAGTCACATTATACTGACACTGAGCTGACCAGTTCTAGCTCTACTTTCTTAATGCTGAGCGCCGAGCGAAAGAGCAGCTAGTACCATTTTTAAAGTCTTTGGTATGACCCGGCCGGGGATCGAACCCGCAACCTCCCGGTCACAAAGCGAACGCTCTACCACTGAGCCACTGTGCCGGTCCTCACACTGAGAGGAGGCGTTGTCATGTACAAGGTGGACTCCTGACCATCCTTTGCTTGGTCGTTTCTTATTGTAAAACTCTTTCACTTTCTTCAGTACAGAATTCTTGTAGAATCGGCCAGTGACTGTATGACCAGATGGACAAGGCACTTGAACGACTGGCCCACTTGAATTTAAGAAAATTGCGTACAACATCTTTTTCGAACTTATGGTTCTCTTGGCAATACATGGGCGTTTTTTATCTTTTCTTTTCCATTGCTTATTATCAGCCCTTCTTTGTGGCTCAAACATGTGCACCCAGGTTTCATCACTTGTTAGCAAGTTAGAAATAACCCGACTATTACAGCCTTTGTATGTTTTCAAAAGTTCCCGGGCACATTTAAGGCGTTGTGTCTTTTGCTCCTCAGTGAGCAAATGAGGTACCCACCAAACGCTTTTTCAGAATTGTTTGCACACTGCCTTCTGATATGTAAGTACAACTAGCTATATCTTTGACAGAGAATCGCGCATCCTGGTTGACCACAATCTTTACAGCAGCGATGTTAGCCTTGGTAACAGAGATTTTAGGCCTTCCAGGACGGGTATTCAACAGAAAATTTCCCAGCTTTAAAAGCTTTAACCCACCTAAAAACTGTGCGCACTGAAATGGTCTGAGGTCCATATATACTACACAATTCATTAAATAGCTGCTTTGAATCTATATTAAGCCTAATGCGGCATTTAATATAGCTACGAATTTCATTCTTCTGGTCCATGTTCAAATGTAACAAGTAAATTGGTCAGTGTATATGACTGCATCTTTTTCAATTTGAAATAACTCGGTCAGTTGGAAAGCAATTTGAACGAAATAAACGGATATCGTTAGCTATTCAACACACCATTCAAGTGCAGTGAAGCATTTTAAAATATACCTGGGATAAAACTTAGGAAGCCTATTAGTGACAGAACTTTTTGCACGACCCCCGTATTAATTCACTTCGGCTTCGCCGTCGTAAATTCATACTTCGCAATCTGCCCCTCCCCACCCCCCCCCCCCACCCCAACACCATGCGTTACTTGCTATAAGTCTCAGTATAGAAAAATTATTTGTTAATTCTAACATGACGTTAACGTCCTAATCATCAAACTGCAATAATGCACGTCGTCAACGTAGTGCGTGCTAAAGGACGCGTTTGATGGAGTCGCTTGTAAATATTTACTTCTCACGACCTCCGCTGCAAAAGAGTTCTTTGCAACAATGTTGATTTCCATTTCTATATCATGTTAGAATCGAAATAATTTCTCTCTACTGTGATTTATCGCGACTAACGCGTGGTGTTGTCGGGCAGATGCAAAATTTCAGTCAGTGATGTGATTATACGCTGCGGAAAAGAAGATTTCGAAAGTAAGTGTTTTCATCGCTTTTCTAACATGTTACCCTGAACATCGCCTCTGAAATTCAGTCACTGGAGTGATTAAATAATAATCCGCCTCGGTCGATATTGATATTCTCTGGTCGGCATCACAACATGTCCAATAACTCAACAATCAATAATTGTATAGTATTTCCCAGTATTACGAGTGTGGCCGACAACATCATGCGTTCGTCGCGATAATTCACAGTAACAAATATTTCGATTTTTTTTTAATTTGGGTTTTACGGCCCTTTCAAGAATATTTCACTTATATCGAGCCGATCGTTCATCAAAGGTGGGCGAAAATCGGAGAACCCGGTGAAAAACCACCTGACCATCCGTAAGCAGAACTTGGCTTTCCCACATGTGACCCGAGCGAGGCTCGAACCACAGCGGTGAGAAACCTAATGGATTAAGCGTCACATCACAAAAACATACCTATATAATTTTTACCCCCTCAAACCCCACTTTCATATAGTAAAACTGGGGTTTACAGGGGTATACATTATTTTCTTACAATCTATGTTTTGAGCAGAAATAAGAAAAATATTAGCGTTTTTTATCTGAAAATTTTCAATTTTTGGAGCAAATTTTTGCTATATATTTGAATAGGCATGTTCTCATAATGAACTCTCCTATCCACAAGGCTACGGGAGCCCAATCAGTAAAGACTGATCGACTGCATATATGAGCAGCTTAGAGCACTTTATAAAGTACATTTTCAAACACTGCAGCTCCTTTACATAAACTGTTTTCAACCATTACGAAAATACGCATTACGAAAACACGCCTATTCAAATACACTGAACATTTTACCACCAAAAAATTGCAATTTTTCAGATAAAAAATTCTGATATTTTTCATATTTCTGCTCAAAACATAGATTGTGGGTACTCGTTAGAACCGCCTCGTCGAGGCGGTTCTAACGAGTACCCACAATCTATTTTTGAGCAGAAATAAGAAAAATAATGTATACCCCTGTAAACCCCAATGTTACTATATAAAAGTGGGGTTTGAGGGGGTCAAAATTTTATAGGCGTTTTCGTGATGCCTATTCAAATAACTGAAAATTGGCAGATGCCATTTGTTGGTTTTGTCATGCGGTGGCTCCTTTATCTTTATACCCTAGAGGTATGACAGCCATGGCATTTTCACCATATAATATGAGAAAATGGGAATATTTTATGTTTTTAATACGGATTGAAGACATCTTCTATACATTTTGACAAAGTAAAAAGTTGCTAGAAGAAAAGTAAAAAAGACGGAAAGCTGACTTGAAAATTGCAAACTTCTGAAATTCCACCCAACTGCTGTAGACAATGCATGTCACTGTTAAGGGATACACATTACATGTACTTGTTATCGTAACAAGTTCGAAAGATACATCACTATATTCGATTAAGTTTGAGTCTTTACAAGTTATTGTGATTACTAAACTTGATCACATATTCAAACATGAAAGTTATTGTAATTTTTATATTGTTAGCCATTTTAAGTTTCTTTCCAGACACTAAACTAGTCTGATAGTCTAGTTTTTCCTTTATCTTATTTCATGATTAACACTAATTATTACATACTCATGTCATTGCAATATACTTCATTTAATATTTAACTGTATATTGCCTTTTTTTACACTTTCAATTACAAACATCTCTCTCTCTCTCTCTCTCTCTCTCTCTCTATCTCTCTCTCTCTTCAAATTATTTCTTTATTGCAGTTTACGCTAGTTATTTATTCAAAACAACACACCATGCAAAACCAGTTTCCGATTTGTTGATACTTGCGGAGTAATTACATGCATTATGCTATTAACGCTTAAAGCGCCAGGCAAATTTGCAGCAGACGACATTCTCAATTATTTTTATTTTTCAGAGAAAATAAGACCATCACCATTATTAGAAAGCGCTTACTAAACCCAAAAAGTGCTAAACAAAAAAGCAAAATTTTAGCAGATGGCATTCTATTGTTATTATTTTTCTGAGAAAACAAGACTTAGCATTTCATGTGAATCGTCTGCTACATGAAATGTCGTCTTATTTATTCTGAAAAAATACTTAAAATAAATCAGAATGTCCTCATTTGTGTTTTAAGGGTTAAAACAGTATAAGCCCCAGCCGAGCGAAATCCCAACATGCTCCTATATGAGAACGGAGACCGTCCACACAGTCTGCTCTAGATCTTCCCTCCTAATGTGTTTCTTCTCGAGCAAAGATCATTATCAGTATCTACGGATATATGCGAATTGGCCTGGGTCTTTGATCTCGATTCTCAGTTTCCCATTGATGGCTTCATCAAAACCCATTCTTCCCTGCCCCCACCCCACCCCTTTCTGCCGGCCTCGGATGTGGCAATCAGGAGGTTGCGGGTTCGACCCCCGCCGCCTCGAGTACATTCTTTCGTGGAGATTGATCATAAAATATTTTCTTCGGTCATTCTCTCCCCTCCGCTGATTCAAGAAGGGCACTTGTCAGTTTCTGGTGAAAGAATGTGCACAATACAGGTTAACAGCTTAGAGGACTAAGCCTGCGCATTAAAAGTGTGGTTAGGTAAACTGACCGGGCTCGACATGACCCCATTAGGTTGAATGGGCCGTAAAACCTCAACATGAACAAACGAAGCATTCCAAGGGTTTAAAGACAACAAATTTACATTTTGCCCCATTCTTTTCTTTTCTTTTATTATTATTTTTTTATCTTTTCTTTCAGAAAATAGTGATGGCGTTTACTGCAAATTTCCTCCCTAGGAGATTTTTTTTCTTAGGAGACAATTCACATGAAATGCCAATTTCCTAGAAAAAAGAAGAAAATATTTCAGGGCCCGGTTGTTCAAAGCTAACGACATCGTTAATTAACGATTCGTTAAAATTTACATCGAGTGATACGCAAATATGCTGAAATTTTTTGCTGAAAAAATGTGAGCAGTGCAAAAGCTACTCACATTTTTTCAGCAAAAATATCAGAATATTGTATACTGAACCCGCTAAAACAGTTAACGAAATGACCCTTAATGAGCTCGTTAAGCTAACGACGCTTTGAACAACTGGGCCCTGATTGTCGTCTGCGGAAAATTTACCCGGCATGCTTAACTTTAATGATGTGCATCTTGATTTACCGGTATTTCGAGATGCATTTTCAGGACTAAACGCCTTGTATTTTTAGCAAAGGTTTATGCAATTAATCAATCTAGCCACATTTAGAAATTTATTTGCATACGAAATGCCTCAATTTAAATTTTAAAGGCTTTTCTCTCATTGGAAAGCAACGATAAGCTAGGACTTGACAGGCGTGCTTCATTAATCCCGAGGAATCGATATCAGAGGAGCAAAGTAGCAAAATGCGAAATTAAACGTCTGAAAAACACAGATTGATACTGGATTAAAGAGGAGCAGCACGCCACGTAGAAGCTTGCAATGTTTTATTGTCTGAAGCAACATATGAATTAGCTTAATGGGTGAAGCTAAACGTTGAATATGCTCTTCCTTTCACCACTTTTGTGTTCAAACGTGTTCCTTACATCCTTACCTTTACCATTGCCGAAGGTTTCGTGCCCGTCAAATTATCATTATAATGAATTTTGTCGTTGTATCGAGAGTTGGTATAAAGTGAGTTGACTGTATGATATATATTTGCATATCACTTTAAATTAAGAAGCCCAAAGTAGGACATGAGCAATGGAAAGAACCAATTAGTCTGAATTGAGAGTCCCTACTTCTGGCTTATTATTTCTGACTTCCTACTTCGCAGTTCGCTTCTAATTCAAACTTCTGATTATGTATTTCTTGCGGTTAAAACCCTCTGACGTAAAGGTCTTTGTCTCGCGTTGTTTGTCAGACAAATTATATGCCTCCATGTGAGTTGTCTTATAATTTCTGAGATCCTGATTCCACATTTTACTATATAAGGTTGTGAATTGGTAAGGGGCGCTTAATTCTGAAATAAAAATAAAGCATCCCTTATTAACAGTTGTGTTTGAAACCCCGAAAGTTATTTATAAAACCGTCTTGTCATAAAATCTTCCACTCAAAAGGGATAAAATCTAATTTTAGAGAGGCTCCGAAATTGAAAGCTTGAACTTTAACCCTTGACATGCTGAACAAATTGAAATGCCACGCCCACTTCTAATTGATAGCCAGTCAGATTTCTTGATCCGTATTGTTGATAAAAAAAAAGAATATCACATACTGAATGACAAACAGTGCAGATCCAGATCAGATGGCATGTTTGCAAAGGCAAGGTATATCCGAGTTCAGCAGGGCCAGGGTTAACATACTTAAATAATCACAGATAGCATTTAAAAATATTTTTCTTTTTGTTCACAGAAACAAATATACATATGAAGAAACACGTGATGTGAAATTTCAAGTTGTTTTTTTTTCCGAATAATGACAGATATATATTTTTTGAGAATGCTAACTGCTCTAGTTTTGATTTGCGCTTTAAAGTTAAATCGTTTGCAAGAAGTTTCACCATTCTTCTTTTCAAACACAGTATTTTAATAAATAGAGGATATTTCCTCTTTTGGAGTGAATACCATAAATAGTTCCATCAAGTGCAATAAAAACACATCAGTATTTTCACGAGTGCGAAGCACGAAAGAAAAATAAATTGAATGTGATGATTACATGAGATGAAAATAATTATGGTATATACAGAAAGAAAAGCAGAGAGAGAGAGAGAGAGAGAGAGAGAGAGAGAGAGAGAAATATTTCGGCAAATCAAAAATAATTTTGATACCAGAATATTCCTTAATTTCGAACTAAGAAAATGCACACCCACCTGAGTAGTTTAGTTCAGAAACAAATCCATGACAACACGGCGGCCGTAATGGCTTTCTTACGTAAGAAAGCCATTACGTCCGCCGTGTTGTCATGGTGGCAAAACGTCACAGACTATAGCGTTAGATACAGTCCGACTAACTAGTTAGATCTCTCTCTTTCTCTCTCTCTCTTTCTCTCTCTCTCTCTCTCTCTCTCTCTTTGCATATACTATGACCATGATGGCAGATTTGTGGTGTGGCACATAAGTTATCACAAACAAAAATGAATTTGTGAAAAAGCCACCTGCGGATTAAAACTCTTTACAGGAAGTCCATATGGGTTGGCAATCCATACCTAGCCCCTGTCCAACCCAAGGATACTATATTTTGGCCTTAACCCATCCACTGTCACCAAAGAGACAGCTTCGGTTGTAAGGCCATTGCAATTTGCAATTGTCCGAGGGGGGGGGGGGGGGGGGGAGGCTCTTAAAACCATATAAGCGCTCGGACGATGATACTGAAAGGGATGGAACCTGATTGTCATGCTCCTTCCACCGGCCTCAGACAGATAATAATAATAATAGTTCGTCTGTGATTACTGACAATGACCAATCTTAATCACATGCAAGAAATGCTACTGTTTGTGTGTTCTAAGATGACTGATTAGACCAATTTTAGCTCTAAACTATCTGTTGCAGATGGAACAACAGAGGTCAGAGCAAGACAGCTCTCTTGTTGATGCCTTAGCTCTGGCTTTGCGCTGTGCACGTTTCTGCTCCGCTTCCCTGATTCTTTTTTGCTTCATATTCACTAGCACATCTTCGAATGAGGCCTCGCCACTTTGCTCGGTCCTGTGCAATTTGTTCCCATGACTCTGCTGGTATGTTGAAATCCTTGAGGGAGGATTTGAGGGTATCTTTGTATCGCATCTTCTGACCACCATGGGAGCGTTTGCCCGTTTCTAGTTCTCCATAGAGGATTTTCTTTTGCAAACGTTCCTCAGGCATCCTGGTAATATGGCCTGTCCATCTTAACTGTGCCAGTTTCAGAAGAGTATGTACACTCTGCATCCCTGCCCTTTTCAGGACTTCTGTGTCTGGAATCCTGTCTTGCCAATTAATCTTTAAAAGTTTTCTGAGGCAGCTTGTATGCACTAGCTTTGGCAATCCTGGCATTGACTTCATCATCAATGTGCACGACTCTTGACAATGTGCTTCCAAGGTAGGTAAACTTGTCTACCACTTGCAATCTATGACATTTCACTATAATGGTGGCCTCCTTGTAAGGCTTGCCAGGTGCTGGCTGATAAACCACCTCGGTCTTTTTGATGCTGATTGTGAGGTAATAGTTGCCACAGGAGTCGGATACTTCGTCTACACCTTTTGCATCTTCTCTTCTGTTGGAGCACCCTTTGTCATGTCATCAGCAAAGAGGAATTTGTCTAGCACCTCTGTCTGCACCTTGGATTTGGCGTGCAACCTTCTTTGTCGAAAAGCTTCCCATCAAAGTGATACCTAATAGGTATACCATTGTCACCATCCTGGAAAGCAGCTGTAAGCATGGCAGAGAACATCATGTTGAACAGAAGTGGGGCTAGTACACAGCCTTGCTTGACACCATTTGTCACAGGGAATGGATCAGAAAACTCACCATCAATTTGGACCCGTGCAAGCATACCATCGTGGAACTGCCTCACCATTGCTATGAACTTGGTCGGACAGCCAAACTTCGCCATAATTTTCCAAAGACCTTCACGACTGCTTGTATCAAATGCTTTGGTAAGGTCAACAAAGGTCATGTAGAGGTCCATGTTCTGTTCCTGGCATTTCTCTTGAAGCTGCCTTGCTGTGAAGATCATGTCAATTGTTCCTCTGTCCTTTCTAAATCCACACTGGCTTTTTGGTAGAAGCCCTGACTGCTCAAGGTGTTCATTCAGTCGGTTAAGTAGAACTCTTGCAAGGACCTTCCCAGCAATTGACAATAAAGAGGTGCCACGATGATTATCATACAAATGAGGATTCCCTTTCCGTTTGAATAGGTGGATAGTTGACGTATCCTTGAATTCTTCTTGAGGGATGGCTTCTTTTCTCCACATAATGTGAAATAACTCTGTTATCTTCTTTGCAACTTGAGTTCCTCCTGGTTTGTAGATCTCAGCAGGTATTGCATCTAATCCCAGAGCCTTGCTGCTCAGGCAGATACCTTTTCTTACAATAGCAAGATTGTTTTGGATTTTGTAAAATAGAAACAGAGAAGCCTGTTGTCGTCTTTCCTGAAGATCTGGCCATTGGAGTTCTTCAAGCATTTTTCAAACGTGACTCTCACTGCGCCAGCGCCCACAGGTCCAATGGGCAGCAGTCCTCTTTACTTTTCTATTCTATTAATATCTACTAGGTGATAGGGCATCCAAACTGGCGCCGCACATACAATTTTGTGTCGGACCAGGGTTTTGTATACAGCGGCCTTGGTTTCCTTCGATGCAAAAATCAAGTTTCTACGAAGGAATCTCAGTGTCTTAGTAGTCTTACTAGTAATTTCATGCTGACCACAGTCTTGAACATTTGCTCATTTAAGTTGTATTGTATTTTATTGCATTGTGTATTGTATTGCTGAATCAAAAGAAATATTCACTGTTTCGCATTTTTTGTATAATTAATATCTGCTGTGAACCATCGAGACAACTGATCAATATACAAATAATGTATCAGGCCCGCAATGGAAACCGGCAGATTAAGCAAAATGCCTCGTCACGAAAGACTATGTACGATGTTCTGCAAAACATGATTATGTCATTGAAGATGAAAAACATGTTCTGTTACACTGGCCTTGACACAATACTCTTCGACCAGAGTTTTGTTTTGAAAGCATACTTGACATGTGACCAAACCATTTCGAAAACACACATTTTAAATATATTGAAAATTTCACCACCAAAAACTGAAAGTTTTCACATAAAAATTCTGATATTTTTTTATATTTCTGCTCAAAACATAGATTGTGGGTACTCGTTAGAACCGCCTCGCCGAGGCAGGAGGCGGTTCTAATGAGTACCCACAATCTATGTTTTTAGCAGAAATAAGAAAATTAATGTATACCTCACTGTAAACCCCAGTTTTACTATATAAAAGTGGGGTTTAAGGGGGTCAAAATTCTATAGGTATGTTTTCGTGATGATTTTTTAATGTTTCATGTAATATATGGGGTGGAACAAAGAAAAACCACATGTATATAGTGTATCGTACCATACTGACCCTAAGTCATGAGATAGATATCCTGAGCAAACAGTGTCTGATAAGGGTCTACACTTTCTGTCACTTATACAACAGTTTTTGATCAGGGTCTTTACTGTCTGGCAAGATTTTTAAACACGGCGACAGGTAGTCAAATGAATTCCGTCATAGTTTAGGACCACTACTCTCCCAGAAGAGGGAGAGAGAGAGTCCCAATATTTAGAACATATATGGTAAATCAGTGCAAGTAATAACATGCATAATTATGTGTCCTTGGCTTATGCGGTCATCCGAACCACAGTTTACAAAATCATTACTGACGTATTGAAGCGAGAGAAAGAAAGAAATCTAATGATGTGGTAGAGGAGGATAAGACACGGACTTTATTACGTAAGATTTAAATTTCAAATTTCATGTCATATTTGTTTAAAGAGGAAAACGTGCCTGAACAATTCCATAGTTATCTGTACAATATATTCTGTATATCAGCCGTCACACAATAAAATGGTATTTAGAGGTGTTCGATTTGTGATTCTTTCAATAGATATAGGGAGCTCCTTCATGGTGCCAAAGACATGAAATTTTGCCTGAAGCTTCCTTAAGTTTCTACTGCAAGTCTGTGAATAGCAAAGGCTCTGGCGAGACTGCGCTTATGCGCGGGCTCGCCTGAGCCTTTGCTGGTCGCCTGTGTGATAATGGCCCTTTTCTCCTTTGCTGGCTCTGTGTTCAGGACCAAACGAAAGACAGCCCTAAAAGATTCATTTCAACGTAGTGTATGACAAGTGCAGTCCGACTATAATGATTATACCATATGCTTTCTTTCTCCTTTTCCATTATTACTGCTATCGGTCGTATTCGACCATTATCCGGAGGGAGCCAATTTTGCAGGATATACCACCAAGGAGAGATTTCGTCTAGTAGTGGTATCTTTAACTGGCAGAGAGGCCCTCCAGTTGACGTCTCGATCCGAAGGACGGTGCACTGTATGATTAATATCATCCATGCCAAACGATGATAATGGAGCATGTTCGGACCAGAAAATTTCTCACCCCGAACATGAATAGCACACGGAACCTCTAGGAGGCGCTTCTAATAAGTACACACAGCATATATATTTGTAAAGAAATAAAAATATTTATCTTGATACCATTCTCATCTATGTCAGCCATAATTTCACCAAATAATATGGGGAATGAAGAAGACTTTGGTTATTTAGATTATTTAGATTTCAATTGCTAATTTGCTACAAGAAGGCATACAGTCGACTCTGGTTATCTCGAATTCCAAGGGACTCTTTGAAACACTTCCTCTTTTCCACAGTATTTTGCTACCTGTTGTTAGATGTCCCTGTTTTTCACTTCGATATAAGCGATTATTCGAGATAAGCGAGGTCGAGATTACGACAGTCGACTGTATTTGCTTTACTTCCCTACATATATTAAAATTTCAGAAATATTTACGTGGAACTTGATGAAAAAGCTTCCTCCAAACTACCAACCGTATTATGATTTTTTTTTTTTTTTACTACGGGAAAATTAAAGTGTATCATTTATGCTTTTAGACCAATAAATACAATTAAATTGTTGGTGCGTAGGCAGTGTATGGCAAAAGGTGTTGTATAATTACAAAAACATGCTAAGTTATTAATTCTGGGTAAAGTGAATGAAAAAAAAAACAGGTTTTCTGCGGAATACAGCTGTCAAAACTTTAGATCCTTAATTCAGATAATATGACTTTTGGTCAGAAAGAAGTTATATTTTTATTAAGTAATCAAAATTGCATTTAAAGAGAACTTACACTCATCTGCAGCTTCATTTGACTCATATTTACGCTGTTAATTCAATAAACTATTGGAGCGGTATTTTGTTAAGAAACAATATGGCTGTCTGACGCCGTCACGTCCACATGTTGTCATGGCGGCAAAACGTCACAGACAATAGCGTTGGATACAGTACGAGTAATTATTCTCTCTCTCTCTCTCTCTCTCTCTCTCTCTCTCTCTCTCTCTCTCTCTCTCTCTCTCTCTCTTAATTTTAGTACCCGTTCATTAAAACTGAAATTAGTCTGTCTGTCTCTCTCTCTCTCTCTCTCTCTCATTTAAATTATTTAGTATCGTTTCTTATTGTATTGCTCAATCAAAAGGAACATTCACTTTTCAGCTTTTTGTAGTACCCATCTCTGCTGTGAGCCGTCGAGACAATTGATTAACATAAATTGTGGGTGTCAAGTTTCATATTAACCCAAAGTATTTGGACAGGCCTTGGCAAGCAGTATAGACCCTGCGGCATCTGATCTGGGTCTACACTATTTATCACTAATCCGGCAGTTTTTGGCACAGCAATAGGTTAATGTAGTCAAACAGACTCTTTTAAAGTTTAGGGCAAGTATCTGTACTAATATTTAGGATATATATAAGTGTAAATCATTGCATGCAAAAATATGTTCTAGGATTAGGCGGTTTGTCCGCCCAGTCTCACTCTAATTTTCTCTTCGCTGTCTGCTTACAAAACAAGTGCTTGCGTTTTGAAAGAAAGAAAGAAAGAAAAAAAGAAATGTTAGTGGTGGGAAAAAATACGGACAATATTACGTAAGATTTAAATTCCAATTCCATGACATGAGTAGTATAGGGTGTATATTACTGACATGGTTGTTTTAAGTAAGGAATACGTGTCTGGGTAATTAAATAGTTACATGTATACGGTATTCTATATGTTATGAAATCATAAAAAAGAAAGTTCGAAAAGATTCATTTCAAATTAACGAATGACAATAGCAGTAATACTAAAATGCTTATAACATATGTTGTTGTTTTTTTCTACTATTCCTGCAATCGGTCGAACTCGACTTTTACCCACAGGGAGCCAGTTTTGCAGGATGGAGCACTAATAAGCAGTGCGATTTTTCACCTGCGCAGCGGATTTCTTTCCCTACACAGAGGCCCTTGTTTATGTCCCGATCCTAAGGACATTGTGCTGTGTTAACATCAAGGTGCTAACTAAGCCTGTTCATTCCTAGAAAAAGTCTCGCCCGCCCCGAGCAGGGATCGAACCAAGGACCTCTAGCACCAGAGGATAGTGCATAAATCACTGTGCTACCATGCGGGAAATTAAGGTCCAGATCAGCCTGTTCATCAGCGAAGTCTTTGTCAGGGTCTTCGGTACCCATTTACTTTGCCCTGTGGATACTGTAGAAAATATTGGCGAATAAACAAGGACCTGATCTGACTCCATGTTAAAGTCAAACATTACGAAAACACGCTTATTCAAACATATTGAAGATTCACCACAAAAACTGAAAGTTTTCAGATAAAAATTCTGATATTTTTTCATATTTCTGCTCAAAACATAGATTGTCGGCGAGGCGGTTCTAACGAGTAACCACAGTCTATGTTTTGAGTACCCACAATCTATGTGTTTGAGTAGAAATAAGAAAAATGTTTACCCCTGTAAACCCTAGTTTTACTATATAAAAATGGGATCTTAGGGGGTCAAAATTATATAGGTATGTTTTCCTGATGATTCAACAAGAAATCTTAGTAATGTACAATATTTACGGTGTCTGGATAGACTGTTCTTAAGAACAGAACTGTTAACCAAGATAAAATGCCATATATTTCCACGTAGGCCTATGGGCAGATACAGTTAATACGTTTTCTATTCAGTAATAAACACGCGCATTTAATTTCAGATGATCAAAATTACACTTACATATATCCTTGTTGCGTCAGAAGACTCATTTTGTCTTAACTTCCTGATAAATAAATAAAAGTTCTAGTGCGCTCTTAAAGTCGCCTTTCTGTTAAAAAATAAGATGGCCGTTCACCGACGTTGCTAAAAACGCTCAGTTGCCAAGCAGCACAACGTCACAGACAACGGCGTCAGATAACGGCGTTAGATGGTCACTGCCGTGTTCCGTGGATCGTAAATTAACATAAATTTGAAATAAATATTACATCTTTGACTTGGTGGACATTTGTTGAGCTAAACTTTTAAGTAATACCAGTTGTATCACCGATATCATAAGGTTATCGTATTTATTCTAAATATTTGAACACGGTACGAAACCACGCCTATTCAAATATATAGAAAATTTCACCTCCAAAAACTGAAAATTCTTAGGTAAAAAACTCTGATATTTTTCATATTTTCTGCTCAAAACATAGATTGTGTGTACTCGTTAGAACCGCCTTGCCGAGGCGGTTCTAACAAGTACCCACAATCTATGTTTTGAGCAGAAATATGAAATAATATCAGAATTTTTATCTGAAAACTTTCAGTTTTTGGTGGTGAAATCTTCAATATATTTGAATAATCGTGGTTTCGTAATGTTTGACAATCTATGTTCTGAGCAGAAATAAGAAAAATAATGTATACCTCTGTAAACCCCAGTTTTACTATATAAAAGTGGGGTTTAAGAGGGTCAAATTTATATAGGCATGTTTTCGTGATGAAGGGGCAGATCAGTTTAATCAGGGTGTACACTCTTTGCCACATCCAGTATTTTCAACCACATCACTTGGCATTCTAATAGACTTCTTATTATTAAATTCTTAACTTATTAAAAAGCATGTAGTTAAATACTGTGAGACAAAATATGAATGATCCGGTAAATATTTTTGGACTATAAAAATCGGTTCCGTTTTAAATAAACGCAAATCTTGATACAGTCGAACCTCAATAGCTCGAACACCGATTGCTTGTTTACCATGGCTTATTCGAACTCGTTTTTGAGTCCCTACGAAATTCTTCCGATAGCTCAAGAAAAAAAAATGTTTAGAGAATTTTTTTTATTATATCAGGGAATTGTACGCAGTATATACGCTTTAGAATCGCCTAGTCGAGGCGATTCTAACGAGTTCACTCAACATACCATAATTGTGCAGAAGAGTGACAATATTTCCCTAAAATATCCCCACTGCTTCCTGGCCTTGCGCCAAGATTAACCCTCAGTGGTTCGAACTACCCATATTTCGAGCAATTTCCTTGGTCCCAAAGATGTTACAGTCGTTGAAGTTCGACTGTATTTTTTGTCCACATTAAATTTTTGCAACACTGTCGCATAAGCTGATTGCAGATAAATTTCTTGGTTCAGTTGAAAGAACCTTCTTAAGAGAAAATTCTCTTTACCTTGCTTGTAATGAGAAACATTGGTTTTTTTTTTGTTTTGTTGTTGTTGTTGTTGTTGTTGTTGTTTTTTCACTTCTGAGGATCATGAACATTATACTTTGTGGTCTTGTCAGAAATACTGAGAGTCGCTTACGTTTCCTCTTGATAATATCTTTATTCGTTTGGGTATTAAATTATACCAACAAATTGTTGGTGATCCTGTGGGTACAAATTGCGCCCCTTATTGCAGATCTGTTAAAGAGACTTTATGCTGTCACTTTCTAACGATAATCAGGCCAATATTACTGAAGCATTCATTCAATGTCTCGATACGAGCGTATATGCATAACACTACATATTGATGATGAATATTTTAAACATATGATTAATATAATTTATCCAAAAGAACTACAGTTAAATAAAATGAATACCTCTGATACCGAAGCACCGTTTCTGGATTTAAATGTATCAATATCTAATGACATAATCTCTAAAATCTAATAATCTACTAAAATGTATGACAAAACGGACGACGTTTTTATCTTGTAATTTTCGTGTTTTTTTGTTGTTGTTTTTTTTTTTTTTTTTTTTTTTCTGATCATTACTTCATAAAGTTCAAAAAAGCCTTCGACAGGGTGTGGCACAAAGCCATTTGGGCCACTATGAGGCAATATACGACTAACATCAATGCCAATCTGGTACATGTCATTGAATGACTAACGGTAAAGCCACAATACTAGTGCAATTCTACTCAATGGCATTACAGGCAAATGGCTCAGAACAGTCGCTGGAGTGAGACCAACTGTCTTCTTTCATCAACATTCTTCAACATCTTACGCAAAAGGATAAACAGCAGACGTCTTAGCAGGTCAACATGGGAACTCCAGTATTAGAGATATGATAATGGAGACAGCGCATGACAAAACCTAGAAAAAGACTTGTGCGACCAGCGAAGTCAAGAACAAATGATCAAGCTGATTGGATTCCTTGTTACAACCATCTTCCCATACTCTTATAGGACTTGAACTCTGACTGCTGAACTCGAGAAAAGAGCTCTGTCCTTAGAAATGAGATGCTATCGCAAACTACTGAACATCTGGTACCTGGACATCACCAATTAGGCGTACACAAGCAAATCCAAGATGTCATTACATTGCCAAAATACGAACTGTCAGTGATATAGTCACATCTGTATTTCTACATTTGACATGGTAAAGACTATTCTCCAAGGATCAGTTACAAGAACAAGAAGAAAGAAGAAACGATGGACAGACAACATCAAGGATTGGTCTGGTTTTAGCTTCGCTAGCTCACAAAGGGAAGATGAAGACAGGAAAAACAGGGAGAGAAATTATCAAGTTATCAGCAGCGGCCCACTACAAGTTTTACAGCTTTTCTTCCTGACCGGTTTCATCCCTGGTTTTTTTAAGTTGATTCTTCCATCTGTGAGTTTGGACACGTTCATATTTTAAATGAGGGCATCTGCCACAAAAAAAAAAAAAAAAAAAAAAAAAACGACTGGCAAACAGTGTCTATATATTCAGATGAGCCGTCTCATCAGGTTCTACACTGCTTGCATGCATCTGGTTTGGTCTGCAGGAATGAAACAGTAAAAACTACCATGTAATAAAACACAACAAATAACTATGGTATTTTACTAACAGAATGGATAACCAAATTCACTTCGTGAGAAAAGGCCCGCTCTTGTGCCGTTTTTCTAAAGGGAAGGCCCACATCAGACTGCGCACCAACTGTGTGTGTATATAATCTATAGTATCCTTTGATTTTATTAGAACGCATGGAAGGCCAGGATAAAACACAGCGAATGCACAGGCTGTTCTGGAACATATGCCAGCATATGGCATACAGTTTTCCCACATGGACTATTTTTATCGTTTTAAGGAGAAAAGATACATGGTTAAGAGAGGTAACATTGTCATTTTTGCCTCCCTTCTGATAAAGGGTTTACCTTAAAAGGAAAGAATGTGCTATTCTTGGTAGAAAATGGTCTCCGTTGAGTATTGACTCCTTTTCAGAGTGAATTGGTATGCAGGAAAACCAACAGGAAGTCTTAAAAGTTACATTGTATCTTCCTTGTAAAACAACAACAACGGAAAATGCAGTGGCGTTGCCAGAACGGAATTATTTCTACGCATCCTCAGTAAAAATCTTAAACTTATCCCTAGCATCGCTTCCAAAATAGGGGCTACTCTTAAAGGAAAGAATTTGCTCCCAGAGGGAGCAAATTCGTTCCTTTAAGAGCAGCCCCTATCGTAAAGAAGCAGAATATTTTATGTTAATGCCACTTTATTGTAAATATTTTTGTTACGCCTGTTATGTTACGCACATGTGTAATGTACGTAATGGACGCTACGCCTTTGAAATCTACCAAGTGTATCGAGTCCCTTAAGGGGAACGGATACACTTACAGGGGAACAACCCTGTAGTTTTTCTTCCCATCTCAAAGGTATCAACTCAAAATGGAAGGATTTGCTTGCATTGGGAACAAATTCTTTCCTTTTAGAGTGGACCTCTTTTCAGAAGGGGATTTGTGTGCAGAAAAGCAAACAGGAAGTCAGAAAAAAGCTGTTTTCCATGTAAAATTACGGAGATTTTTCTTAAAAAGAACAAAAAATAAAAACAGATACATCTATTTTAGATATAACTGAAGAAAACTCCAAAAAGCATGACTCATTAGATAAGCAGAAAGCAAAACGTTAATGTCGGGCGGACGGTCGGAAAGACGGACGGACAACGTGAAAGCAGTATGCACCTCCGCCAACAAACACAGTTTGCGAGGGAGCTGTACGTGCGTGTATGTGTAACAGACTATAAAATAGCTATATATTGAAATGACGGTATTGACTGTTCACGGAGTCGTGTCAGTTGATAACAAATGTTGCGCAGGTATGCAAGCAAACACAACCAAGATCAGACGCAGCCGGAGAGTCTGATTAGAGCCTTTGTTTTCATTTAATATTCTACTCCGTTCCATGCAAGGGAACAGCGCAGCCCTGAATAGCTTGCACGGATGCACAGTTAGATCAGGAATTTCTCATTGACTGTTTCTCACCACAAGGCTCTATATTTAACTGATAATACGAACGTGAAATGATAATACCCCGCCATCATCGTGTCGCAAGCAAACAACTCGACGAAATTTGCCAATTAGCAAACCCATACCAGATCTTCACGGTAGCAATGCACATACCAAGTATGGTGAAACTCCATTGATATTTACTCGTTATCGTTCGGAAAAGAAACTACGGACGGACGGACGACAGACGGACGGACAGATACACGAACGACCACTGTGATACCATGATACCCCGACACTGTCGTGTGGCGGAGTATAAAAATGGAACAAAGAACAAAGATTAACCAATAGAATGCACCGCATCTCTACGCAAGAAAGGAGACCTGCGTGAATAAAAGCTTCCGACATTGTGCATTCTGATCTGGGTTTTTTTTGTTGTGCGCTTACAGAAACAATGCATATTGTACGAGGTATCGAAGAACAGAAAAGGTCCGGACCAGATAAAGGCGTACGCTGTTTGACCCTTTGTTACGCTTTACATCACAACTTAAATTGACCTTATCTTATATTAACCAACAAAGACGCAGATCAGCCTGCGCAACAGCACAGTCTAATTTGAGTCTACATTGGTCGCTAATACGGACTTTCAGCGTTCTTTTATCAAACGGCGCAGACACTGATCAGACTGTGCGAATGCACAGGCTGATCGATCTTGGTCTACGCCGATCGCATATGGTCAGTGTCTGTTCCGAAGTGTTTAAATGTTAACAGTGAAGCCTGGACCAGCTTGCGCTTCTTCACACTGTTTTCATTTGTCACAGATATAACCGCGACGCTTTAACTGAGCAAATAAACAAACAATGAGCCAGCGCATGACAAAACCTACAATATGGCATGGCATCCGACCAGTCTGATCAGAGTCTTCCGCTATGCGCTAAATAGATAATTAAGGACCCAAGCTTTTTTCATGTGGACAGCAAAGACTCCGATCAGACTGGGCGGATGCTCAGGCTGATCTGATGGTCAGGGAAAAAAAGTCTGGAATTTCTTTTCCATGTCAGGGAAAAGTCAGGGAAGTTTGGTTTGAATCAGGGAAATTAGAAAACAAAAACTGACAAAGTCAGAGAATTTCAAAATTTTCTTAAAACCGAGATTGCTTTGACAATCTTCAAAATTTATAGAAACATAAATTCACAGAAATGGCCTAATTCTTTTTGTTAAATAATTGTTTAATTCTCTGAATGTCTTTGCATTTTTTATCCCAAATTGATTGACAAATATGTTATATTTGAAGTTTAAAGCTATGTTTGAAAATAAGACTGAAGGGCGTGGCATCCCTTGCCTCCACAGCTACTCTGCGTTTGACATCTTTCAGAAACAGGTTGTTTCTGAAAGATGTCAAACGGATAGTCAATGGTCGAGTATGCCCTACCCAGTAGTTCAATGTCGTTAAAGCTTAGTAAATACTGAGAAAAACTACACTCATTCATTAATTCATAGATAGGTACTTCTCTGCACTGACCTTTCTAATACTTCATCACTGGGTTATTATTGTTAACCTGACAGGAGGTTTGACATAAACGCTAGGGATTTGCCTTTGAAAATATTCGAGAAAGGGCCGTTTAGCCTGCTGTGTTCATGTATGTTTTAGATATATGTAGAATTAATTTCAGTATTTCATAATTATGTTGTAAATGCACATGAGTTTATAACCAAAGCATAAAGTTTTATAGGATCTGTAGGAGAATGCTCGATTAAGTCAATAATCAATCTACTTATGTTTTCCTTTGGATAAAATGTATGCATACATGTAAGCATTTTTGATAGATAGACCCCTAGCCTTTATGTCACACAAGATTTGCATGATAAATATTGTTCCTTTCAGGCATGCATGTTTTGCTTTGTTCAGTTTGCTATGGACCATTAACACCTAATACACTAACTTGCTTGTTACTAATTGAGAACATGGAAATGCTAGATAGAAGTACGAGTAATTAACCTCTTAATAGTGAAAAAAAAAAAAAAAACACATTCAAAATCATGAGTCAAACTACTAACTTCAACGATAACTGGCTAACTGACCCAAAATTCTCTGGGTGGTCGGAAAACACCCATCAAGTACACATAAAGCAAAACGTATGCTTTGTGTCAAAGATATTGATCTGGGAAATATGGGGAATGGAGTTTTAAGATCACATACACGTAAAATAAACCATTAAATCAAAGTGCAACAAATACTAAATATAAAGAAAGAAAAGGCATCAGTCAGAGACTTCAGCTAAAAATAAAGGTGAGTATGACATTAATAACACAGATAATTCAAAAGCAACTGATACTACTGAAATTCAAAGTGTTCAGAATCAAATTACCACCAAACAAAATGTAATTGCTGGTGACCATACAGTTTCAAACATACTAACCATACCACAACCGCCCCAGACCGCCACATCTGCAGAGCTGAAGAATCCACTGTCACCATATTTCACAGAAGACAGTGTACTAATTGCTGGAATATTTTGGACCTTAAAGACAGTCATGAGCCATTACTCCTGCTCTCCATGTGTTAACAATGACCAGCTCTTTCAGAGGATTTTCTTCGACTTTCAAGTTGCTAAACAATACACTTGTAAAAAAACAAAATGTTCCTTTTTGATCAAGTTTTGATTGGCACCAAATTTCCATCCAAAAGAGGTCAAGATCATAAAGAAATCAGAGCGTATGTATAGTGTGTCCTTTAATGGGTCGTTTAACAAAGTGCTTCAGCAAGAGCAAATGGGCATAAAAAGATTCTGTGATGATAGCAAGCAAAACATTGTTGCCCAGTACTATGACTCAAACTTTCTTACCATGCCACCATCCACTGAACCCCAAGATGAAGTCGTCCCAGAGGAGGACATCATGTCACAGCTCCTTCCTCCCGAGGACGTGGATGCTATAGCGACAGCAGCTAACAGAGCACTATCTGAGCCTGAAGAGCCTGTTCCTGCCCCAAAGAAGGTAAAGAACTCAGTCAGTGAGGAGCCAACCTTCTCGGTCAGCCAGGTTGCCCTTAATGACATGGTGGAAGGCGTTCAGCGACTAAAAGACCAGACTGCAAAGAGCAGGCACCTGAACGGGAGATTGGAGAAGGCACTGGTTGATAACACCTGAATTTTGAGAAAAAATGGTAGATGCATTGACAAGGCTTAAGAACACAATGGAAAATCATGAAAAAGAGGAGAAAACGAGAGAAGAAAGGAGACAAGAATCAGATAGGAGAATGAATGAGGTCATAAGGAGGGAACGCAAGGAAGACAAGAAACAGGAAGAAAGGCGAAGGGAGCGTGAAAGGAGGGATAGAGAAGAAAAAACAAAAGGAAGAGAATAGCCAGACCAGAGAGAGAATCATTAAAAACAGAACAAAGGAGAATGATCTAAGATGTGATCGGTGTTAGGGAAGAGTTATACCAGAAACAAGATCAATTATCGTTAAAGAAGAAGAGAACAGATCAAAACAGAATAGCTAAGAATATACTTAGTAGTTAATATTAGTTAGGTTTTTTAGAGAGAGAGAGACAGAGACAGACAGACAGAGAGACAGAGAGAGAGAGAAAGAGAATTATAGAATCAAGGTATTAAGGTTTAGAGAGAGTGAGAGGTAGAGAGAGTGTGGGGGAGAGAGCTCTAAATTGTTTAGGATTACAGAAGTATATAAATTGATGAAGTGGCGGAAAGATGAGGAGATTGTAGAGGGGAAGGGTGAGAATTTTCTGCGGTTGTTAAGCAACACAAGAAAAACATTACTTGATCTAAGTAGTTGCATTCCAAGACTGTGTTAGGACCTTCTATGTGCTATATGTAGTTAAATGTTGTTTACTGCATTTAAGGGCCAGTAATTTAGGTGACTGTCAGTCCGTTGGATCAGTCCGAGTAATCTCAGTCCTCTAAGTCATCAGTAGGTTATGTTATGTTTTATGTATTGGTTATATTTTTTGTAAAGTCTGGTGTCTTAAGACCACTTACTCTTAAGTGAGCATTTACTCGTCACATAAGTTGAAGTCATTTAACACAATCAATGCAATTTTGTTATGCTGCCTATGACGCATTCAGTGTATTAAAACCTAGGGACGATGTTAGTGTAGATCATTTCAAATTGTTAAGATTTTTGTTCTAATACTTTGTCGATTATTCATATTCTTTGCTGTACCAATAAGGTAGGGTTCTGACATGTTAATATATGTTAATAGACCTGTGATGTATCTCAGGTTTTCCATTAAGCATCTTCAATTTGGATGTCTGGTTGATAGTTTTGGTCTGTGCTTATTGGAAAGTCTGACATTTGTGTTCTGAACAACTCAAATATTTATCCATTTCATTAAGTGTTTCTAGGAGCTGAACATGTGTAATGCATTACGCTTGGTGCCGTCACCAGGATGCATTTTCCCATGTTATGTATGTTAAACGGAGTGGTCATTGTTTATCGAATACTCATGTGTGCCATTAGGTGTGCCTGTTTTTTGCTATGACCTTGTTCAAGATCTTTAGTTGGAACTTTAACGAACCTGGAGGGTGTGTGTGGGGGGGGGGGGTGGGGGGGGGTGGGGGGGGTAATGTAGTGACCCGGCTTTTCTGTCTTGCGAGAAGTTTCCCTTTACCAGTGGAGCATGTGTGTGAACGGCTGTTTACACATTTTTTTATTATTGACAGCTCCTGTTTTTTATTATTGTATTGCGCATCCCTGACAGCCGGTGATTTAATAAGCATTTCCTGATTACCTTACCTCAAGTTACTCCGTATTTATAATTCGTGCAAATGCTGATGTAAGCGTGGATACTTTTAATAATCCAGTTGTGTGAAGTACGTTTATGTCCGGTAGTGTCCATGCTGTGTATATTTACTGTGTATTGATAGCGTCATTGTCGAAAGGAATTGTCGGATTTGTGTATGTGTGGCGACTTGTGTCTGCCATCGCGCACAGACTGAATATTCCGGTACTTTCATGATTGACGCCCATTTATTATAAAACAGTGTGCAAAGAAATTTAATTAGTGTAAGAGTCATTTAAGCGTATTGAACTGGGGTTTCATGTTTGATAATTTTAATTACCGCTTCATTCATGATTGTTAAGTTTGCACTGTTTGAAGTGGATGACCCTAGTATTTTTTCACGGTCCGTAACGGCGGACGGGCGTTATTTCCCTTGCGGGTACGTCTTCCGACGTCGTGGGGTCATGTGATCCCACAGCATCCCTGCTGCAGGTTTGGAATCCCGCAGCAGTCCATTTGTGGGTTTGTGGAATATGGGACCGTGGGATATAAAAGGCGGGTCCCACACGTTTGCAGGGACTTCACTTTTAGCTTTTGTCTAAATACTTTACGCTATCGCTTTATTTTTGGGAAATTCACAATTATTTTCCATTTATTTCATAAACCTATACCAATTAATATTAGGTAAGTAGATCCTTTGTACAAGAACCCATTTTATTCATTTTAGGTAAAAATGTACAATCCACAGACAGAATTTATTGAGTCTATATTTTAGGCAGCAAAAATCTAAAATCTCCTTTCCAATATAGTAACAGATAATTTGTACATTAACTTTCCTCTATAAAAATATTCCTTTTCATAACAGAAATATTAAATGTCTGTTTCAATATCGTAACTTTGTAGTTATAAACACAAACATTTCATACCTTTGACTACTAAATGACTCACTGACTTGTGCTTGCTGGTGATTACTGTTGAAACCATAGAGTCGTGTTTATGTTCGAAGTGTGCGAAATGTCGTTTTATTTGTCAGATAACAGTTGGTAGATGTTGTCTGCTAGTATGTGCTAAATGAACAAATCTTGTAGTTTTTTTTTTTTTGTTTTTTTTTTGTTGTTGTTGTTGTTGTTGTTTTTACATATTTTTAAATCAAATTTTATTCAGCACAGTTATGTCTTCCGTTTTATTTCTACTTCGTTTAGTGAAACTAACAGCAATTTTGGCCAGTTAGTTCGGAAATTACACCCCTTTTATATTGAGGAAGTCCTTTTTTGTTTTTACACAAAGCCTGGGGGCCCATTGGACCAGAGCTTTGTGCTAGGCAGGCGGAAACTTCACTATAAGATAGTGCCGGTTTCCGCCGGCTGTTATATAGAAGACTAGCGATTGGTCAGAAAACCACCGTCAGAGCTGTTAAACCCTTGGCACGTAACACCATCTACCAACAGAGTTTCTTCGTCATCTTGTGGAATCAACTCCCTCAGACTACCATTAGCCAGACATCACTGGAAGCCTTCCTGATACAGCTGGCCAACATCACCTACTGAACGCCAGGCTTTGTATTTAACATTTTAACTGTTGTAAATACCTCTTTTATCCGTGGCGTTTAGGCACTCTCCAACACATTGCGAAAATACTCAAGTACTGAGGGAGGCTATTACTGAAGAAGATCATGACGATGATGATGATGAAATCTAATGAAACTTTTTCGACCAGTTTCAGAGAAGAAGACATTTAAAAATTAGACAATTTTATTCATGTATATAGCCCAGGGACAAGGACAGATAGCCTCCTCCCCCCCCCCCCCACCCCCACCCCCCCCCCCCCACCCCCGGGACAAAATTTTGATTGTAATAAAAGGTTTTACTATTTTAATTATACATCGTAAGTTTTAGTAGTAAGCTACTAGTCTTTTGATTCATATTCAAATTTTACCCAAACCAATATGTGCTTGCCGTAAAAAGGTCAAAGGTCAAACTACGGTTATCATTTGAACATTTTGGTAGATTTTGATTCCTCAATGCTCTATACCAAGATTCAGCCCCAAACGTTATTGGTTCTGGAGAAGATTTTTAATCTTTTATTGTATATGGACATACGTGATCTTAATTAACGGACCGTTTGTATAAATTTTTAATTCCCCTTTAACAGAAGGTTCTACATCAAGTTTGAAGAAAATATGCCCAGTTTTTTAGAGGAGAAATCGTTCAAATGTGTGGACAGACGACGGACGGACAGTCGGGACATTCTAACGAATGGGTACCTATGTGGTTATCCAGAGAAATTTTGATACTTATATGACTATTTTGTAGTACCAAAAGTCGATTTTTAACCACGCAATTCAAGATTTTTATATGCCTACATAAAAAAATTCCATTTAAATACATTGAAACTGTCCATCAAATATAGCCACCTAAGTACCCATTTGTGTGTACGGTCGTACAGACGGACGGCGTTATCACAATAATTCGTCCTGAGCTTTTAGCTCAGGTGAGCTAAAAAGCCTGAGAAGAGAGAAAGTTAAAAACAGGAAAGAAAAGCTTAGTTACACTTGGCATGATGCTTTTTATTTATTTTTTGTAAACTAGGTAGGTAGTGTACAAAAAGTATATTTGGGTAAGTATATCACGTTACCCTTTTTCTCATTTTTTTCTCTTTTCAGAACCCACAGATAAAGAAGAAAAAAAACTCCAATAGGTCAGCACAAAAAGCTTTTGAAGTTTCCCCACTGAGGTGATCTGTATATTGAGCAGCCAGAGACTTCTGTGTGCCCAATTCTGCACTTAGAGACAGAACTCTTGGCTTGGTAGACCTCAGTGATACTAATGGTTTTGATACAATTTTCAGTCATGATGAATAGGAAAAATTATTCACCCATGTAACATACATTGTTGAAATTGGGTGTGGGTATAATAAGGCATCTACTCAATATATGGCTAAAAATTATGCTGACTCTCTTGGAAAAATAGTCAAAATTCAAGATTTCTGAAGCAATGCTTCGTTCTATGGATTCGTAAGAAGATGGCCGAACCTTAAGGTTGTTAAACCTAAAAAAATCGATTGCAAGAGCTATGTCTGCGTCATGAAAAGCCTTTGACAATTACTATAAGGAACTTGCTCCAATGTTGACAAATAATGGTTTAAAAGATAAACCACAGAGTATTTTCAATGCTGATGAGATAAAAACACTGTACTCTAAAATGAAATATCACGTTCCTCTACAGTAACAATCGTTGCTGCCGGAAATGTCTTGAGAAAATAGTGTCCCACATTATTATGTGCTTCCGGGTCAAAGTTGGAATGGTGCTTTGTTGAACAATGCATGTCCCCTTTCAGCCGGTGAAATTTCCAGAACTTGGTGGTCAAACTCAATTTAAAAATGCATTTGAAAATCATTTAACAAAACGTGTGGTTAAGTATGTGAAATTGCCTGGAGACAAGTCAAGTGAACCAGTTCTCATGCTGTATGATGGAAATAGATCCCCTATATCTCTGAATGAGCCAAACAGAAACATGTTTTATTGTTTGTTCTCCCCTTCTACTCAAGTCACCTAACGCAACAATTGGACATTGGAATACTTGGGCCATTTAAGACCATGTGCTATACAGAGTGTCAAAGTTATATGAAGAGAAATCCTGGAATGAGTATTTCAGAATACCAGATTGCAGAGCTTACTTCTAGACCTTACTTTAAATCTCTTTCAGCATACAATCTGATATATGAATTCTCACTTCGTCCAACCGTTACGCCGGATAACCGGTTTTAACGCCAGATTATCGGTCTAATCACGCTGGATTACGGCATTTTTCGTAGGATTCGCAACCATTTAAAGACATGCGTTTGACGCTAGGCAGAACAAAAAATACTTATTTAAAATATTAGGATAAGTTTGCCGAACACGAAAAGTAGCTATCCGGATCTACATGCATTCTAACTCCTTGATTCATATACTTTGCCGAAATTGTTGAACACTGAAAGAGAAAATTGTTGTACAAGTTCGACCATAAGATCAGAAAGGGCCATACGATCAGGAAATATTCTTACAAGAAGGGTTCATAGTTTTTTGTTGTTTTTTTTTTTTTTTTTTTTTTTTTTTTTTAATTCATGACCAACCGGTTGATGAAAATTCATTTGAAAATGGCCTTGTATCATAAACTGGCCATTGCTGAGAATTTTTTTACCGAGAATACAAAGACTTAGCTTAGGCACTATCCACTAAATTTAAGGTAACTCCGGATAAAATTGCATCTTTTTTTATCTATAACTGTCCAGTATCTTTGCAGACAAACACACTTGAAAGGTAAAAATTTACGGATAATATAAATTGCCTTAGTTTTAGTAGTTGAAGTATGTGAATGTATAGGTCGCATAAAACATCAAGCACCTCTGTATACGTCAAAAAGTATTTAGATCTATGTACTTTTATCCACAGATGTTTGGCGGCGGTCGGTCGATATGAAGTGCACAAGGCTGTAACCTAATGTTTCTGTATCTACTTTATTTCGTTACTTTGTTCATGCCTCCTATTTCACACCAGTACTTCAGTGTTACGTACTTACTTAACCAAGGCTATGTGCAAATGAACAGAAAACATGACACCGACACCGCATCAATGTACATTGTATATATTTGCTTCTGTTGTGATTGCCATTATGTTGCAAAACAGATATTTTGAGGATTTTGCCGAAAGTAATGAAATTCAACAAGCAAAACGCACTTGATCCACTGCCTTACCTTTTTGATTAATAGGTTTCCCATTTCTGTCTCGAAAAATGCTGCATTGTGCTAAGATATGCAAAATAGTACTGTAATCCGGTGTGATAAGACCGATAATCGGGCGTTATAATCGGTTATTCGGCGTTACAGTTAGACGCGGTAATTCTACAGGACAGGTATTCATACTTTCAATAACAAGGCAAGTAAGGACTCTTGAGTTGCTCCAGCGGTGATATACAGGAATGAAAAGGATAAGTTATTGCTTAATTCAAGTAAAACAGACAATAGCTTATCCAATGAAGGAGCCTCAGAGGAAAACTCCAGCAAACGAACTGATTCAGGTAGATCATTACTGCATGTGTAAGACAAACCTGCCCATCACAAAGCAAAAACACCATCTAAGCAGCAGACTTTTCCCAGCTTAGAACAATAAAGAAAGCAGTACCGATTACAAAAAAAATGTGCCATCATTCTTGGCTGGAAGTTTAATGAATAAATTTAATTGATATTCTGAAGTAACAGCAAAATGTGTCATCAAGGAAATCAAATGTTTGTGTTTTTTATCAATGTTTTGTGCTGGACTTTAAAAATCATGTTTTCAAAGACAAATTATTTTATAATGCAAGGATGAGACACCACTTAAAGCTAACTGATCACGCAGAAAAGTCATTGAAGAATATTGGATACCAACCTTTATACATGTGTCAATTATTATTCGAAATATTACCAAATAATATTATTGTTCTTAGTTTTACATTTTAGGATGTTGCCACATTCCATCTTGATAAACCCCAAAAAGAAATAGAAAATATTGATTTATTCTATTTAATTTCCATTTCAAAGGTTCCTTTTATATTGCCAGATATGTTGATGTAAGAATTCCTGCCTAAACTGTGTAGGAAATTACAGCGCTATTTCATTACAAATGGGTATGAAAAAAACAACGGTAGTGCCCCTAACCAGACCAAATATTTTTATTTTCCCTGTGACTTTTTGCAATGAAATGGAATTTGTAATGTATCATTTTACAAACAAAATGTTTAAAGGAACAAACATTTTAGCGTTGTTTGCAACAGTATCTATAAGATGTGAGATTAGGGACACAACAAAACAGTGGTAGTCTCGGTAACCTAAAACCGAGTGTCTTCATACAAAGTAAATCTCATTAACAGTCTTGACATTAAAAGGTGTAAAATTGTATTTAAGTAATGTGAGAGGTATTTTGATATATAGAAATAACAAAACATTGTGCTGTAGCTAAGGTAGTAGTTCAATCTAAGAGATGCAATTACCTAACTATATATCAAAACTCTGCTGCATGTGTTTTCTACACAAGATTTTAAAGAAGGAACTTTATAACAGCAAAGTTTGGCATTTTTATTGCTACTGAGGTATGTGGACAAGCATTCTTTGCAACTAGATTTTGAAATCGCATGTTGTTAAATAATGTGGCGAACAAAATAAGAATACAAATCAGCAATTTTTGTAGTATCTGTAAACTTTTCTTGCTGTTATAGTTTACCAAAACGTTTTGACTGCATCTGCCTATGAGACACTTTGAATTTGAAATAAATATGATTCCATTAAACATATCATACTCTGAGTATCCAAAAAACTACTTTAAAGGTATTTAGGCTCTTTGTTAATCATAGTGATTAATTTAATTTGCATTGATGCATTGACTGAGTTGGGGTGGAGAAGCATTCTTTGCAAGCAGATGTTGAAATTGTAAGTTGTTGAATAATCTGGCGAACAAAAGAAAAGAACACAAATCAGCATTTTTTTTAGTATCCGTAAACTTTCCTTGCTGTTATAGTTTACCAAAAGTCTTGACTTCAACTGCCAAAGAGACACTTTGAATTTGAAATAAATATGATTTCATTAAATATACTCTGAGTACCAAAAAAAACTACTTTAAAGGTATTTAGGCTCTTTGTTTATAATAGTGATTAATTTGATTTTTATGTTTTATCTTTGATGCATTTGATGCATTACTGATACACTTTTTTGAGCTTAAAATAAAGACCACCAAACCTTAAGTAGAAACTTCGGAGCAAACTAAACTGACAAAGTCATTTTAAAAATACTTGAACCTGGTCACATGATACTCAAAATGGAGGATACAGTAATATAGATAGATTGTTTTGTTTCTCAACACTTTCTGAGCTATTCATTCTGTCTACCTGATACCTTAGGCAAATCGTGTATCAACATTATAACTTTTGATGGGGCTTTTAATAAAGCATCCAGAACCTAACATTCTAAATTTCAAATAATTATTTCTTTATAATAATAATAATAATAACAATAATAATGATGATAATAATAATAATTATAATGTATTCTTAAAGTGATGTTCTTCTTTACTAATTTCAAAATTGCTTATAAACATCTGAAGCAAGACTGAGTATCTGAAAAGGCACCATTGCATATCAATGTTAACTGGCTGTAGTGTCCATAACGTGTTTATGAGATTAAATCCAATATAAGATTTTTCTTAAAAATAAAACATCCATGTGGTTTGGATACTTTATCAATCATACTCTCCATTCAGATCATTTCAACGTATTTATGACCACTTTCATTGGATAATATATTGGTAAAACTAGTTGTTGTTTTGATCAATGATTCATGAGTTTAAGCGGTTCAAATATATATATTTTTTTATGGTTTACTACCGACCGTTCTAAGGCGGTGGTCCCGGTGTTGGTCTTACTCTTTGTTGCTTTGTGGTTTATTCTACGAGGCGATTTGTTGTATGTCTTTCCGTGTGTCATTTTGTTCTTGTTGTTTTTTTTCAGTCCTTTTAGTATTGCGATTACCTCGCTTGGGGAAGAGAGAGCTAATCTTAGTGCTTTTCGTACGTTTGTTCGGTTTGTGCTTGTTTAGATTTGTTGGTTTTCTCTTCCTCTTGGGGTCTGGGAAGGGCTGCGGTTTGTGATTGTGGCACTCCCTTGACTTTTCTCTTACCTTTTTTGCCTGTGCTGTTCATTAAGAATAATCTGAACTTTGCAGTTGTGGTTTTGCAAATATCATGTAGATATCAATAGCTTTTTTTGCAAAATTATATAATCTAAATCAATTTGGCAGTATCCGTTATCTGCATAAAAGTACTGAGTTTGCCTAAAAAATATAACCAAAAAGCTGTGGACGAATACTTGCTTTCTGTAGGTGGGAATGTCCACAGACAGTTGTCCGAATATATCAAAGCGAGCCCTAAAGTCAGATTAAGAAGAGAAGAGCAAACGCTTGATTGGTAAATTTGGGTTTCAAACCATTTGCAATGGTCGCTACTAAAACACGGGACAACGAGACGGGACAAGACATGTCCTTGGTTTCTCATGGGAAAACTCGGGACTGGACTGTACTGTTAGGCATATAGAGGATATTTATTCTTTTGCTGTGAATACCATAAATATTGTCATCGAGTGAAATGAAAACATCAGTATTTTCACGAGTGCGAAGCACGAGTGAAAATTTGAATGTTTTCATTACACGAGATGAAATTTTTATGGTATTCACTAAAAAAGAGTAAATTTTCTTTTTATTTTATTGTTCACACGTCAATGCGCGCTTCTGACGTCATAAGTAACGTCACCAGACAAAACATGAACGTCATGGCGTCGACGCTCAATGCTTAACATGTGAACCGCTGGAGAGACAAAAAAAAGAAAAAAAAAAGTTTCGGCGAATCAAAATAGTTTTGATACCATAATGTTCCTTACATTCTAACTAAGAAAATGCATACCAACACTTGATAGTTTAGTTCAGAAACAAAGAAGTTAGAGGTGTTCAAAAATCTGAAGTCGAGGTAACATCCACTTCTGAAACAGTGAAGAAAACCGGTCGTCCAAAGCGAAGAGTGAAAATATAAATCGTACCATTCACTATAGTGAAATGATACGATATCAATTCACTAGTGACTGATACCACTTTTATTTTCATCAGATATACACTGATATCACCGCTGACAATAAAATAAAACGTCGTAACGTTACAAATTAACAATAGCTACAACGTCTGTAACCGTGACGTCAACCATTTTGAACACAGATATTGATAAGAAGATGGTGTAACACTGAAAAAACTTACTAACTCTCTTGAAAAGGCTTTAATTAGCCGAAACGTTGAGACTTTTTGTGAAATAAACTGTGCAAAATTAAGTGTAAAAATATTGTGCCCTTATGAGGTTCTATTTCTAAAACATGGCTTAGAAACAACTTATGATAGGAAGAGAGCGTCATAATGTAATTGAAGACTATCACCAGAGCTTGACAGGAGGGAAGGCACTTTTATATTTCAATAAATAGTTGCAGTCATGGTACCTAAGCCATAATCCAAACGCATAAATCCATAAACGAATGACGAATCAGAATGTTCAGACCAACAGACATGGACCCCAGAATAAAGGGTGTAATCAGGCGTCCGCGGATAGTAAGCATTACTTGGTAAGCAAGCTTCGCCCACCATGCCCATTGGCCTGAACGAAGGAAATATCGGTAGAAGCGTATGTCCGGGATTTGGGAAGTCTACTTATGGCGCGTCACTGGCAAAAACATCAGAAACAATTCTGGAAACTGGCTCATTTTAGGGATTGAACAGATCATGATGTCTCCCATAGAACTTCTTAAGTGTTGCTACCAGTTTGGCTTGTTGATACGCCTAGCTCAACAACTTTGTAGTGAGCACTTTCCCACGCTCCATGATGTCCTGATAATTTGAACAGGTTCTCGCATAACGGATTAACTGTGAAACGTGAACGCCGTATGCTGGTGCAGAAGGGATATTTCTGCTCAGGAATGGAAAGTTAACAATGGGGAAAATTGAAGTCATTCCGTTTGTCGTAAAGCCTAGTAGTATGCTTTCCATTGTCAGTGTAGAGATAACAATCCAAGTATGAGAAGGAGGCTGCGGTCTCCGTTGTTTCCTTTATTTCAAGTTCACGTGGATAGATGAATTCTAAATACTCAAATGCAAATTTTGTGTTTTCAGAGACAATGTATCTATATATCTGTAGGCGAATTCTTGTGCGAGGTGTTTCTTGCCTGCTTGGAGGAGACTTTGTACAAACTCCGCCTCATACGAGTATAAAAACAAGTCGGCAAGTAACGGTGCACAGTTAGTACCCATTGGTATGCCGATTGTTTGCTGAAATATCTGTCCGCCGAACTCTACAAAAATATTAGACATTCCAGCATCTTAATGACATCTGCATCTGAGTACTTTTGTGGCGCATCAGAGTGATCCCGAACGAAGTATGTGTCTTTGTAGCCAATCACAACATACTGAAATCGACGGTTACCGTTCTTGTACAGACCAAAGGCCGGAATTAAATATTTATTTTTCAGTCTGTCCAGACCAGCAGATTAAAGAACCAATAAAAGACAACCTTTTGTTTAGGTGAATTCTATCTGTCCTCACTGTTATTCCGACATACAGTTCGAGGCGAACCCAGTCATACCAATTCTTTTCATATTCCATAAAAGGAAATGCCAAGAACATCATGAAGACCTTTTTCAGATCCTGAATAGAATCATAACTAAGACACAAGTTAAAAACCAGACAATCATCCATTTAGATGCCGTTTCATATAGCATAAAGCTTGGAGTATTTACATTAATGGACTCCGACATGTCCTCGTACACTGTCAGATTATTCTCAAAAAAAACTTGCAGCTGTCTGTTCAAAAATGATTGTCCACATATAGTGGCACTAAAGGCGGGTCTAGGAATGGAGGCGTCCCAGGCACAGCTCAAACTACTTACAATAAGAAAAAACCGGTCATTTACCACGTTCGGGATGGGATAGTAAGAATCCCGTTTTTCTAACGGGAAAGCACGGGGCGGGACAGTATATGTCCCGTTCTTTTAACGAGAAAACCGGGGCAGACTTATTAACGGGGCGGGAGAGATTATTTGTTATTTGTTTGTTGTTGGATAGAAAGAAGATGTAAAGAGTTGCAGCCAGGTTACAGCACACCAAATTTTCATACTCTCTCAAGGTTACAGTACACCATATTTTCGTAGGTATTACTTGTTAAAGCCTCCTCACTTGCTTTCAGGCTAACTCCTACAGTTTTCACCTGTACCAGTTATGATATGATACAGCACATATTGTTTCTCGGTTACAGTACACCATTTTTGTAGAATTATTACACATCAAACACAGCCATCTCCTCTACATGTTTTGTTACCCTGCATGCAGTATCTGTGATGTTTTTATTCAATTTGGTAATGCCCCTAGTCATGTCTAAAATAAATATTATACAATTTTACAGATCTCTGGTGACCCAGTCAAACAAAATGCATGAAAAAATGCCAGTCTCGGATAGAACCTGATAAATTTACAGACCAAATATCAAGAAGCATTAGGTAAGGACTGACTTGAGGGTTTGAAAAATCGGCACTCAGAATTTGTGATGCAGAAAACAAGAACCTCTTGCAACATCCAGGTCAAGGCTCATAATAGCCATGTCACTTATAAATACTTTCACGATCTGTCAAAAACATTAACTGAATGGAAACAAACCTAACTGTCTTTGAACCATGAATGAAATGTCTATGTCATTTGAACACACCCCCAGAAAAGGAATGAGAGGTTTGCCCGGCCGGGTGGCCGATTCCAAACAAACTCAAACTGTACTGGCAAATGTGAACGCAAATGGTAGGTCTATGCCGCCTCTGTTGGTAGTGAAGGGAAAAACTCAAAAGTCATTGTACTCCTACAAAACTCACGATGCACCGACTGGGACTGTGTGGACGTACCAATCGAAAGGTTATATGGAAGCTCTTCTGGGCTCATTGTGGTTTAAAGAGTTGTTTCTAAAACACTGGGGACTGAAAAACCTCAGCTGCCCCTTCTCGACAGCCACGGTTCGCATGAAGGGTTAGATCTACTTTTGCCGCAAAAGATAAAAATATTCATATCATGGCGTTGCCTTCCGCATTGTACCCACTTCCTTCAGCCTCTTGATAGAAGTGTTTTGGATCACTAAGCTCACACATCACTAACATCTGTTCTGATTTCATGGATTCAGATTCAAATTACCGCATAATGAAGTTCTCATTGGCAAGTTTGTTCAAGGCTTCGTGGGAAGCAGCCATAACACCGGACAATATTAGAACGGTTTCAAAGCTTCCGCTGAATCCTGGCATTACACCGAAATCCGTTTGCCCCCTCTGAGGCATTTATTAATGAAAATACATTGGAATCAGTCCAGTCTTCATCTCAGTTAAACCGACCTGTGGAAAATGTCTTATCTGAGGACGCAGATAATAGAAGTTAAACATCAAAAGATAAGACACGCATACTTCAAGACAATATTCAAATGCTTGCTGAAAGGTCTGTTGAGCCACGTGTTGAAATTTCATTTACTCGGGATATGACCGCTACTGCTATCGACGAAAACTAGGAAGCAGCTCTTTTTTTGTTGAACCTGAGCTTTTGAGGCTCCGAGCTGGTTGAGTTGACTCCAAATGTTCTTGGTGATGCATGTCTAAACCTCTGAGTCTCCGAGCGACTATACAAACAGACTTATAAATTTATCAGCCATCAAATACGTCAATGGAGACCAATGATATACATTTGTATATGTAAACTGAAACGCAGATCTCGATACTATATTCGACTTCCCGCTCTTGACATCTTGCCCTGAGGAAAAAATGGAGGAAACAAGATTTTACCCATAGGCTGCTAACTTCAAAGGAAATAATAAATGAAAAAAAATGAGGTGGCCGAGATTAAAATTAAAAAGGAGAAGGAAAAGGAAGACAGGAAAAGAATTAGTACAGATAAGCAATCAAAACTTCAAGCAAAACAGAAGAGATCTCAGTGGACGTTTCCACAACTGAGCAAGTCCATTTCCAGATTTAGGGGTGTCTGGTGTTCTTGTTTCATTTTTAACTTACTTTAAATAGAAATTCCTGTAGGCAAATAGTTTAGACCCTGATCAGACACCGCGTTATGCGATGCTAGGCACAAATGGGTTTACTGGACTAGCAAAACATAAAAGTCGCCGCATGACAAAACCAACAATAAGACATGTGTGCCCAAAAGACAGATCAAGGCTTCGCTTCTTCAGGAAGAAAGATTTTGGTCATTGGCTATCCTTAGATCGCACAGCAAAAACTCTGATTAGACTCACTTCTCTGAGTCTTCGGTGTGAGCACAGGTCATTAGGTTGGTTTTGTTCTGCTGCGGCTCATCAGTACTCTGATATGGGACACAGTTTTAATATTTATTCCATATTTATATCCATGTTTATTTATGGATATGCATAATGCAAATAAATGACATCCTTAAAGAAAAAAGCTTGAAATGTGTTGTATATGCAGATTTGATGAAATACCGTACTATCACAATAGTTTGATAACCTTATACGAAGTTCCAGGAAGAAAGTCTAAGCGAGTGTTCTCAACAATGATAATACCATCATGCATCAAGAATATTAGGTATAAATTAAGAAATTTACTTGTTTCAATCAAGTCATTTTTTTTTCACACAAATTATATCCTGCATCCCGCTTTCATATACCAAGCATACTAGCAGTAACTGATCCAGAAATACTACAACTGCACATACGCGAGTGTGAGATGCTTTCAAATATATGTGGTTATTGAGGACCTTGGTGTCACAGTCCACCTGAAGCCCACATATGTGGGTGATGGTAAATACGAGAAACAAATAGATGCAAAAAACGCCAAAATGCTGGATTGAATCAGTAGAAAGAAGAAAATGTGGGGTTTGTCAGCAATTTAACGTCTGTTTGTCTTGTTTTTTATTTCTGTTTGGCGAGAGTCATTATTATTCAGTTACACTCAAATTCTGAGTCACCACCTGTTTGAGAAAGAGCTGCTGACACCGTTTGTCATATCTTATTTGTTTGCTGGCGTCACTTCGTGCTGTGACTTCTTTTCCTTGTGATATTATTTGCAGGGTTTGGAATCTGATTGTATCAGTTTCTGATCCTTGCTCTTTTCAATTTTACTTTGATATTGTTTTGGCTACTCATTCAATATTATAATTGTTCTGGTGTTACATTTTTCAGGCATACTGACACTCTTTCGTGCTTTGAATTGGTCATGTTGCTCTCCATTTACCTTTGCAGCCTGCTGCTGTTTAGAGCAATGTACGATCAAACAAAAGGGGAAGATCTTTCGCACAGTAAAACCCCAGTGGTTTGTGATGTTGAGCAGAAAGAGCTGGTAATTATGTGATTAGTTGTGGTGGTTGTTTTGTCTTTTTTTTTTTTTTTTTTTCCTCTTGTCGGCATTGGTGTGCTGCAATCTTTGATTGTTTTCCCTGAATTTACTGCTATAGTTTTTAAGGTATTTTAGGACAAATTTTGTCCGCTTTATTCAAAACCACACTGTTAAAGATCACTAAATTCACAGCGTACAACATTACTTTGTCGAACTTAACTGGCATTGATTATGTAAATGCGTGTTGTATCAGATAACAATTATGTCCTATATTTAAATTGAAGCCATACTTGGAATACTTCCCCGTATTAAACGCATATCAATTAAAATTGAAGAAATGTCTCTCCTAAAGTATTGGCGTATCTGAAAAAGAATATTACATTGTGGGACTACAGCTAAATCGTTGGAACTACCCCGAGAGCATGGTAACTACCTCGGTGATCTTGGAACTACCACACCTGAAAAGCGGGGCCTGGCTCTTTTACGAGTTAACACTTGATTTGTTTTTCGATGTAGGGGTTTAGAAAGGGCCTTTTTATCATTTTCATCTGCGAATGCTTTCAAATGCCAGCTCAAATCGACGGAGACAGGCTAAATTCTTCGCCCTGACAAAATACTCGGGGGACAAGTGGTCCGATGCTCAGTGCAGGTAGAAAGATTTGAAGAAAGCAAATCTTTTCCGATAAAATTTGGGTTCATAGAGGAAGCTGAGACATATTTACATGCAACCACATTGCCCGATTTCCCCATAATTCGTTCGTCGTGGGAAAATAAAATAAAACTAAAAATGACACCAACATTTGTTTGTCTATTTTATGATGTTGGCACTACCCCGCTATGTCCCGGATGTGGCGTGGGAACGAAATTACGTTAACACAATTTCGTGGTAGTTCCTAGGTTTACCACACGTGTATTATAGTACTCGGAATTTTGCATGTTTTGAACAATTTTCAGTCAATATCACCCAAGGATCAATCATGAGAAATTTGGTTAAAACTGGCTCAGTGGTTAAGGAGGAGATGTTGTTTAAAGATTGTGGACTGACGGACGACGACGATGGATGTTGAATGATCACAATAGCTCATCTTGAGCCTCAGCCTTGAGTCTTCGGCTAAGGTGAGCTAACAAGACTAAGTAAACATTCTGACTAAGCCTTGTAATAGTTGGACCATACCTGAACCCTAGACGTACATGTATATAGGGTTGTGAAATTTGTCCTAGTCATGCTAGTGTTAAACTTTTTTTAATCTCATCTGACCGATATCAGAATGAGTTAAGTTATCAAGACGAAATGTTCTAAGTTTCATGAAGAGCGGACCAAAGCTGCTGTCTCCAGACGTACGGTTTTAAAGAAATTTGATCTTATGAATTAGATTTTTAACACTGCCGTCATACATGTATGTACGACGGCAGACGACTTTTAATATGGGGAAGCAACTTGCTTATCCGTTATCTATACCTACAACTGCAGGTACAGTAAAATCTAGCCCTACAAATATACCTTCCGTTTGAGAATACAGTCGACTCTCGTTATCTCGAATTCCAAGGGACTCTCTAAAATACTTCGAGATATCCGTACCTCGACATATCAGATTTGCAGAATTGAGGAAAAACTAATTCAAACAACCACATTTAACAAATTTATATGTAATTGGACCCTTGAAGTTAGAGATATAGTGAAAATATTGTGGAAAAGAGGAGAAATTGCGAGCAATTTCTCCTCTTTTCCACAATATTTTTAACCTGTTGTTAGATTTTCATGTTAAGGCAGGGACAAGATTTTCACTTCGAGATAAGCGGTTATTCGAGATAAGCGAGGTCGAGATAACGAGAGTCAACTGTATTTTCGATTTTATTTACTATAGCTAGGCTATACACTGTTATCGTATTTAGCCTAAGAATTAGGATAGTCCTCAGCAAACAATGTAGACCCCAGAATGTGGCGTCTGATCAGGGTCTACACTGTTTGCCACTCATCCAGCAGTTTGACAAATCGATCTATAGGTAGTAAAATAGAGAAGTTCATTTCTAGGACCGGCAGATCTATGCCAAGGCGTTAAGGCATCCGAACATTTAGGGTAAGGGTATCGTTACCTTCATGTCAAGCAATCTAGCAACCCACAGCCTTCGGTCGGGTTTATTTCCTGGTGAATGACTGTCATTAAAATTCTGGAAATTCTGATTTCTCATTCATTATTACAACAAGCGCACGATAAAACCTACAATAAGACATGTATAACCAGGAAGAATCAAATCAGCCTTCGTTGATCGAACATACCTTCTACAGCCTCCAGGCTATTCAAAGACAGATAACGAGAACCCTTGCCATACTGGGTGGCTGTACAGGCTTATATGGGTCTTTGCTGGTTACACAGGCCTTATTGTAGGCTTTGTCGTGCGCTGGCTCAATTATAACCCAGTCAGCATTCTACGTAAATCTATATCGGGCCGTCATCGGCCCGTCAGGGTAGCTGACGGGCCGATGACGGCCCGATGTAGATTTACGTAGAATGCTAGCTGGGAATCTGATTGTTCTGTTCCATCTAGCTTGGTGATCACCTCACTTGGAAGAGAGGGAGCTGCTACTCGACTAATCCTTTAGTTATATGATATACAACATCGCATGCGAAATGTTTTTGCACACATCATCATCTTAAAATGGATAATCTCAGGACATCAAGTAAAGCAGCATGTCTTAATTTACGGCAAGCGACATACATGTACTTTTAAATTAATATGATAGTATAGGATGTGTGAAATTTGGACATTATAGATTGAATGTCCCTTGTCATGTAGAAGGTAGGGTCCAAGATACAATTTGCACCAAAGGCCATAACTATGAAGATGTAGCATCTATTCATCTTCACTAAAGCTGGGGTTATTACCTTGTAGGTGCCGTACAACGCCTCGCTGTTCTTCACTGTTGTAGCGCAGTTCATAATTTCTGGGCCCATTTGTTCAAAACTAACGATGTCGTTAGTTAACGTATCTTTAAAACTTTGATCATTAAATATCAGCATAAATGCTAATATTTTTGCTGAAAAGAAAATGTGTCTTTCACACATTTTTTTCATTAAAAATACCTATGAATTAGTTATTGTACTTACTAGAACAGTTAACAGTTTGAACACTAACTAGCTCGTTAAGCTAACGATGCTTTGAACAACTGGGCCCAGGTCATTTGTATTCACCGAGCCCATTCCGGGATTTTTTTAAAATAATGAGGATTACTGATGAGCCTAATTAACCGAAACCGGCTAGAGATGCTCAGAAAACTTAGACACTTCAGCTATTTTGAATTGTGTGTGTGCGTATGTGTGTGCGTGTGTGTATATGTGTGTGTTAGATCTTAAGAGGCGTTTTGCGGCTAAAAACTCTGGAAATAGTTCATTACAAATATTCATAAGGGTTTTACACGCGCCACGTTCTAAGATATATCATCCCAACAGCTGTGAGAATGCTGTTTCAGCGAAATTAAAATATAGGCCCCTAAACGAACTTTGAATCAATAACCTCATCTGGAAGTATAGCATAAAGTGATATTGCATCACGTGACCCAAAGTCTGCATACAACGCACCATCATCCCGAAACAGTATAGTAGCACAATATTTGGAGACCCTCTTTCAGTTGGTTTAATGAGATATGTCCCGTACATGGATTTTATTCCAAGCACCATCTGATTGCATGGATATAACTGCCAAGCTTTGCCTTCGATGGCAGGGTAAGGATTAAAAATAGTGTAGACCAAGATCAGAGGCGGCGTCTGATCAGGGTCCTCAATGTTTGCTAATCATCTACTATTAGCAGTTTTTAGATACATCTCCAGATAGTGAAATGGACGTATTCTAGTTTTAGGGAATGAATGGTAAGGAGTCAGGATGTCTAGATATGTAAGATAAATACTTCAATCCTTGCGACGTATTCCGTTTAACATGTAACCGTAATGCTTTCTTTTCCCGTATGAAGTAGGAAGTAAAAAATTATACAAACCTCTTCTATCTTCCTTTTCCCACTCACTGGAAGAGAGAGCAACCCTGGTCCAGGTGATTTCTTTCAATCTGAGAAATATAAATAAATCATAGACGGGGAAATTTTATCTGTACTGGGAATCGAACCCAGGATATCTAGCTAAATGTACAGGAATGTGTAATTTAATTATGGAGCCGTCATGACTTTGCTTCAACTCCTCATTCGCCGATTTAAGGGAAATGGATAAATTATCAGGGGAGGCATTTCTGTTGAAATGTTTTTCCTCCTTTCTGAAAAAAGCCGATTCTAAAACAAAACCATACTGCTAGCCTTCGGATTTTAGAGTTCAGAAGGGACATGTAGGAATGCAAACAGGCCCCGAGGTTATAAAACATTTTTCGTACTCAACTTAGCTGATCATGAAATTTTCTCTGCTGATAAATATGGAAATGCAAATAATAGTTGGCATTTTCATATTTAAGAGCAGAGAAATTTTCACGCTAGGCTATGATTAGCAAGAAATACTTTGCAATTATCAGTAATTTGAGATTTATTAGCAGAACAAATTTCATGCCCAGCTGAGTTCAATATGAAAAAAGTTTTATAACCTCGAGGCCAGGACGTCACCAAAATCGTCTCTTTTAAAAATGGCAGGAAATTTGCTAAGCGTATCTAGTGTCTTGTATCCAAGCAAACGAAGCATTTATGTCTGATGATAATCTCGGAGCTAAGCCCGGTTCACAATGGCCGTAATGTCACTGAAGAAGAATAAACTTTGTTCGACCGAGACTCGAAACAATGATACCTGTTTTATAGTACCATAACTGTAACTTCTGGTCTCTCTGGAACGATAGGCAGCATGCTTCAACATTTTAGCTAATGGCAAATCGACATGCTGAATGTCTTTGCTTTGCCCGCAGGCCCGCATTGTTCACCAATGGCACAGTTCAGGAAAAGGTTCAGCATAAACAACGTACAATATATGTTTGGTTTGGGTATAAGTCATATTACCAGAAAAATCATGGGGAATAGGAATAAACTCAAATGAGCCGCAACGTGAGGCATTATACCTGCCCACGTGTTTTTTTGTTTTTTTTTTTACTGAGAATATTTTATTCTACACTAGTACAGAGTCCCTATTTTTTTCTGTCTTGGAACAGTGTTGGACAAACTCTCAACTTATCAAGCAAGTATTCAAAATCAGCCCGATCTTTTACTGTTAACAGCCCCACAGATGACAAATAAGAAAAATAGAAAACAAAAGAAAAACAAAGAATAAAAAAAATAAAAATGCTGTTGTAGTTGTTCCAAGCCAACGAATATGTGACCAGTTTTCAGAGCATTGTAGCAACGTTTACTACTTCCTTTTGACATAGTCGGAAAGACGATTTTGCTTGGCGTTTTATTTTAAATGAAAAATAGCTTGTTCTTATTGACCATATCTTATCAGAAACCGTTTGTTTTTTTGTTTTTGTTTTTGAATTTGTGTTTTTCTTTTTCTGTGGTTTGTTCTCAAATATTTACCCTAAAATTAAATTTACGGCCAAAAATTGGTCTGATGTATACAATTTCTATAGTAAAGCGATTTTTTTTTCTGTTAAAGAAAATATATATTGTTTGAATATTTCATTGTTTGAAAATCTGCCTCCAAGAACTATCATACAGATTTTCTGCAGGTTGCATTTATTTTGACTAATAATGGGAAAAAGTGAAAACACTTTTTTTCAAAAACCATAGTGAACATAGGGAAAAATAGTAGTGCCCGGTAAAGTGCATTCTAGCCCCAAATTTGATCAAATATGAACTCACACATATAATTTTCTGTTAATTCAATAAAATTCTGGAAGATTATCAACCGTGGCCTTTTGTTGAGAAACAAGATGGCTGACGACATTGGAGACGAGGTTATTTAGGACGTAACGTCATGTCAGCTGTGTTGTTATGGCGCCAAAACGTCACAGACAGTAGCGTGACAGACTACATTTGAGTCTAATTGCTCAGATTCTCAGCGAGGAATCTAATTGAGGATGAAATTCATTGTTTATCTGAATGTAAAAAATACGACAAACCCCGAAATGCTATGTATGAAGCATTACAAGACAAAACATTTAGACGTAAACAAGTATCGGCGCAAATTTTGTTCATGTTTAGTTTAAACATATTTTTTTTTTATTTCATTAATACATGTTCATGTTTACATAGAGATATGGGACAAGGGTATACTAAAGTTTAATAAATTTTCAATGTAACAGGTAAAAAAGAAAAACAATGTGATTCTTTAATGTTTGCTTTTATAAAGCTTTACGAAATTCCTTGATTTAAATGAAAATAAAATAAACAGTAATCTGTTTATAACACAGTTTGTTATAAGATTTTTTTATATTTGCCGGGATCGTCCCGACAAATATAAAAAAGTCCTTAGTGAGCTAATCGAATAGTCTACCATATATAAAAATCCAAAGCTATATTAAGAGACCGGCGCGATTCCCGCGCCGGTCAATAATCAATAGACTTTGCCCTAGGGCCAGATCAAAAAGATAATTTTGTTAACCGATGTAAAAGTGGTAAAATCTACTGCTAATTTTTTGTCGAAGACATATTAAGATTAGGTTTGCAGTGGAATATGAGACCCAATTTATACCATAATATTTTATTGTGAAAATTGTGATTACTGTATCTTTATGTACTAATTATCCGATTTTTTTTTATTTGATATCATAATATACTATTTAAAATTGATTTGAAGTATATAATATATTGTTTATTAAGAAATGAATAATAATAATAATAATATGAACAGTTTATTGCATTACGATCCATTGTACCTGAGGTGCGTTCGACAGTCGTCACAAAAAAATAGAACCACTTGATTAAATGGACTATGTGTAAGTTGACTATAAAATAAGCGCAGCAATAAAATTGTAAACGCCTGAAGTCGAATATTTTTATTCAGATTGGGAAAAATATTTAATCTTCAGATATAATGTGATATGCATTTTTAGAAGAAGCAATATTCTACATGTGTTTCAAATTTCATCCCGATATATGCATGTTTAATGCCATTAATAGATTGTCAAAATTTAGTCCCGACTTTTGGTTCCCACTCCCGACCTTTACTTCCGGCTTTTAAACTCTCTCTCTCCTCTCGAAGCGAATCAGTTTCTCCTCGAGTCAATGAAAGCGTCACTCGAACACTCCATATTTTCCCGTAATTTTTAAATATGTATTACTTCGCCTTTTGCGATGTTTTATTTAGAATTTATTGAAAGGGTCAATATACGATTTGTCGAGGTTAACAGTTTAAAGATATCTCATTCTTGAAGCTTATTGTATTTACTATGAGCCATGTGCAAGTCAGACTATTATTCTTCTCCAAAATTTCCACACTATTTTCTCTTACGCATGTACAAGTCAATCACAGCGAATCGGTTTGTCGGGATGAAATGTTGAAGTTGTTCGTCGCCCTGAAAGTCAAATTATAAAGAAGTTTTGGAGTGTTTACCTTCGACAATTATCTTTTTAAAGATACTTCTTGTTTACAAGAATGTAATGTTACTTAGATGACTTTCCCTATTCATATACTCCAAACAGTTAAATGATTTTAATGTGGCGTATATGTTTGTATTTGCCTATATTGTATATATGTACATGTTATAATTAATTGCCTTTAACCCAAAAGTTGGGTATAATCGTGCAATAAAAGATAGTCTATTCTATTCAATGTCCCACATAATAATTAAGGTGGAGCAATGTATTGTATTGCATTGTATTCATTGTATTGTAGGTAGTTGTCTTAAAACGATAATATCATTTAGACTTTAAGCGTTTAAGCATTTTTTAAGAATCTAGTCCACCGTCCTTTAATATTTATGATCAAAATGTGAAGGAATTGTTAAAGAAATAAAGAAAGAAAGAATGAAAGAAAGAAAGAAAAAGTGATTGTTTCACCTCACACAGTACAAGCGCCATTAGCATCTGGCAACTTGGAAAAACAAATACTAACAGAGAGACAGACAGACAGGCAGACAGACAGATACAGAGACGTAGAGAGAGATTAACAACATTAATACTGATGTGTACCAATGAAGCATTTATCGACAACTTTAAAGATAGGGTCGTTGGAATTCAATAGGCATTTTATCGTTCCTGATCTTCCAAATTACGAGAATTATATGTTTAAGGTCAAAAAAAAAAAAAAAAGACAGAACGTTTGAAAGTAAGTAAGAAAGAAAGAAATATTTTTGTTATAGATGAATGCATGACTTTAGTCCATAAGTATTATTTACTTTATTTTTCATTGATTTAAAGTGTATTTAATGCCGAATATTTTATTTTCCGGTAGTTAAAATGACTGTAAATAAAGACTATGATAGGTTAGGTAGTTTGCATCAAAGACTTCATGTGTTCTGTTCCTTCCGATTTTATATATTGTTATAAAATTACTATAAAGTTTATGTAAGTAAAATCCATCAATGAAAGTTAAAGAAATATATTTTCCTTTAAAAAGTTCAATACCGTCATTCTTCTGTAGTAATTGCCTGGATCATCTCAAAATTTCACGCCTTTTAAGCTCAAAATTTGAAATCAAAGTATAGAAGCAGAAAAGACAAATTTCTGCGCTCTAGTTAGATCTTAAAGATCAGGGCATAGTTGTTCAAAACTTAACGAAGTTATTAGCTAACCTGACCTTAAAATTTCTATTTTGAAATATGGCAAATACATTGATATTTTTAGCTGAAAAAATGTGAGTAGCTACTCCCATTTTTGCCACAAAAATATCAATGTATTTGAAATACCTTAGCTACAACAGTTAACGAATTCGTCGTCACTAACGAGCTCATTAAACTAACGATGCTTTGAACGACTGAGCCCTGTAGCTCATAATAAATATAAACACCAAGCAAAATAAATGTCTTTCCTAGGGTTGTCGAAAAATGAGAATAGTCTCGGCACTGACGAAATTCTCAAAAATTATCTCGTAGCCTGTGCCACCATATATGTAATCAAATCCATTTCAAGGCCGTAACAAACAATAATAGAAGCATCGGTATTTTCGGTCATAGGATGTATTTTGATTTTCTTTGCACTTTGGAAACCGTTTTTATCGATAAGTATGTGGATAAACCGACCTGAGCAAACAGTCGCGATCAAGATCGGACGATAATTAACGCGTCGCCCGATCAGGATCTGCACTGTTTACCACTCAATTTTTTGAGCATAAAACGCGAGAAAAAAATACCAGTTATAAACAATTAAATTTCTAACTGCATAAAACTTGGTTAAATGACAGTATCATGATATCACATAATCATCGTCCTGCATTTTTACTTCCCTTTTTTCAATTTTTTTCATTTTTTTTTTTTTTTTTTTTTTTTTTTTTGTTATTATTTTTATTTATTTTCGGACAGGACGTGTTTTCCTTTCACTATGACTGCAGTCGGTTGTATTCGACCATTACCCAGAGGGAGCCAGTTCTGCAAACTATGCCGTTAAGCTGTGATTTTATCTCAGAAGTGGAATCTTTAACAGATGAACGCAATGTCTCTTCCTGCACAGGGGCAGTCCGTTTAACGTTCCGATCCGAAGGAATTAATATCATCGTTGCCAATGAATAAACATTATTTAAAATAAATATCACCCTTGCCAATGATAATAATTTAGCATATTTGAACCTAGAAAATTTCTCAACCTAGAAGGGATCTAACCAGGTTAGATCTAATCTGATTTACAGAGCGTCGGGGGTTCGTCACACCGGGCATATTTTTGTCATTACTTCGGTGTCGTCCAACTTGAATAACACACTGTAGTTTTATTGGGAACTGCGGGTCAAAGCTTAATAGTTAGAAACTGATATGGTATTCAGCTAATGCGAGGCATTTGAAAGTTAGAAGGGGAGCACTGAGGTGATTATCAGGAATGTCATTTCTCATCCGACTGGGTGCCTCTAGCACCACAGGCCAGCACACTAATACTGAGGTACCACGCGGCCTGTTTTTCGGTCATCGCAGAACAGGCGCAATCTGATTTACAGAGCGTCGCGGGTTCGTCACACCGAACATATATTCTCGTTATTTCAGTGTCGTCCAACGTGAAAAACACTCCGTAGTTTTATTGGGAGCTGCGAATCAAGGTAAATAGTTAGAAATGTTATGAAATTCAGCTAATGCGAGGCATTTGAAAGTTAGAAGGGGAGGAATGTCAGGACTGTCAGTCTGGTCAAAGGAGACTGAACGGTTAAAACCACGTCAACGAGTAAAAAAAAGCCTTTGTCGCTATGCAATTTCTATGAAATTGTTTTGAATCTTGTGACTTTAGATAGGTCATAATGCATGCGCCTGATATCTGGTCAGCTCAGTTGGTAGCATCTGATATGCAAGCAGGGCTCGTGGGTGCACTCAAACAATACTACTTAAAATATTTATCTGGGTGAGAAAATAACGTTCCCGATTCAGTCAGAACAATCTGTCGATCCCAATCCATCTACACTATCAGATCATATTGTTGCTGTTGTTGTAAATGATATTTACATTGAACATACTACGCGGATGCGTCAAATACAGCGCTGTTTATTAAGAATAAATAAAGTTTTTTTTTGTTTTGTTTTTTTTTGTTTTGTTTTTTTGTTTTGTTTTTTGTTTGTTTGTTTGTTTTTTGTTTTTTTTTGTTTGTTTTTTTGTTGTTTTTTTTTGTTTTGTTTTTTTTGTTGTTTTTTTTATACTTTAAAAAAGTCAAATTTTATCAAAAGAAATACTCACACGTATCCTTGATTACTCTGGTGACTCATTTTGTCTTATATTCTGTTAAATTTTGTAAAATTTGAGGAGCGTTTTAAAGCACAGCCGATTGTTAAGATCCAAAATGGCGGTCTGACGAAGTTGCTAAGAACCTAACGTAACGTCAGTTGCTTTGTCATGGCGTCAAAACGTCACAGACACTAGCGTAATCTCCACATATCCGTCCCTATACCTGAAACCCCGTTTATCTAGGAAGAAGGTAGATTTATCTCCTTTAGAACCAAAATAAATTTCATTAGTTTGTTAATTGGCTTTTTACATCTGCAGTTTTTATAATAATGATAATAATAATAATAATCGACTTTATTTATAGAGGGTAACACATTTAGTAATCTAGTACTAATCTTCCATGTGGCCCTCTTTTTTCCTGGGTAGAAACCAGTACTAAGCAATGTGGATAAAGTCTCTTGCTCAAGGAAACAACACTTGCTGTTAGTGGATATGAATATGGGTATTTTATGTGTTTCAAAGCATGACCATTATATCGTTTTTCAGTCCCTAGAATAGTCATGATTGCAAGTCAAAGTATAAACATTAAAATAAATGCCAATGCTATTCGGTTAAAAAGTGCCTTATCTGGAACTATGGTCTTTCTCGAAATAATAACGGCTGGTTCCGTAGCAGATCATGAAGCAGAGTACAGAACCCAGTAAGCATTTTTATAGATCTATAGCGGGCCGATATCGGCCCGTCAGCTGACGGGCCGATAACGGCCCACTATAGATTTATAAAGAATGCTAGCTGGGAACATGGCTGGGGTCGCTAGAGAGAAGACTGGGACTGGTACTGGTTGATTGGCTCGACAAACTAGCAAGGCCTACAAAATTGAAAGTGGGTCAGAAAAAAACAAACTGATAAGTAACAACTCGGATTTATTCGAAGTTAATCTCAAAGTGAATGGCGCCAGGCTTGAACTATTTCATAAGGGGTATCAACTACACGAGATACATCGCACTGATGAGAGATCCAAACAAGAGAATCCACCCGGGATTTCTCAGACAGCAGTGGACTGGCAAAGCTGACACTGATATGGAATAACAAGAACATCAGGCTCGCCTCAAATATCAAACTGATGCGCTTTATTACATCTTTCTCTATACTTTTATTTTATTTATTTTTTTTTTTCCAACACTTTTTTTCTGAACATTCTTAATTGTTTCCTTATGCACCCAATAACTTCGCACATGACATACAAAAACTTGTCAATAACATGTGCGCAAACAAAACTGACACCGTATTTCAACCCTGTGTCATTTTAAAAGGCCATCAGAAGCACAGGGTTTTGTCACACCAGAATATCTTTGTAAATGTAGTTATTTTCTAGTTTAATTCTCCACCAGGTTTGGTTTAACGCTTAGCACTCTGGGTAAAATTTTCAGCAGATGACATTTTGAAATATTTTTCTTATTTTTCCCAGAAAACAGGATTTGACATTTCATGCAAATTGTCTCCTCAGGAGACAATTTGCATGGAATGTCAAATCCTGTTTACTGGGAAAAATAAGAAAAGTATCATCAATTTGTCGTCTGCTGAAAATGCCCACAGAGTGGTAAAGGTTAACAGTGTCTAAATATGCGTGAATCCACATACGGTCACCTATATTCGTCATCTACCGAATAATCTTCATCTGATTCATTATTTCGTACAGCATACTGAGTAATTGTTTCAGCAGGTATGTGGTAATTAGCAGATCATCTGACTTGCAAGCACGGAGCCATAGGATTGAGTCCTGCGTCGGACACACCGTTCCTCCTGAAGTTTACTCAAATGGCGACGACATAAACTGGTGAGAGCGGTGACACTAGAAACTGATAGTATGTTCTGGCAATTGACAATTAGGGGAAGGAGTGTGGGTACTGGCAGGGTTGTCGGCCAAGTTGGTGGAGTATCTTACCTATAAGCAGGGGAACGCAGGCTCGAGTCCTGCATCGGTCACATTTTTCCTCCTTAAATTACTATTCATATTTCCAGATATGTTTTACTGGTTTTCCCAGAAAAACGGGTTTGAATTTTATGTAAATCGGCTCACAAGAAGACGTGTATGAAAATGTCATATCCTAGAAATTAGGTCTTGACATTTTATAAAGTCTCTCTGAGACATTTTGTGCGAAATATCTAACTCTATATTTGTACAAAATGTCATATTTTATGCAAAGACAATCATCATTACGTTTGCGTGACAGAGGTACCAGTGAGTGCCTGTTCTTGTATACGGATAACCCGAACGAACTCTCAGCAGTCTATAAAACGATTAATATTTTAGTTTTTTTGTTGTTTTTTGTCATAAATAAACAAAAACATAAAATTTGGGGTCTCGAAATTGATCAGCATTGTACTTATACACATCCTTGTTCCTTCAGTTGACTCATTTTCTCTTTACTTCCTGTTTTGTCAATGAAAAAATCTGGAGCGCTCTTAAACGTGACCTTGTTGTAAGAAACAAAATGGCTTCTGACCTGCGTTGCCTAAGAACGTAATCTCATGTTTATCGGTCGTCACAGACAATGACATATGATACTGCTCGGCTTAATATGCAACCCTTGAAAAGGGTCATTATGTCATATGCAAACGGCGAAAGCCCGGATCAAACTACGCATGCACGCAGTCAGCGATGAACATTCTGTGGTGATATCCTATACGTATATGGCTTTGCAAAGGTCACACAGCTAAAGTCCTTTTCACCAGTTGTATTATGAAGCTTTATACAAAGGATGTAGGGATGCAGAGGTTGATTTTTGTTTCCCAGCTGACGAAACGTTCCCATTAATTGAATGAACAAAATAGATATTATAATTAATATTTTTTCCTATGACGAAGCTGTAGTTGAAGAAAGAAAGAAAATAATAATAAAAGAAAGGTCAACACAGAACTTTTTGAAAAAAAAAAAAAAAAAAAAAAACGAAAAAACGAAAAAAAAAAATAAAACAAAAAAACAAACAAACAAACAAACAAACAAACGAAAGAGCCACAAAATTGAAACCATGTACCCTACATGTATGATTTCTCCGCCCACCGTTGATTGACCAACTTGCGCATCCGAAAAGTCTGGAGCAGCACTGTTAACCCTTAAAGCGCCAAGCAAAATTTGTAGCAGACGACATTCATTTTTTTTCAGTAGACGATTCACATGAAATGTCAAGACTTGTTTTCTCTGAAAAAATGTCGTCTGCTGAGTTGTGATTGGCGCTTTAAGGGTTAAAGTTGTTTTGTCATCCTTTCATAAGGATCTTCTCTACAAGGGAAACAATTGCTGCTCTAATGGGCAAAACTTTGCTCCATTTTGTCCATTTTAGAGTGGACTGTTTTTCAAAAGTGTCTTGGTGTTCAAGAAAACAAATGAACCAGCGCACGACAAAACCTACAATAATACTTGTGCGACCAGTAAAGACCTGGATCAGCCTGCACATCCGCGCAGTCTTCTTAGAGTCTTCGCAAATCGCATGTGATTTCCAAAGAGGAATAAACGAGAACCCTCTCCATACTGGGAAGATGTACAGGCTCATCTGAGTCTTTGCTTGTCACAGAGATATTATTGTAGGTTTTGTCTTGCGCTGGCTCAAATAGGTATCTTGTTTGTATAAAATGGCGGACAGTGTACCAAGTCTATTTAGTCCCCTTAACTCTTTCGGTGCCAAATTTCAGACGACATTGGTCGTCTATTTTTTTTTAACAAACTATATTTGAAATAAGTTATAAAGTATAATATATAAAGTTGAAAGACTGAACGTCAAACAGCGTAGATCCTGATGAGACGGCTCATCTGGATCTATGCTGTTTGCAAGTCTATCATTATCTCATATGGAAGTGAAAGAATTAACTCTTTCGGCGCCAATTTTTTAGACGACATTTGTCGTCTGCTTTGTGTTTTAACAAACTATTAATTGGAAATATGTAAAGTTGAAAGACTGAATGAGAAACAGTGTAGATCCTGATGAGACGGCTCATTATGGGTTGTCTCATCTGGATCTATGCTGTTTGCAAAAGCCTATTACCATCGCATATGGCAGTGAAAGAGATAATAATTACGGAGTGGCTATTGCCAGACGTCTGTCAACAGCAAAACCTCGGCAAATTTGTTATTGCCAAACGTCTGTCAATAGCAAAATCTCGGCGAAGTTGCTGTTTGTCAGACGTATTTTCTGAAATATCATGTACAAAGCCAAACATGGGATAATGACTGTGGATTATTTGCAATCGCTTTTGCTGTCTCAATTTGTTTGGGCATGAACCCATCAGAAGTACATTTTGATCAAGAGAAAATGCGGTCATCTGATTCATTGCCTCGAAAATAATTTTTTTTTTGCGATTTCCCTTTCAACATTAATTCAAATTGGAAGAAGGAAAAAAAACAACTAAGAAGAAGGAATACATATACTGTAAGTGCCGCGGCCAGTCTGATAGCGAAATGGTACAATGTGTGACTCGCGAAGCCTGGCTTCACCACCGATGTATCGACCAACACATAGTGAAACAAATAGAAGAGAACAAGAACCTTGTCTTTAAATGCTGTTAGTTGTATAATTTTTGAAAGACATGGGAGAAGTAACTAGTCGTAGAGTCCCTAGAGAATTCTTTTCATCGCTCTAGATATTAATTCATTGAGAATTTTATCACGAAAAAGGAATGTTGTTTGTACTAATTAGAAGCGCCTCACTGAGGCGATTATGATGAGTACACACCACGTTCCTTCATTTTATAGAAGATCGAAAAAAGGTATTCGAATTAGTGGTTCGACTGTGCATGTTTGTGATTCTTAATAGTTATTTAGCCTCATGGTATGCTATATAAATAAAACGAGTAAATCTTGTCCAGATCTTATTTTTCGTTGACTCTTATAGAAACTGAAGGCATGCGATCACGTTTACAAGCTTGTTCGATAAAGACCTTCTCAAACCCCACTTTTAGATAGTAAACCTTAGGTTTTCAAGGGTATTCCTTAGTTTTCTTATTTCTAAGCTTGAACCGCCTTGATGAAAAGACCAACGAGAACCCACATTCTATGTTTTGAAGAAAACAGTAAAATATTACAATTTTTGTCTGAAAGTTTACATTTTTATAGCCATAAAATACTATTATATTGCCTGAGCGCGTCATGTCTATGATATACAGATTCAAAACTTCATCTCCAACCAACATCAGAAGTCCGTAAGAATCGTGTAGCAGCAAATTAAATCAGGTTTCAATATTTCAAAACGTCTGGCATTAGCAAATTCAACGCAGACGTCTTGCAATAGCAAATTCGCCGAGTTTTTACTGTTGACAGACGTCTGGGAATAGCGTCTTCACAATAATTAATAAAGAGTTATGTGCGTTTTTAAAAACTCCTTGAACAAATCATTACATCCTTTAATGCCTATCAGGAGATCATTTGATGTGTAAAAGGTTCCTTATCGCATATGCGGGCAACGAAGGCCCAGATCAGCCTGCGGATTTACGCATTCTGGGCCCAGTTGTTCAAAGCTAACGATGTCGTTAGTTAACGATTCGTTAAAATTTTAATCGAGTGATACACAAATATCCTGAAATTTTTTGCTGAAAAAATGTGAGTAGCTTTTGCAGTGCAAAAGCTACTCACATTTTTTTCAGCAAAAAATATCAGAATATTGTGTATTGAATCCGCTAAAACAGTTAACGAAATGACCCTTAACGAGCTCGTTAAGCTAACGAGGCTTTGAACAACTCGGCCCTGATCAGGGCCTTTATTGTCATCTTACAGAATCAATAACTAGTGTAGTATGTTTCGACGAACAGAGATGGTACTGATTTGTCCGATCGGGTAATTTGTCATTCGCATATTGTTTAAGGGCCATTGTTCCATGCGCATTATATATCCTGCCCTGAAATTATAAGGAGCACGTGATATACGTTTCATAAATCGTGTGGTTTCAGAAAAGGTGAATAGAATGACCTTGATCGGATAGTGTGGGATGTGCAGGAGAGGAGAACTTGTACAAAGCTCTGAACGACGGACGTCAAAGGACAGACGTCGGATGGCATGCGATCACAAGCAACACGCGGTTGATCCGAATACTTGGTTCTTTTTCTTCTGTTATACTTTTACGATCATTAATTCTTCCTTTGTCAATGGCACCTTGTGACCGCACTGGCATACGAGCGGTTATAGTCTCTTACTAGGGTTTATATGTAAATATGTAAGGTATCGTATTTCGCCAAAATATTTGGACAAACAGGCCTGAGTTAACAGTGCAGAACCCCAGATTCCAGATGCCGCAGAAAGTGATGTCTGATCAGGGTCTACAGTTTTTTACACTCATCCAGCTGTTACTAGACACAGCGTGAGGTAATACAATAGACGTGTTTAAAGCTTAAGGTAAGTATGCTAAGATGTTAAAGTGTCAGAATCCCAGCTATCATTCTACTTAAATCTATATTGGACCGTTACCGGCTCGACAGGAATCCTGCCGGGCAGATAGCGGTCTTATATAGATTTACGTTGAAACCCTATTTTCTGGAAAAATCAAGAAAAATATCACCTACAACTTATCGCCTGCTGAATTTGTCCAGAGAGTGATTAAGGCCAAAGCATGCATGCGAAGAACAGATTGGTCTGCGAAATTTCTATAACTAAAACAGCGAGGCACGCTTTCAATCAGTTCTAGGTTGTGGAGTTTGCAGTTATGAAAACTGAATTCAGTATAGAACACTATCAGAGGAACATGTAACGATATTTTTTAATCTGTCATGCTTTAGCCATCGGAGTTCTATCCGTATCTCTTAGTGCCAAAGCTTTACAAACTAATAAAATACAACAAGCAATATTACTTCGCTTCTAAAATGAATTTATTGACAAACCTATTGCTCTTGGTTCACATTTTCTTTATTTCAAGCACAAGTCAACGGTACCGCAAAACTCGGACCGATGGGTTCATGAATATGTAATCAAGTAATTTTGTATTGGCCGAGTTACATGTCCTATGTCGGCTGTATTGAACTTCGGTCTTGGCCCAATACGGCCGATCTCGGTCCTATAACTCGGCCAATACGAAATTAATCTATTAATAACATCATAGTAAAAACGGCGTATATGTGTAATGTGTCAACGATACTGATAGGCGTTTTAGTTCACATACAATTCTGGATTCTTGATAATGGTCGAGTCAAGACTAAATTGAGTCGCTTCACTTCAAACTCTCTTTTCGGGCATACATCTGAATGTGAACAGCGCATTCCCAGGACAGGCCACACTGGTGACATGCGCGGGATGATCTGAGCGTGTGCACTGTGCAAACCAACCGAAGGCATGTTTTGTGGTCACGCGGAGCATTTATAACGTTTCAAAAGTATTCGTGAATCGTCAGATGTGAAGTTTACCAAGGAGAACACATAAAATGTCAACTACTCTATTTAATTTTTTGTCTTCCAACTTTCTTCTACATTCAGTAGATGGCGCTGGCTCCTCAAAGGTCTGGCACTTCCTGTTCCTGTCTGACTCTGATGGCGATCTCCATTTCATAAAATTCAGCCCGGAGTATGCTGAAGTAGAAAAGGGAAAAAAAATTAAGGGGAATGGGTAGAGGAGGTTGCGCTGTCAAAAGTGTTTTGTCTCCCTTCTGTAGAGGTCTACTCTAAAAGGAAAGAATTTGCTCCCGCCGGGAGCAAATTCTTTCCTGTTAGAGTAGACCTCTTCTCAGAAAGGCATTGATGTGCAAGAAAGCAACAAACAGGAAGTAAAAAAGCGTCTCCTTTGTGAAAAATGTGAAAAAAATGTGTACCAAGTTCCTATGTTTTTGTGCATGACCTATACAAACTCATGAAAAAAAGGGGCAATCCTTTACAAATGCTGAAATGTCTGATCAGGGCATCCACAAAAGCATGGAAGCTCTGAATAAGAAACTGTATAAACCGACAAAAGGTATATATAAATACAGTGAAACTTAAATGGCGCGAACATTTTTTGGAAACATGGAATCTCTTCGAGATAGGGGTAGTTCGAGCCATTGATGGTTAATCATGGCGCCAGGTTAAGAAGCGAATAGCGATAATTCAGGGAAATCTTTTCGATTTTGTACAGAATAATTGTATGTTGAGTGTACTCATTAGAATCGCCTCTGTGAGGCGATTCTAATGAATACACACAATATACAATTTCATGATAAAATAAGAAAAATTATCTGTTTTCTTGAAATGACGGAAGAATTTCGTGGGACTCAAAAGCGAGTTCGAATAAGCCAAGTAAAACGAGTCATCGGAGTTCGAGTAATTGAGGTTTTACTGTAAAATGAATTCACAAACTGACAAGGAAAATATGAATACAATGAAAATATAAATACAAGAAGAGATTCCAAGCAAAAAGGGACCGTAGCGCATATGAGAAAATTACATGTAAGGCGGAGTGTCCATGGATTCTGATAAAGGTAGTCACTGTACGCTCTAATACCGACAAACCTAATGAAATGGTTAGTTTTGTCAAATCCGTTGATCAAATTTTCATTTACATTTTAAACATCTTTTTAATATGTTCTTCAAGTTCATGCCAAAATCAAAATCAGCCTCCTCTGTTTAGAATAACAAACGGATAGAGTTAATGATGTACATTGTGCGAAGGTGCTTTCGTAAGAAAGGACAGATCATATGCCTATTTGACGGGACCGAGTGGTAAATCAAATGGGTCAAAATTATAACGGAATTTTAGTAAAAGTTCTCAACGTCATAAGATAATTTGTTTGCTCTGTTTTTAGCATATTTAGGACCTTAATTCAGTCAAAAGGATTTTTTTTAAAACTTGCAACAAATGTGCCAAGTGACAAGGCTTTTTTGCTGACACCAAGAAAGATGTGGTCGACCTACCCAAGCCATAGAGCATTCATAAAACGTTAAACCAGTAGCAAGTCAGAATGTTCAGATGAATAGACATGGACCCCAAAAGAAAAAGTGCCATCAGGCGTACCAGGAATCGACGGACTGCGACAATCATTCTATAGATGTATATATTGCGGTATGTCTAAACGACGAAAGGAAGCTATCGTGCGAAAAAAGGCGCGTACGGCGGTGGAATAAAATATCAACCCCGTATACAGCGTTACAAAGAGTTGGATGTGGCCCTGACAAGGAAATGTTTCGGGTGTGAAGTTGACTTCGTTTTAAGAAACTCTATTATAATATTCGTCGCTTATCTTCTTTTCTTGAAGATGCTTCTTGTTTATTTCTTAACAATTATCAAACGTAGAGGACAACTGGCGAGCCCGCCCATTCATGCAAGTTACATTCGCTCTGGACCTTTCGCAAGGTTCAGATGTTATATGTAATAGGCTGATTGTTGTATTTACCCAAAATATTCGGACATGTTAACTCTTAACCGGACGTATCCTTAAATGTATTTTAACAAAGCAACTGGAATGCCTGAAAACGAGTGTCAAAAGTACTAATGGAATGGCAAACACTGTAGATCTTTATTAAATTACTCCTAAACCTGACAAGTATAGCTTTCAGAAAAAAAAAGGATATTTCTGCACAGTGGTAAGTGCATAAAAAGCCTTTTGTAAAAGCTACTACGTTGTTATAATTACATTGAGTAATCCATGGAAATAGCAATGGACCAGTTCATGACCTTTCATATTCTTCCGGAACAATTGTGAACCCGTGGACGTAGACAATAAAATTCAGTTTGATCTTGATCCCTTTGTCTGAGTATTAAGGATAAATACGGTAAAGGCCGTGATCAGACGTCCAAGGGACGAGCATCTAAGTCCTCCTTGTCTGTCTTGATATGCCCCAAAGGAGCAATTATCTCACAGGAGTGGTTCATATGGTCATATGAACATTTTGGGCCGTCTTGCATGAATAAGTTTTAGATGCACAGTAAAACTTCAATGACTCGAATACCAATGACTCGTTTACTGTGGCTGATTCGAACTCGTTTTTGGCTCCCTAGGAAATTCTTACGATAGCTCATGAAACTAGGAAATTCTTACGATAGCTCATGAAACACATATTTAACGAGGCGATTCTAATAACACTCAAAATACCATTATTTTATAGATCGAAACGGCATCATCCCTAAATTACCTCCATTCGCCTCCCGGACTGGCGCTATGATTAACCCTCAGTGACTCGAACTACCCATATCTGGAACAAATTTGCTTCGTCCCAATTATATTCGATCCGTTGAAGTTTGGCTGTATAATGGCATGTTTAATAATACAAAACGTGAACTGTACAGTACAGCTAAGCATATACATTATATCAATCAAATGTTACTTAAATACATTCTCTAGAGCTGCAGCTAATTATTATACAATATATTCGCTGCTTATGAAGGTGACTTAAGGAGTTCGGCAAGGGACAGTTCTAGACACCATGTTATTCCAACCAAAACTGTTGAAATTTTTCTTACATCTCCACGAAAAGATATGCTACCATACTTCTAATGGATACCCACAACCTATCCTTTCATGGAGAAATAACAAAACTATTTTCCTGGTATCTTATCTGGAGCTATATATTTGTTCTGGCCCCGAGGTTATAAAACTTTGTTTCATGCTCAACTCAGCTGAGCATGAAATTTTCTCTGCTAATAAATATAAAAATGCCAATTTCAGTTGGCATTTTCATATTTATTAGCAGAGAAATTTTCATGCTCACCTATGTTTAGCAAGAAATAATTTGGCATTGTTAGTAATTTGAGATTTATTAGCATGAAAAATTTTATACTCAGCTGAGTTGAGCATGAAAAAAGTTGTATAAAACCTCGGGGCCTGTTTTCGACAAAGTGCACTTTTATGCCGTCTTTTTATGCAATCAAATCTTTATGCGGTGCCTTGGGAAGGACGTGTTCCATGATTGTGATCCTTCCTTGCCAGCACGAAAACATGCCTATATAATTTTGACCCCTTAAACCCCACTTTTATATAGTAAAACTGGGGTTTAGAGGGGTATACATTATTTTTCTTATTTCTGCTCAAAAACATTGTGGGTATTCGTTAGAACCGCCTCGCCGAGGCCGTTCTAACGAGTACCCACAATCTATGTTTTGAGCAGAAATATGAAAAATATCAGAGTTTTTTTATCTGAAAAATTTCAGTTTTTGGAGCTGAAATTTTCTATATATTTAAATAGGCGTGTTTTCGTAATGGCTATCTCCATATCCATAATTTATTTTTGTACCAATATATTGGATATTACACTCACATGTTTAAACAGCTGCGAACCAAACTTTTATATGAAAAGTTTGAATACTACACTTACCTGGGGTAACTTGAACATAAAATGTAGAAATGGTAACATCGCCAACAGAATCGTCGTCGGAATCACTGGCAGTCCTCTCTCTGCTATCACACTCGCTGCCTTCGCTATCTAGATCCAGTCGAGTGCGCTTAAGGTTGTACCGACGAGGAGCTGAAAAAAATAATAACATGATATGATTAAAATGTATACTTGGAGGATATAACCAGCTTATAAGGATAATTCTGCACTTTGTTAAACACTTAATTTGGTCTGCAAATTTAAAACGTATCATTAGGTGAAGTGACTTTCTTAAAAAGTAGACGGTTTTACTTTTGACCCGTTCTAAAGCGCTATTTCTGTGTACATTCTGTGCGTTTGTGTATTCAGTTTTCGTTTGTTCGTTCTGTTTTGACGTAGCGCTACTTTTTTGTCGTCATGTCATGTAATTTAAACCTTATTCGATTTCTTGAGAGCACTGTGTCCCGTGACTGTGGCCTTTCCTGGCTTAGCATTTTGTCGGAATATGGCTACTGTATAACTGATGCTGTTTTGTTTGAATAAACAAAAGTATTTACAGTCGTTTGGATATTAACGAGCTTTTTGCGATCATATTGAAAAAAAAAAAAAAAAAAAAAAAAAAAAACGAACAAAGAAAGATGACGGACTAATATTGAAACAAAGATGGAGTCTACGTTATTTCTGAAAACAAATAAGCTCTAATGCTATTTTCCTACCTTCCATTCTCGTTTTATATTAGTTTCATTTTGAGAAACCTGTGCAGCATGGAATCATTATCTTGAGATTACCATGCACGCAACTAATTTGTCTTTATTATGCAGTGTATCAATCTTATTTCATGGGTTGGTGTACTTCTGAGAAACAACGCTCGACTTACCTGTTTAAATTGAAGTGCAATATTCATGGATACGTCCACAGCTGCTGACCTCGGATTGTGATTTGAGAATCTAGGGAACTGGACTATACAAACAGTTTTATGAACTGCACTATAGCCTAAGAACGGAACTCACCACAAGCATAAACGTGGAAGCTATCTTCATCTCTGGACCTTTTAGGGGCTGAAATAATTGTAAACAAAAATTATTTTACTTTCTGTCATCGTGCAGACATTAAAAAGCTTCATAAAAATATTGCAGACATATTTTACTGTACACAGTCACACACACAATCAGACAAGTGGGAGATGATGTGTCCTCTTACTGAAACTTTCGTAAGGTTGAACCTGCCATTTACAGATTATGGCATGAAGATTTTCGCCTCACTTGAAGTAAGCTCACGGGTTGGTGCCTATTTCTATACCATTCATTACTTCCTCTCTCCTTCTTAGAGATGGCTCGACATGACTGAAATAATGCTGACAGGGCCCTTAAACCTCAACTGAAACAATCAATCATACAAGGCGCTGTTCGTATATAACAGAGTATAAAATACACGGTGAACACAAAGCGCTGTTCGTATATAACACAGTATAAAATACATGGTAAATAGCAGAGATCGTGTCCGCTGGTTGAACATTCTTTGCGCTATAAAATGCCCTCTGTCGTGTACGCCGAACGTAGACTCAAATCAGCCTACACATCCGCACAGTCTGTTCTGAGTTAGTTCTCTGTATGAAGGAACTTGTATCTCCGGCTAAATTGCGCCCAGTGAAGATTCTGATCAGACTGAAACGTCGCTGGACGCACATGTTCAAAGGTACGTTTTCTGACATTATGGCTTATATATATTAAAAGTTTCTACTAAAACTATTAAACTACCGCACATACCTTAATTGCTCGAATAATTGGGCCAGCGCACGACAAAACTTCAATAAGACGTGTGACCAGCAAACTCAGATCAGCCTGTTCATCCATCCAGTATGACAAGGGTTCTCGTTTATCCATTTTTGGATAGCTCGGATGCTATAAAGGCAAATGTGATCAGCGAAGCCTGTGCAGGCTGATCTGAGTCTTCGCTGGTCGCACAAGTCTTATTGAAGATTTTGTCATGCGCCGGCTCCTATCTTGTCTCCTCACCGTACTTGTCCGAAAATTTGAATAAAAAAATTGGGGGATGAGGGGTAAACAGTGTAGACCCTGACCAGACGCTGTAACGGCTAATCCGGGTCTACATGGTTTGATGAGGCATGTCAGTCTCCGAATAAAACGGTAAATTGTAGCGGCACCTGATCTCTCCTACCCTATTCTATTTTTGTGCAGCTAGAAATGATAAGAAGTTAATGACAATAACTATACTTATTGGTTTACTACCAAAATCATTCAACGGTCTACGAAATCTCAAAGCTGCGGGCGGGCATGGAGGGTGAGTGTTGTTACATTTCTCATTGTTCTTCATGTACAAACTCAATAAGACCGAGTCTGCCATTTTCTGATTTTGACTTGTTCTAGAATTTATTTTGAAATATGAAAATCATTACGAAAACACGCCTATTCAAATTTATTGAAAATTTCACCAACAAAAACTGAAAGTTTTCAGATAAAAATTCTGGTATTTTTTTCGTATTTCTGCTCAAAACATACATTGTGGGTATTTACAGAACCGCCTCGCCGAGGCGGTTCTAACGAGTACCCACAATCTATGTTTTTGAGCAGAAATAAGGAAAATAATGTATGGCCCTGTAAACCCCAGTTTTACTTTATAAAAGTGGGGTTTAAGGAAGTCAAAATTATATAGTAGTTGCGGTCATGGTACCTAAGCCATAGATATTCTTTTACCTACCACTCGAAAGACCGGTAGTGACATTTCAACTACATTAATTCAAGGTTTCAACTTCATGAATTCACGATTTCAGCTTCACGAATTCAGATTTCAACTTCACGAATTCAACTTCACGAATTCACGAATTCAACTTCACGAATTCACGAATTCAACTTCATGAATTCACGAATTCAATTTCACGAATTCCACTTCACGAATTCAACTTCACGAATTCACGAATTCAACTTCATGAATTCACGAATTCAACTTCACGAATTCCACTTCACGAATTCAACTTCACGAATTCCCGAATTCAGCTTCAAGAATTCACGAATTCAACTTCACGAATTCACCTGTTGAATTCGTGAAGTTGAATTCGTGAATTCGTGAAGTTGAATTCGTGAATTCGTGAAGTTGAATTCGTGAAGTGGAATTCGTGAAGTTGAATTCGTGAATTCGTGAAGTTGAATTCGTGAATTCGTGAAGTTGAATTCGTGAATTCGTGAAGTTGGATTCATGAAGTTGAATTCGTGAAGTTGAATTCGTGAATTCGTGAAGTTGAAATCGTGAATTCGTGAAGTTGAATTCGTGAATTCATGAAGCTGAAATTATGAATTCGTGAAGTTGAAACCTTGAATTAATGTAGTTGAAATGACACTACCGGTCTTTCGTATACCACCGTGTATATAGTTGGCTTCAGGAGTTCAACATGGGGCAAATGCTTTCCTTGTTTAGTTGACCGCTTTCAGAATTAGCTTGCTGTACAAAAAACGTAAAAATGGTGAAAAAACCAGTCCTTTCAAGGTTGTGTGACCGCTAGAGGGCGTGAGCAATGTTACATTGTACTACTCGTGAACAGACACAATAAGACTGAGACTGTTATTGTGTGTGTGTGTGTGTGTGTGTGTGTGTGTGTGTGTGTGTGTGTGTGTGTGTGTGTGTGTGTGTGTGTGTGTGTGTGTGTGTGTGTTCCACAGAAACGCTGTTGTCATAGTTAATTAAAATCCCAGAATGTCTAATTTGATAACGTGTCAGAAGATGACACTTTGAAATATTGTTCTTATTGTTCTAAGAAACAGAGTCTGACGGAGACAATATTCATGATCTGTCAAACTCTATATTTTTCGGAAGAAAATATTAGCAACTTGTCCTCTGCCGATGTAAAGACATCTACAAAACGCTAAGGATTAACCCATGGCAAAGCACTTCTAGATGCGCGGCTGTTTTATTATTATTATTATCATTATTATTATTATTATTATTATTATTGTTATTATTATTGATGTTGTTGTTGCTGTTTTGTTGTTGTTTTTGATATTATTATTATTATTTGTATATCCATTTTCTTTTGCTGTGAACGTAGAGTATGAAGCCAAAGTTTATACAAACCTCTTCTATCTTCCTTGATCCACTCGCTGGAAGAGAGAGCATCCCTGGTCCAGGTGATTTCTCCCAATCTGAAAATAAATAAATAAATAAATCATAGACTGGGCAATGTTTATCTTTATTCAGAGACCGGTTGTTCAAAGTACCGTTAACTTAACGATCTCGTTAGTGGTCAAAATGTTAACTGTTATAGTACGTACAATAACTAGTTATCAGGTATTTTTGCTGGGAAAATGTGAGCAGCCTAAATGCAAAAGCTACTCACAGTTTTAGCAAAAATATTAACGTATATGCCGTATTTGCAAATGCAAAAGCTACCCGCAAAACTGTTACCGTATATGCCATATTTAATGATCAAAGTTTTAACGATACGGTAAGTAACGACATAATACGTTTTGAACAACTGGGCTCTGGATTTCTTCGACCAATTGCACAGGACTGTGAAAATTAATTACCATTATGAAGTTGTTCCATTGGTTTTGCTAGATCTCCTCATTCATAGATTTATGGTGAATGGATACATTTTCAGGGGAGGCAACTATCAAAACGGTTTGTCTCCCTTCTGAAAATATTTTGGGTAAATTTGGGCAATCATTTATTCTATTCTACTCTATATTATATTTTATTTCGGACACTTGTTTTTTTTTTTTTTTTTTTTTGTTTTTTTTTTTGTTTGTTTGTTTTTTTGTTTTTTTTTTTTGTTTTGTTTTGTTTTTGTTGTTGTTGTTGTTGTTTTTTCCCACCGTTTTTTATGTCTCAAAATATGTTATTCTACACGAGAGTCTATATTTATTGGCTAGAACACGCTGAACCTATCTCTACTCACCTGGCTACGTTTTATGGGAGGGTTTGCAACTAAATATTTTCTTATTAAATTGTGTATGACTGGAACGTGTAACCCCTACAGTTTGTAGAGGTTTGTAGGTATGCCCCCAATGAAAATAGATTATGAAAACAAATATCAAAAGGAGCCGGTGAAGTGCAGTTGTCCCACTACTCCTCAGATGACCAATTACAAAGAAAGAAAAGGAAAGGATAAGATAGAAAACAAACGGTTATTGTTTCTCTTTTCCTAGCAATTAAGATGCAGCCAATTTCCAATAAGAATGCTAAGGTTAAAATCAGATAGTTAAACGTTTTGTTTCAGAAAAGCGGGTGTATATCTATTTCAACATATTCCTTATGTGATCAAAATTGTACTCACGCGAATCCCTGCTGCTTCCGATGATTCATTTTTATTTAGTTTTCTGTTATTAAAATAAAATTCCAATAAAATTCTGGAGAGCTTATAAACCGTGGCCTTTTGTTAAGAAACAATCTGACGGTCTGACGATGTTGTCAAGAACGTAACGTCATGTCCGCTCTGTTGTCATGACGGCAAAACATCACAGACAATAACGTTAGAACGATTACCTTTGAAACTTCTGAATGCTCAGATTGTTAATGCTCCATTTAATGTGTTGCACTGTATTGTATTGTATTGTATTGCATTGTATTGTATTGTGTTGTGTTGTGTTGTGTTGTGTTGTGTGTTGTGTGTTGTGTTGTGTTGTGTTGTGTTGCGTTGCGTTGCGTTGCGTTGCGTTGCGTTGCGTTGCATTGCATTGCATTGCATTGCATTGCATTGCATTGCATTGCATTGCATTGCATTGCATTGTATTGTATTGTATTGTATTGTACGTAAAACGTTGCTGATAAAAGTTTTAGATTTAGCCCGACTACCTCTTTACTGAAAGGGCCATAGGGTAGATGCAATGGAATATTGATTCCACGAAGAGCCAATTTCTCGCGACTTGGCTCACATGTTCTTCTGGGTCAAACTGAATATTGTTATGACGTTGTTTCAAATTGTGTATGAGAAATCTAACAGTCATGAATAGAAATAAATTGTCCTTTAAAGTTTCAATATAGTCATTCTTCTGTAGACTGTCGAAAATGAGAATAGTCGTAAGTACTTCTCGACGCTTACAAATTCCTTAAAATATATCTCGTAGCCTTTGCCTTCATGTAAAGACCGAAACACACAACAATATAACATCGATATTTTCGGTCCTCCATAGATATATTCTTTCCACGCTACAAACATCTGGGCCCAGTTGTTCAAAGCTAACGACGTCGTTAGTTAACGACTTGTTAAAATTTACATCGAGTGATACGCAAATATGCTGAAATTTTTTGCTGAAAAAATGTGAGAAGCTTTTGCACTGCAAAAGCTACTCACATTTTTTCAGCAAAAAATATCAGAATATTGTATATTGAATCCGCTAAAACAGTTAACGAAATGACCCTTAACGAGCTCGTTAAGCTAACGACGCTTTGAACAACTGGGCCCTGAACGCAGCGTTTAACCATTTCACATCAATAGGAAGTGAACTGAGTGTTTATAAGAGCAACCTTTTAAGCTTTTACCTATCTAAACTTTCGGTCAAGCATGTTAAACATAAAGTGCTAACTAAAGCAAACGACACTTTGATTTGTTTTATTTTGCAGAGAAAATAAGGCTTGACATTTCATGTGAATCGATTCACATGAAATGCCAAGTTTCATTTTCTCTGAAAACAAATTAACAACATCAATTTTAGAATGTCGTCTGCTATAAATTTACTATGCTCTTTAAAGGTGATGGGGATAAGATGCTGCCATATGTAGAGTAAAATGGTAACATGTAAAGGTGCCCCTAGATTTCCGCTGTAGGGGCCATCGGGGATAAAGTCCGCCATTTCATGGGCTACGTTAAGTTTTCCTCCGAAGAAAACCCATTCACTGCAAAGTAAGCATAGATAGTTTTTCTGTCGATGGTCCGAATTGGGCTCGAATCCATAACCTTCAGCTGCGGTGCCTTTCTAATGTGTAAGGTAAATATGGTAAATTCCAGATGCGGATCCAGAATGATTTCTGAGGGGTTCGATTTGATCAAATTACCCTTTACTCTACAGGCCTGAGCAAACAGTGTAGACCCAGATCAGACGCCGCAAAACGCGGCGTCTGATCCGGGTCTACACTGTTTGCCACTCATGCAGCAATTTCACAAACATTAACAGGTAGTAAAATAGACACTGAAGAGAAGTATAAGGGCAAGAGTAAGGTGTGTGAATATTTAGGGTAAATACGGTATCACAAACTATCGAATTTATCCAAAATTTCCCATGAAAAAATAAAATTTTTAGTAAAGAGGAGGGTTTGACTGAACTCCACGAACCCCTCTAAATTCGCCCCTGAATTCTACATTGGTTGTTAGCTATCTTGGTTGGCAACAGCATGTGAATTGCAAGTGGAGTAGAAGTGATAAAACCAAGCTCCTGTAACCGGATTTAAAATCCTGGCAATTACCAACAAGCCTCTCCTTCTCAACTTTATAGTTGAATATCCTCTTGACCAACTCTTACCGACACAAATACCGCGAGCCATTCATGTTGGCCGATATTAATTTAACAAAGAAAAATATGTCTCATGTAAGACGAACCCGCAACACCAGTTGAAAATTGTGCGTCGCTGTGCCAGTTCTTCAGAATCGTTTCAAATATTTGAAGTGTTTGATAGGCTAAATGTCTAGTGCATGCGGCACGGTTACGTCCGTGGTTGGAGCATCTGAACTGCAAGCGGGATTTGCGTATTCAGCCGTCCGGCTGCTGACACATTTTCTCCTCACTTTCCTTCCCATTTTTTGAGGAAAAATCAAATACACTTCGATAAAAACGAATCTAATGGTAGTAATCAAAGTAACAAAGGAAAATGCACATAAGCAATCAAACAATAAAATTCACAACAACAATACGACACAACAACAGTTTTCCGGAATATTAGTGCTTCTGAATTGGAGAGATGAACCAGTCCGTCCCATCTGCCTGCTGGAGGTGTTCTGTTCGATTGTAGAAATTCCCAGTGTATCTGTCGGGGAAGATATTCGTTGACCAAATAACAATGTTTGTCAAGAATGACGGACAGTTTTTATTTAAACATTACAGATTTGGTAAAACATATACTTACGTGTATCCTTCATATTTCTGGTGATTCATTGTGTCTTAATTTCTGTTAAATTCCGTAAAATTAGAGGAGCGTTTTAAATCACAACCTTTTGTCAAGTAACAATATGGCGTCTAGCAAAGTTGCTAAGGACGTAACATCACGTCAGCTTTGTTGTCATGGTGTCAAAACGTCACAGACACTGGCGTTACAACAGTTCGACTTTCTCCATAAATGCATATCTATACATGATAAAGATAATGTAAACCGCATCAGAAAAAGATAGGTTATGGTATCTGATGAAAGTTGTGTTTTTTATGCATATGCAGAAATCTATTTTAATGTGCGGATGTGCAGGTTCATCTGATCTCAAAATATTCTTCTACTTAACCTGTAATTTGTTTTACTCCCCTGTACTACTCCCTCGAATGGTAAATAATCATTATTTCATCTCTCTCTCTCTCTCTCTCTCTCTCTCTCTCTCTCTCTCTTATTTATATTTATTTAAATTGTTATTGTCTCATGTACGTACTGTGAGGTTATTGTATTGTGTTTTATTGTATTGTATTGTATTGTATTTTTTAGGAGTCACAACAGAAACGCTGACGTTATTTGTAGCTTTTCTCATAGCAAAATAAAAAAAAATTATCTGCGAATTGACTTCCATAAAATCAGTTTACTTAAACTAATTTATGAATAAATGTTTGTTGCTCAGAATATTAAATTGCTTAACGCTTAGCATGCTAGGTAAAAAAATCAGTAGAATGGACGACACTTTCAAATAGTTTTCTTAATTTTCCGAGAAAACAGGCATTGACATTTCATGCAAATTATTTCATGCAAATTGCATGAACTATCAAAGTCTTATTTCTGGGAAAATAAGAAAAACACTAATTTGTCATTTGCTGAATTAGCTGTGTACATGCTATTTTATTTACCCATTATCCGTGTTATGAAGGCAAATGTAACGCGAAAAAAAATATTTACAACGGTAATCAGGATGCGGACTGGTGGAAAAAAAAACGTTCATGGGAAAAATACTGATTTTTAACTATGGACTAAAAGCAGTTTTTTTTTCCTATATTTTTCAATTGCTCATAAAACAATTAAGTTATTTTTCATAGTCCCCCTTATAACACAATACAATACAATACAATAACCTTGTTGTTTCCTCTCACATATTACATGAGACATTAACAAATCAAATGAACAAAAAAGCAAACAAAAATGATTGTAACTAGCCGTATACGTGCGTGCGTGCGAGTGTGTGTGTGTGTGTGTGTGTGTGTGTGTGTGTGTGTGTGTGTGTGTGTGTGTGTGTGTGTGTGTGTGTGCGTGTGTGTAAGTGTGTGCGCGCGCTATTATACAAGTGTCTGCGGACGGAATCAGGAACACTTAGGCTATATTTTTCCATTCAATGGTATATATACAACGAATTTAAAGGGCATGAATTGGTAATTTACGTGAGATCCCATGCCACAAAAAATAGTCCATCTAAATTGCATATGCGCAGGCTGATATGTGTTTTCGCTGTTCGGGTATGACAAATGACCTTTTCTCATGCTGATGCTCTTTTAGGATAGTCAAGGCTGCAAAGCTTATTCCTGTTGACAACGAAGACTCTAATTAGACTGTGCCGGTACACATGCTGTTTTCAGTCTTCTTTTGGCGAACATATCAGAAGGTACGTTGAGGCTCATATCGTTAACTAACCCAACTTGGGTAATAAAATATTCAAACACTTCCGTTCCAGTATATCGAAATATGTTTTAAGTGCCCGCTGTAAACAGTGGGGGGTGGGGCATCTTTAGGCAAACCTGCTGATCTTTAAACAAAAGTGATATGTTGAAATGTAGCAAACATGATAAGTAGAAATTTAGTTTGATGTTCACCCTGTCAACCCCAAGTTTCTGAAGTGGACACTTCATGTTTTGAATTTGGGAAGGTCCACCATTGCACAGGGATGTCAGTCAAAACTAAAAGAAAATATTAAGTGTCAAGCAGTGTAGATCCTTATGTTTACATGAGTATCTGCTTTGGTCTGCAGGGCTGATAGGCCTATGTGTTAGCAAAACATTTTGTCGTATTTAACTGAAACTGTTTCTATCAACGCACTAAGTCTGATACTATATTAAAAAATGAATACCCCATATAGTAAAAAAAATGGCTTAAACGACAAATTATGCAAAATCGACACGGTATAGGTATAATATCAGCTGTTTGAAGGCAGATTTTCAACAGCCTCGAATTGTTCCACATCTCTGAAATTTTCACAACCTTGTAAAGAAATCTAGTTTTCCTATTTCAAAAACTCGGTTTAATAACTAAATATCAAACAACTTTATTCGAAAATTTAATTTCATGGTTGATATTTGCAAACCACACCAACAGAACGTATAATTTGATTCTGATATCAAATACATTCATGAAAAAAGATATTATCGGCATTGACGCATGCCGGGCTGAAAGTAACATTTGACATCTCATGCAAATAGTCCCGTAATAAAAATGTTAACCACTATATTCTGTAAATTTTTTAAGAAATAATGGTATTTCTTTCTTTCCTATATATTGTTCTTTATTAACGTCTGCAAAGGAAATGTCCCCTGAATATCAGACAACTGCTCGGACACCCCGAAAGATTCTATATCGCTATCAATCGTCAGTTTAAAGGAGCATATTTTAGCCTTTATTTTGTGAAATAACTAATACAATTTTCTTCTAAAATAAACAAATATATAAAATGTAGTGTGCCAAATTCAACCCACGGTTTACTTACACACATCCAGTTTGCTTCTGATGGCTCATTCTTTCTTTATTTCCTCATAAATAAATAAAAATGCTAGAGCGCTCTTAAAAGTGACTTTATGGTAAGAAACAAAATGGCTTCTGAACGGCGTTGCCTAAGAACGTAACGTCATGTCCGCTGTCGTCATGGCGGCAAAACGTCACAGACAATGGCGGTGGAAACTGCTCGGCTACAATTTAACTGGTTTCCTGTGTTCGATAAGAATATATGCGAAGTATTGAGCTATAGGGTGAGGGAACCAGTCAAGGCTACAATTCATATCCATCCTTGAAAAAGGACCGTTATGTCGTATGAAAACAGGAAAAGACCGGAACAGTTTTATAAAATCATTTTCCGAGCTGGGTAATCTCTTTTTGTCGATTATTACAGCAGACCCTCGTTAGAACGACAACATTTGTTCCCAAGGATGTTACCATTAAAACAAATTTGCTGTTGTACAGAATCCTTAATGGACATAATGATATGTAAGAAAGTCATTGTTTTATCCTTATTTCTTCATAGAACAAATGTTTTGGATATTTGTTAGAATTGCCTCAGTGAGGCAATTCTAACAAATATCAAAAACATATGTTGCTTGAAGTTTTAATGCAATATTCTTGCATAATTTCTCATTAACTGTCAGCTCTTGAGCTAAGGTTTCATGACATTCAAATTGTCACTATAATGAATTTTGTCGTTGTATCGAGTGTCGGTATAAAGAGGGTTGACTGTACACTCAATGATATCCAGTGCTGTTCCTGTAAGCGGACAACGATGGCCTGACAATACTGCGAACACAGGGTGAGCTGGACTTTCATTGCCCGCTTATGCTGTTCATATGTTCGGCATCTGATGTCATCTTAACCGTGGTGGAGGTTTGCTATTTAGCAATACAGCCAGGTCTAAAGCAGCGGAGTCAAACAAGCCACTTCGTGCAAAAAGACCACACCGGCCCACACATCCAACTGGCGTAGCCAGAACGGAATTAATTATGCGTATTTCTAGAAAAAAGCTGGAAAAATTCTTCTAGTATTTCCAAAAAAGGGGCTACTCTTAAAGGAAAGAATTTGCTCCCAGAGGGAGCAAATTCTTTCCTTTTAGAGTAGCCCTTATTTTGAAAGCGATTAATTATTTCCTTTAAGAGCAGTTCCTAGAGTAAAGAAGAAAAATATTAATGTTAGTTACTTGATGTCTCTTTATTGGAAAAACTTTTTCTTATGTATGTTACGTACATGCGTAAAGTGAGTAATAAGCGTTACCCCTATGATTCGATCAGGCCATTTGCAGTCCCCTTGAAGGCTCCCGGACTCCAGAGACTGTCGGATTCAATATTGAAAGTTTGGGTGATGACTAGATTGCACGAAGAACAGTGGTTGACATTACCTTTAGATATCGAAAGCGAAGGTTCCCACCGGGGCAAAATCAATGATAACATTAAGATAGTTGTATATTGTACATGATGGGGTTTATTAATGTCCTTTAGTAGTAGGAGGAGACAGTTTAAATGAAAAATCAAAGCCAATGTTCTGGGGAAAATCTCACCAATTTGTCCTGCTGAATAAAAAATGCAATGCAACAATTTATTGTTTCACCTCACATATTTCATGAAACATTAACAAATAAGAAAAAAAGTTGTTTGAAAACATACTTGAACTGTGTCCAAACTTTCACAAATTGAAAGATCAGATCAGGAAATTGGCCCTATTATCAACGTTGTCGTTAGATTTTATAAGAATATATCTTTGATGCACGCTTGTAATTATGTTAAAAAATACTCTCTCTCTCTCTCTCTCTCTCTCTCTCTCTCTCTCTCTCTCTCTCTCTCACACACACACACACACACACACACACACTACAGTTTTTTGTGGGTTTTTTCATACAAATTGTTAATGTCTCATGAAATATGTGAACTTATTGTATTACAGTGTCTAAGCTCTCTCTCTCTCTCTCTCTCTCTCTCTCTCTCTCTCTAAGAATGGTAAATGTTAACTACTCCATGTAAGACCTAATAACCAATAATAAAAAAGGAAAGAAAAAAGAAGAAAGAAAACAAACAGTTGTTGTTGTTTCCCAGCCAATTGCTGTGGCCAGCTTCCATTGCATAGAAGGTTAGGCTCAGATCGATAATGATTGGGCTTGTTTGTTCCAAAAATGAGAATATGTTTATTGAAAACATTCCAAATTTGATCAAAGTTTATTTACACACATATTTGTTGCTTCCGGTGATTCATTTTTATTTAGACTTCTTTTAATTCAGTAAAATTCTAGAGAGCTCATAAATCGTAGTCTTTCGTTAAGAAACATATGGCTGTCTGACGATGTTGTCAAGAACGTAACGTCATGTCCACCGTGTTGTCATGGCAATAAAACGTCACAGACAGTAGCGTCAGACCAACTACGTTTCTTCTAAATGCTCAGGGCCCAGTTGATCAAAGTGTCGTTAGCTTAACGAGCTCGTTAGTGGTCAAAATGTTAACTGTTCTAGGAAGTACAATATCTAATTCACAGGTATTTTTGCTGGAAACTGTGAGTTGCATTTGCAAATGCAAAAACTACTCACATTTTTTCAGCAAAAATATAAGCGTGTATGCCATATTTAATGATCAAAGTTTTAACGATACGTTAACTAACGACATAGTTTCGAACAACTGGGCCCAGATTGTTATAAAACTCTTGTAATATATGATGTGAGACTCTTAGGCCAAATCTTGGAAATTCTTGGACAATGCACGGTAGCTTTAGAGTGGTGAGCTCATTGGCCTCTATAGAGGGCTATCAGGATCGATCGCAGGCAGAGGCAAGGGAATTTTCGGTGTCCGAACACGCTTTCCTTCGCGTCTTTTGCAGGCATGACATGTAAATAGTGCGCTGGCCTTCGGATCAGGTCGTTAACTGGAGGGCCCCTGTGCAGGGAAAGTCACCCCCTGTGCAGGCTGAAGAACCCTACGGCAAATCAAAATGGTTACTTGTAGGCCTTCATCCTGCAACCCGGAGTATACAATGTACACTTTCCAAAAATGCTCGCGAGGGTGCGGGCAGTGTTCGAAGACGGATGGATGAATGGGCGGGCGGACGGACGGACGGACGGACGGACAAACAGACAGACAGACAGGTGGGTAGATAGATAGATAGATAGATAGATAGATAGATAGATAGATAGATAGATAGATAGATAGATAGATAGATATTTAGATAGATAGATAGATAGATAGATAGATAGATAGATAGATAGATAGATAGATAGATTATCTCTTAATAGAACAGAATAAGTTTTCACGATAAACTAAAGAAGAAACTCAATGTTAGAACTTTTTAAGCACTACATTTCATGAAGGATCTAATCCGCTCGTCCCTTTTAGGATATTGCGTAGGGATAGCATGTATACACAGAAAGAAAGAAAGAAAGAAAGAAAGAGTTTTGTAATAATTTAGTGCAGAGTCCTTTTCCGTATGCAACATTTACTTTCCTCATTTAGTCATTAGTTTAATAATGTTTCTTTCCCTGGCCCCATCTCACCCTACTCATCTCCGCTTCCGCGGCAGAAAATGATAGGCTAGGTAGTTTGTAATCCGAGCCTTCTCTGATGATGAAAGTCTACTTGATTTTCTGATAAGGCGGCTTTGAAAACAAAAAAATATAAAAAAAAAAAGCTTTGAACGACCAAAGAAGACTCGGGTTAGGTAGTTTGTGGCCACGATTTCAACATGGTCTATTCGTTCAGGCAAAATGTGAATGCTATCAGATTAAATTACAGTTAGCCGGGGAACAGAATTTCGTACAAAACTGCATATGCAACCAGCGAAGGCTCAGTTCAGCCTGCGTATCCGCGCAGTCTGAACAGAGCCTTTGCAGGACATTCTGTGAGTAACACCAAGGATTAAAAGCGTCTTCAGACAGACAGTGACAATTCTGATGCACAGGCTGATTTGCGTCTTCTCTGGACGTATATGCAAGCTTGTAGGTAATGCTGTGTCCGCTTCAAATTTAATATAAATGAGTCGCATCCTGATAAAGGGGGTCTGGTGTTGTTGGGAACATTAAAGATCCGGGTCAGCCTGCGAAGACACACAATATGACCATCGACTTTTCTATACATTGTTTATATTCTTCAGTACCCAATGATTCTGTAAGCAGACAGTGCAGGTCCTGGTCAGATTGTACGGATGCGCAGTCTGATCGGGACCCTCGCGGTCCGTATATCCTCGAAGACATCTTTTCCCATGGTGTGGCCCAAATACAAAAATATCCAACAAGCAAATAAAACAAGTATATATTTCCTTTAACTCTTGTCCTGCTGAATAAACTAAGATGCCACTCCCACTTCTAATTTTCAGCCAATCAGATTACCTGATCAAAGTTGTTTATATAAATTCAAATACTGAATGGCAAACAGTGCAGGTCCAGATCAGTTGGCTTCTTCAGAAGCCAACTGATCTGGATCTACACTGTTTGCCTAGGCCATATCCGGGTTCAGCAGGACAAGGGTTAAATACTTCAAACTTTATTTTTTCTATTAGCAATTACCTAATACACTTACACCCCATTTGTAGCGTTAATTTAAAGTCAACATTAAAAAAAAAAAAAAAAAAAAAAAAAAAGCCTAGAAATTGGAAAGACAAGTGGTTTTTGTTTAGATTTTGTAGAAAAAAAAAAATAAAAAAAAAAATAAAAAATGAAACTCCTTCCTATAGATAAGTCATTAATCTTTGTCCTGCTGAACCGGGATATGGCCTGCCTTTGCAAACAGTGTAGATCCAGATCAGTTGGCTTCTGAAGAAGCCAACTGATCTGGATCTACACTGTTTGCCATTAAGTAAGTGAATTTGTATCAACAACCTGATAAAGTAATCTGATTGGCTGACAATTTGAAGTGGGTGTGGCATCTTAATTCATTCAGCATGACAAGGGTTAAGAACCTGTTCGACCATTTTACTGTGGGAGACAACTATTGTGACCTCCTGCTGGCTTTACTGCACCCCAACTTCGTTCTGAAAATGGGTCTACTACTCTTAAAGAAAAGAATTTTCTCACCGTGGGAGCATTTTGTTTCTTTCAGCTTTTAGAGCAGATCCCTTTTCAGACTTAAGGGAGGAAAAGACAATTCTGAAAGGTATCTCCTCTGAAAGACATACACAATCCATGATGGATATTGCATTTCTCCTAAGTATTCAGGTAGACGTGCTTGAGCAAACGTGTAGATCCAGATCAGAATGCGGCGTCTGATCATGGTCTGCACTCACAAGACAGTTAAAGACACATTAACGGGTAGTAAAATGAATTTTATTAAACTTTAGGACAAGTATGATATTAGCCAGCGCACGACAAAACTAAGAAAATGACATGTGCGCCCAGCGAAGACTCAGATCAGCCTGGGCATTCGCCCAGTCTGATCATAGTCTTTGCTATGCGCTCAATGGGTAGCTTAGGACCCACTTTCTTCATGCGGACAAGAAGACTCTGATCAGACTGGGCGGATGCCCAAGCTGATCTGAGTCTTCGCTGGGCGCATATGCCATTTTGTAGGTTTTGACGTGCGCTGGCTCATATGGTATATATGATTAATGGGAAATAGGAAATATTTTGTAGTGATTGTCAGTCATCTCTGCTGGTAGCAGTCTTAGCAGGGCGTCGCAGTTTCCTCTTGCATCCGACACAGTTTTCCTTTCTTTTTTACTTTAATGGTCCATTTTTGAAAATGTGTCCCGTTTTTCACAAATCGGAAAATCAGGAAAAAATTCAATTACAGTTTATGTAAAATTCCGATGGCCCTATCGTCAGTTATCGCTAGATTCTACTATATTACTTGATGCACGACAGCGTTCATGTTAAGCTTTTCGTTGAAAATGAAAGCGTGTTCTGTTACATGTACATTGTCTTCATTATAGTTTTACAAAGGTGTTACTTCAAACATATTTCCAAATTTTCATAGACCGTGACATCAAGAAATATTTTAACTACCTCTTTCATAATTAAAACGTTTCTTTGAAGCAAATCAGTGTTAATGTAATTATTAATCAACTCTCTCTCTATCTCTCTATCTCTCTCTCTCTCTCTCTCTCTGAGTATTTATTCATCCAAATGAATGCCTCATGTGTGAGACGAAACAATAAATCATAGCCTACATGGATAGTGTTGGTACATGCAAGGCAAGTGCGAGTCAAAGAAACTATTCGATATTCCGTTGATCCTTGAACGGGAATAGGGTGGATTGTGATGGCTGTTAAGCATGACGGACCAGTAAGTTCAGCTGGTTGAAAATCTGACATAAGCAAGGGTCGCGGTTTTAATTCGCGTATTTTTTTTTTTTTTTTTTTTTGTTTTGTTTTTTGTTGTTGTTGTTGTTGTTTTTTTGTTGTTTTTTTTTGTTTTTTGTTTTGTTTTTTTTTCTCCTCAATTTTCTGTCACTTTTAAATGAAGATGCATGCAGTCAAATCTGTTAGTAGACAAATGGTTTCTCATCAGCTTGTGTTTATAGAAAATATAATGAACCACCAAGCAAGAAGAAAAAAGAAAGAAAAAGAAAAACCTTTCCGATCGATGTCAAAAGGATGGAGCAGCTAAATAAAAGTTTATTTATTACCTCAGATGGATGAGTGGCAAAACACGCTGTTCTTATAGATCGTATTAAAATATTGTTCTTATCGATCGTATTGGTTAATCGCAGTCCTGCGGACATGCGACCAACCAATACGATCTAAAAGAACAATATTTTATTCTGAATCAAAACAAAAAGCTTATAGTACTGGGATGCACTTTTCCCTAGTATAGAACACTGCTATAGTAAATATTTCTGGGAAACCGAAGCCCGTCCGACATACCGCGCAGATATCGGTGAAATAATATTTTTTTTATTCTGAATGAAAAATGCCTAATTACTTATAATATCCATGCTGTGATTAACCCATTCATGCCGAGTGGATTCTTCTACTTGAACTCTTTGGACAGGTTCCTTTCTTATATAAGATGTGTCTGGTTAGTTGTTATTATTGTCACGTTTTGTAGAAATAATTTAATGAAAACCGTTTAAACCCTGATCAGACTCCGCGTTCTGTTGCGTCTGATCTGGGTCTACACTGTTTGCTAGTGTTCCTTTTATGGGACGCTAGGTTTATATATATTCACATGTATCCTTGATTCCTCGGATGATTCCTTTTGTCTTATTTTTTCTTAAATTCAGTAAAATTATATTTTGTTTTTGTTGTTGTTGTTGTTGATTAATACACGCTAATACAACACTGGCTTTATCCTCTAGGTGCTTCAATAAATTGCTAACTGCTAAACTTCTTAATCAGGGTTATCGGTATCATAAACTACGTAAAGCCTTTTCTAAGTTTTATAGACGTCATTCCGATTTAGTTTCAAAATTCAATGTTGGACTAAAATCGCTTCTGCAACAAGGCCTATCGGAACCCGAATTTTATGGTGACTTAGTGTATAAATTCAGAAAAATATATGCTTGCAAGGATTTCAATACCCAATTTCGTAAAATCATTCTTCGATATAAAAAGATTGGGTACAACATAAATGTTATACGACAGACTGCATGCATGGTTGTTAACCCAATCACGGTTAATAACTTAGCTGCCCTCTTTAATTGCACGGCGGCGGGTTAGGCCTCAGATTCTATGATGGTTCCAGCGTAAAGGCTTACTTGAAATTTAATTTTGGGTAATGTTGGTTGGTACTTGATGTTTTATCTTTGGTCGGGACCACCGGTTGGTTTCTTGTGCTCCAGCATTTCAGTTGTTTCGTGCTGTCGAGTCCTCATCGTTGTTTCATCTCTGTAAATAGTTGATTTTTTGTGTTCTCGGAGCTGTAGCACTGATGAGTTAGGAAGCCTTCATGCGGACTGAACAAATTATGTGTCTAAACCACGGCAGAAGTAAGGGCGAGGATTGTGGTCACGTAAAAGTGATTTAAGCCCCCGCACCTCCCCCCCCCCCCCACCCCCGACCCAAACCGCGGCAGAAGTAAGGGGCGAGGATTGTGGTCACGTTAAAGTGATTTAAGCCCCCGCACCTCGCCCCCCCCCCAACCCCCCACACCCCCCCCCCCACACACACACACACACACACCACCCACCCACCTCCGAGTGAAATACTTTTCACTGACCGTTCCTAGGCGGTTCCTCTGTCATGGTTTATTTTTGTTATAGTTCGTCTTTGAATGTGTGTGTCGCTTACATCTTTTTGTTTTGGATAGCCATTTGGCCACTTTTTAGGAAAGTAACTGTCCGTTTGGCTTTCTGCTAGTGATGTTTCCATTAGGGGCTAGTTATTTCGAGTTTGTGTTTCTTTCCCTTTGAAGTCTCTGATGGGAGGTGTGGGATAATTGTATCGATTCCTGATCATTGCCTTCCCTTCTATTTTTCAAAGATTTTGTCTGCTGACACTATGTACTTTTCACTTTGTGAGTAGTCTTCTTCGAGCGAGTTCGACAAAAAATAAATAAATAAATAAATAAATAAATAAATAAATAAAATAAAAATAAAATAAAAACTTTTGTGATTGTTCAAAATTATATTGAGATTAAAAAAAATAATTAAAAAAATAAAATAACAGAATTAATATTGAGAGTAACTAAATAAATCTGTGACTCTTGATGAGTCTGCCTGTGGATCGAAGGAAATTCCCAAAAGCAGATCTCAGTTCATTATTGATGAGTCTGTTGGTATCATCCAGATTTCCAGTTAAAACTTTTAGGTTTATGACTGTAATTTTTATGCCATTTCTAACTAAAATTCTTTCTTCTTCTCTTTCCAGTACTTCTCTATGAGAATTGTATTTTTCACACTCAAAAAATGTAGTGCTGTATTGTTTCTTTTTTTGTCGCAAAAATCACATTTGTCTGACTTTGTATTGTCAATTTTTGCCTTAAGATAATTAAGAGCAACTTGTCCAGTTATGATTTGGTTTATAGTTGACACAACTTCTCTATCACCAGTATTAGGTTGATGTTTCCCTACTTCCGAAATTACTTCTTGTAAGTCTGTCTTTGTTGAAGTGTCATATATTTTTTGCCATTTTTCCTGTATGCTTCCTTTCGTCGTTTGTATTAACTCGGATTTATCTGCTACTCCCTCATAAAAATCTTCCTTCTTTCCTACCATTTCTCTTGCCGCTGCTTTAGCCAGGTTATCTGACAATTCATTACCTTAGAAATCTCTGTGGCCTGGAATCCAGTGTATTGATAAAATACAGTCGAACCTCAATGGCTCGAACATCTTTGGGACCATGGAAATTTGTTCGAGACATGGGTAGTTCGAGCCACTGAGGGTTAATCATGGCACCAGTTCAGGAAGCAAATAGCGATACTTTAGGGAAATCTGTTCGATTTCCTACACAAGGATTGTATGTTGTGTACTCATTAGAATCGCCTCGATGAGGCGATTCTAATGAGTACACACAACATACAATGCCATGATAAAATAAGAAAAAAATCCCTAAATATTTGTTTTCTTTAGCTATTGGAAGAATTTTGAAGGGACTGAAAAACCAGTTCGAATCATCCACTGGAAACGAGCCATCCGTGTTCGAGCCATTGAGGTTATACTGTATGTCCGTTATCCTCCAAAGATGCAGTCATTTGTCGTATCTGTAAGTTGATATCTACTTTATTCCTAGGTGTGTCAGAACCGAAGGCTGATACAATTGCTGGTTGGCAGTCGATAAAGAAATGAATGTCCTTTCGAAGTTTTTCTTGTTCAGAAATGTGATGAAGAGCTATCTGTATGCCCACCAGTTCACCATTGTAGTTGTTACCATTGGAACAAACAGGTTTGGAAAATCAAACAGGTTCTTATTCTAGTCCTTGGTAGTAAATAACTGCTCCTGAACCGGTCGGCCCTGGATTCCCAAGTGCTGAGCCATCTGTAAAAGCTGCCACACATTCGGAGTCAATTTTGCTTAGAACATCATTGATGTTTTCTTCCTTTGCTGTCTTGTCCAACCCCATTTCCCTCCAATCGCACTTGAAAGTGGATTTCCTGCAAAGGTACATCATTTCTTTGCTTCTATAAAAAAATATGGAAGCGTTCTACACAGCAATTTATCAAGAAACAAGATGGCGGTCTAACAGTTGCTAAGACCGTAACGTCACGTCAGCTTTGTCGTCATGGCGTCAAAACGTCACAGATATTGGCGTTAGATATAGCTACGAAGCAAAATTCAACACGTTAACGCAAGTGACAAAACTTTAACAACAGAAGTGTGTGTGTGTGTGTGTGTGTGTGTGTGTGTGTGTGTGTGTGTGTGTGTGTGTGTGTGTGTGTGTTTTGCCACTCATCCAGCTGAGGTAATAAACAGATTATAGTTGCTCCGGATCGAGAAATAGAAGCTTTCGAAATCCGATATGGCTCTATTCTTGCTAGATTCTACTATAGTGATTCTTTGATGCACACCAGTGTTAACGCTGATTATTAATTCCTGCTGTTAGTTTTTGTTCAACCACATTTTTACTGTCTCATACAATCTGTGAAGTGAAACAATGGAATTATTGTAATTGAGGGATGTATAGGCTGATCAGTCTCCGTTGGGCACACGTGTTAGAATGTCAGTTTGTCAGGTCGAAGTTAAAATGGTTATCTGAGCAGCCAGGGCCCAATTGTTCAAAAGTAACGATATCGTTAGTTAACGTATCGTTAAAACTTTGATCATTAAATATGGCATTACGCTAAAATTTTTGCTGAAAAAATTAAGTAGCTTTTGCATTTGCAAAAGCTTCTCACATTTTTTTCAGCAAAGGTACCTGTGATTTAGATATTCTACTTAATAGAACAGTTAACATTTTGCCCACTAACGATCTCGTTAAGCTAACGATGAATGCCTTGAACAACTGGACCCTGGTCGGCAAAAGTTGTATAATAGACCATTTTTAGAGCGAAACTGTATAATAGACAATTTTAGGGCTGCTGGTCTGGCAAAACAGCACAACAGAATGTCTCCAAGAGGCCACATAAACAACTCTACAATAAGCGTATCTGAGCTGCCGGGTTGGCTTAACTGTACAAGCCTTTGACAGGCTTTTGATTTTTGTATAATAATGATTTCGGGCATTATAATGAATTCAGTGTTTTAGTGTTTCAGAAGCAACCAATTATTCATAAATTTACTTAAAAGAATCAGAATAAAACAAAATTGATCAACTTTTTGAAGTAATTATAATGCCTAGTAAATCAACAAATCTCACAAACCTATACAGTTCCAAGGGTCTCAGCACAGGGGCTTGAAGTTTTGTACACTCTTATACCCTCAAAATTAAAGCATCAGCATGTCATTATAAAATATTTCATACCGCTTCTGCGTTTTCCTAAAAGGGCATTTTAGAGGGTTTAAGGAAAAAAAAAACTTCAAACGCCTGTGGTCTGAATCGTAGCCTATGCGTCCAAAAACAGTACCCTGTGTGTCCGTGCTGTTATCCCGCCCGTCCTCCGTTACCAGTGTGAACTTAAGCCGGCCTTCCAGTCATTGGGTGGCATCCTTTTCTTCATCTACGGTCAGCTGCCCTCGCATGTCTGGTTTATTACTTTGCTTCCGCCATTTTTCAGATAATTCATTTTTGCGTGAAGTAAATTTACAACTATTCCACGTTTCTATACAAAACCTTTCGTCGTAACCACCTGTACACCAGACGTTATATTCTGTTCAGCAGTAAAAAATATAAAATTTCGATAGTAAACATGGCTGCAAAGTATGCAAATTTATCGATAGGCTATAGGTAGTTTGATGCCTTTTTTTGTTCAAAATTTCTGAATCTTTCGCAATATTGTTACAGAATTAAAGTTTATTTATTACCTCAGGTGGATGAGTGGCAAAACACAGACTGTTCTTATAGATCGTATTAAAATATTGTTCTTATAGATCGTATTGGTTGATCACATGTCCGCAGTTCTGCGGACATGCGATCAATCAATACGTTCTATAAGAACAATATTTTATTCTGAATCAATAATTTAAAATCTGCGAAGAAAAGCAAAAAAAAAAAAAAAAAAAAAAAGTTCCAATAAAAATCTTACAAAAATCCAGTTCACCATGGCATTGTACAGGTCAGACCCATTTTGGCCGTAAAATTATTTTTACGGTATTTTCAAGGTATTTGAAAACAAAGCATAGGAACAGGACAAAATAGTTCCTGAGAAGATAATGTCAATCACAAATCCATTTTCCGTATCGATTAAAACTCCAAATGTAAAACGTCTTTCCAACGGATGTCGAAAGGCTCGGAAAGCACAGTTTGTGAAATGTACTACGAACGAATAAAAAAACAACAAAAAAAAAACGAATACTAATATGGATTTCGTTCAAACATAAACATATATAAACATTGCTGTACTAAAACATGTATCAATATCGTTTAAAGTAGTACTTATACACATCCTTTTTGCTTCATTTGACTCATTTTATTTTTATTTTCTTCTAAATCAATAAAATGCTAATGCGCTCTTAAACGTGGACTTATGGTGCGAAATGAGATGGCTTCTGAACAGCGTTGCCTAAGAACGTAACGTCATGTCCGTTCAGTCGTCATGGCGGCAAAACAGCACAGACATTGACTGGTTCCCTCACCCTATAGCTCAATACTTCGCATATAGATATTCTTATAGAACACAGGAAACCAGTTAATCACAGACAGAGGCATCTACAATACAGAATAGAATAGAATAGAACGTGGAGAAAAGGTTCATACCACCCAGCTAGCATTCTACATAAATCTACATCGGGCCGTCATCGGCCCGTCAGCTACCCTGACGGGCCGATGACGGCCCGATATAGATTTACGTAGAATGCTGACTGGGCATATACAAACAGCGTAAGCCCAGATCAGCCTATGCATACTCTCAGCCTGATTTGTTAACAATGTTTCTCGATACACTCCATAGTGACCATTGTTGTTAGATAAGCGGGCAACGAAGGGTTGATCAGTCTGCGAGCACAAGGGCTGATCTAGACCCTCACTGTCTGCTTGTGCGATAATGGCTCTTTACCACGTTAGGTTTCTGATGCCGTATAACCGTGATTGGAGTTGTTGTCTAGTTGTCCAACAGTTTCTAGCTCAGTGGCACTAGATAAACCAGCTAGCATTTTGCTTAAATCTATATCGGACAGTTATCGGCCCGACAGGCATCCTGTCGGGCCGATAAATGTCCGCTATAGATTTAAGCAGAATACTATCTGGAAAACCACTTCAAATGGGCCACGCTAGCCTGTGCCTCCGCGCAATAAAATAAGATGATGTTATTCGCAGTACTTTTAAAGCCACAGAGCGCGGTGTCTGATCAGATTCCCAGTGGTTTAAGACTCTTCAACATGTACATGTGGTTAACTGGACCGATTCAAATAGGACAAGTATCAGTATGGTAAGGAGTTAAGATGCCTGAATTCTTAGAGTAGATACTGTAACCAGGATTTTTTATATACTCCAGTGTCTATTTTAGAATGGACAGCCATAAAGTATTTTAAGGAGTGGAGAGATACGATTTTGTACGGCCAAGCAGCCATTACTTTGCGAATTATAATTAGAATGGTTGCTTTTGCAGTCTTACTACTATAAAATGTTTTACGAATCCAGTGGACTGATTTATTTTTCAAATCCTCTATCCGGAATGTCTTGATACGAGGATTTTACAAAGTCTCCCTCACTTTCAACATGGGATATTTACACAGATTTTATAGGAGCTGGCTGCGGTATGTATCAGGAATGAAGATTTACGAGGGTTTTATTTTTGGCTTAGAAGGCAGTGCTAAAAGCAGAAAGAAAAAAAACAACTTAAAGTGTTACTCACAAGTCAGCAGACGACACTTTGAAATATTTTAAACTATCATTTCAGAGAAAATAAGGCTTGGCATTTGATGTGATTCACGTGAAACGGCAGTCTTACTTTTTCTGAAAAATAACAAAATCAATTTTAGAATGTCCTCTGCTGCAAAAGATCTTTCGTTTAGCGCTTTAAGCTAATATTAACTTCAGACAAAGCAACTTTGGTTGAGTGAATGCAGATGGGGTCACCAGAAATGTACTGTTAAGTGCCATACGATGTTACAGATCCATTAGGATGCAGCGATAAAGGTCTTAAACCGTCTTATAGGACATCCATAAAACGCCGTATACTGGTCATCTGATCATGTTAGCACGAAGGTAAGGAGACTGGATAAACTCTGTCATCTTTTACAAGGGAGACGATTTTTGTGACTTCCGGTTTGCTTTCCTGCATACCAAGCCTTCCGGGCCAAACCTCTTCTGTAAAGGGATGTACTCTAAAAGGAAAGAATTTGCTCCCAGGGGGAGCAAATTCTTTCCTTTTAGAGTGCATCCTTTTCAAAAAGAAGGCAAAACAAATAATCATATTTTGCAGAGTTGCCTCCTCTGAAAATGTAACCATGCCCCTTCCAGGTGCAAAGTGATAGCGAGCCTTGGACCCCTGTACCTAATGTCGAGCGCCAACAGGAGCAGGGGCCCAGGGCAAGCGTAGTAACTGGCCCTTCTGAACGCAGTCCAGGAATGTCTTCGACAACTCGCTCTCTAAGTAAATAGTCTGAAGCAGACGACAGTCTATAGTTTTCATTAGCTTTCAGAGAAAATAAGGTTTGAAATTTTATGTGAAGCGTCTACTGGCAAACGATTCACATGACATATTGAGCTTTATTTTTTATCGAAAAAGATAGTTTAAATATATTTCAAACTGTCGTCTGCTGCAGTTCTGATCGGTGCTTTAATTATGAATACTTAGTTGGTATAGTCCCTTAGAGCCCTAACATGCATTAATGCGACTGTTCATTCATAGGAAATATGCCTATGTATCTTCCCAACCAGAATGAAAAACCAAGAATTGATTAAGCTCGTGTCTTCTAATCAAAAGATTAACGAGTATTTTCATAATAAAGGGAACATGACTAAATAAATCCACATGTTTGATGTTTATTAAAGCCAAGGCTAGGTCATATGACATGCAGATGCAGCGGAATCCTTGATTAGAACAAAATTCTAAGATCATAAGTATATAATATATTCTGTCTGCAGCTGCACAATGTGGATGCAAAGTACATATAAATTTAAAAACAAAAATAAAAAGTCGAGCCGGGAACAGCAAAGCCAACATTGTGGCATGTGCGAACAGAGAAGACTCAGATCAGCCTGCGCCTGTGCGCAGTCTGATCAGTCTTTGCTGTTCGCTCTATGGACTCCTAATAGTTTGTATACTGTTCATATGTACAACTTAGACTTGGGTCAGATTTCGAGGGCACACAGGATGATAGTCTTCGCTGTTCACACTGTGATATAGTCGATGGCTTTGCTGTGGCCCGGCTCCAACATCTAGTCTGGCATCAGTCTAAGAGATGAAACTAAGTCCAAAGAAGAAAAGGAAACTAAAGGATCCTTTGAAAGAAAAGATGATACGAAGCACTTTGGGAAACAGACGCACTGAATGGACTGTAACCAGTCTCTCTCTCTCTCTCTCTCTCTCTCTCTCTCTCTCTCTCTCTCTCTCTCTCTCTCTCTCTCTCTCTCTCTCAGAATTATAAATCTTCATACAGTCAACAGCTACTAATTGGTTTTATACATTCGACAACGTACGGAACAGCGAAGATATTTCACATGCTGATCAATGTCTGCAGTGTTCATAAATGAAATACCAGCGTTCTGTTTGCCAGCCAGGGAACCATACCATACTAACACTACATGTATATACCTACCACTATGTGTGTACTAATGAAAGCCTGGAGAGCATGGCTGTCTGATATCTGGTTGGGGTCTTTACAATACGGATGCATTATCTGAACAAGCTTATGCAATGCCTACCACCATAGTATAGAGTAAAAACAGGCGAATGTAGGGGTCTACCATATAAGGTGGGTAGGGGGACAGATTCCGGCTGTTTTTGATCCAGCTTTTCAATTTTGCTATTTATAGCAACCTTTTTACTCATTACGAAAACATGCCTGAAAATTTTACAACCAATGAAAATTTTCAGATAAAAAAAAATCTGATATTTTTCATATTTCTGCTCAAAACATAGACTGTGGGTACTCGTTAGAACCGCCTCGACCTCGACGAGGCGGTTCTAACGAGTACCACAATCTATGTTTTGAGCAGAAATTAGAAAAATAATGTATACCCCAGTTTTATTATATAAAAGTGGGGTTTAAGGGGGTCAAAATTATGTAGGCGTGTTTTCGTGACGTGCATACGGCAATGAAATTCTCCATTTCCCATATTATATGGTGAAAAGACAATGGTTTACATAACTCTAGATAAAGATTATCAATATAAATAATATATATTTTTCCCACAAAAACGTATGTTTTGGGTACCCATCAGAGGCAACTTTGAAGAGGCGCTTCTGATGGATACCCACCACATACTCGTACGTTTTTGTGGAAAATAAGAAAAGTTTAAAAATTCTTGGATGAAAAATTGTCTTACGTACAGCTATGGCTGAGAAGCATACATTTTAAACATGTGTTAAAACGCGCTGTGAAGACTGTGTCCATACTGCTTGGATGCACAGGCCGCTCTGAATACTTGTTGTTCGCAAAAGAATATAACGATCGATCGTGGTTTGCTCAGACATGTCCTTGAAATGTTTATGTGAACTTGCTGAAAGGTTGTTTTATAACGAGGAAATCAGCATCATTAAAATCGAACTTATGTAGTTTGATCTTATGATCTAACATGTTTTTTAACACGATTCTCTACTTACCAAGCTAAGTTCATGCTAGATTCTTGTACTTGATCACGGAATAACCATACGCCATGTACTTCTGTGATCTAGGAGCGCTTCAAACATTAACCAAGAGAAAATGGGCTTCGATGCATAGGCTGGCAGCGCCGGCTTTAATGAATAGATACTAAAACGAATGACCATTGAAAGCAATGAACACACTCGCACAAGAACATGGAACAAAATACCGTATTCGACCTAATTACCGCACTGTGCGCTCAGGTTATTCAAAAGTACTGGAAAATCTTGTAGTAAAACTATCCATCTCATAAGAGCACACTTTAAAGAAAGATCAGCAGAGGACTTCATGAGGAGAGTATTTAATGATGCTAATGCGATATAATTTTCTGAGTTTCTTTATTAAAGCATATGTTGTGGGTACCCGTTTGAATTGCCTCGACTTGTCGAGGCAATTCAAATGAGAACCTACAACATATGCATTTTTTATAAAGAAGTAGATAAAAATACATTGGCTAAAGAATACTAAATTGCTTGACAGTGCGCTTATATGAGTATGTGTGGTAATTAGGTCGAATACGGTACCTGAAGAGTCAAGTCTTTTTGGCCAGACTGGCTAGTTTCGGCCAATTAGGCTTCATCATTGATCCTCGTAATTTTTTTCCAAAATCCTGGAACGAGCTCTGTGATCACAAAGCACCAGTTGATATAAACTATACTATAGTAAGTACGGGGAGACGTTTTACGGCCAAGTTCTGTGGTGTTTGATCTTGGTCCATTACGAAAACACACCTATTCAAATATATTGAATATTTTACTACCAAAAAAAGGGAAAATTTTCAGATAAAAAATTCTGATTTTTTCATATTCCTGCTCAAAACATAGAATGTGGGTACTCGTTAGAACCGCCTCGTCGAGGCGGTTCTAACGAGTACCCACAATCTATGTTTATTTAGCAAAATAAGAAAAATAATATATACCCCTACAAATCCCAGTTTTACTATATAAAAGTGGGATTTAAGTGGGTCAAAATTATACAGCATGTTTTCGTGATGTACACTGTTTGAGCAGGCCTGTCCGAATGCTTAGAGTGACGGTAAGCTGTGCCCCACTACAAGCGGTGGCACGCTTCCTCGAACTGTCATAAAATGGAGCTACAGTCAGGGATCAAAAGTAATTCCACAGCGTCAAAATCCCATAGAGTTCAATGCATTTTCATGTTTACAAAAAGAAAAAAAATAATATAAATAATTGTTTATACATGTATCTTATAACGTTCACATCATTTGAAAGCTGGACGATATATGTAATATGCATTGTGATTCTCATTAGATTTTCTCTATGCAAACTTGAGAGACAAAGAATTAAATTTTGTGTAAGACATTTTGGGCAGTTTTTGACGTCAATGGAAATCAGCCATTTTTTTTGAATTTCCTCTTAATTGAAATTATTGTATCTGAGAAGATAGATATCCGATATTTATCAAAGTCATATATTTTGGACACGCATCATTTATCTTTCCAATCATAACTGAATATCAGTATTTTCTTTACCATGTTACACAATATTAAGTGTCTTGTAAACATTAAAATGCATTAAAGTCTATGAGAAAATATTTTTGTGGAATTACTTTTGGTCTCTGACTGTATATAGACATTTAAAGTAAAGAGGTAAAATAAGACAATTATACCATGTAATAATATTTTGGATTGGGTCGAGCCGGTCAGTTTACCTAGTCACACTTTCCTTGGGCATGCTTAGTCATCTAAGCGGTTAACCAGTACTTGTACACATTCTTTCGCCAAAAACTGATCATTGTCTTTGAATCAGCGGAAGGGAGAGAATTACCGTAGAGAACATTTCATGATAAATATCCATTAAAAATTAGTGCCTGACCTGGCGGGGATCGAACCCTCGACCTCCGGTTCACCAGTCGGATGCGCATCCGAATGAGCCATCGAGGCCGCATGAAATACTATACATCACGAAAACACGCCTATATAATATTGACCACCTTAAACCCCCCTTTTATATAGTAAAACTGGGGTTTACATGGGTAAACATTATTTTTCTTATTTCTGCTCAAAACATAGATTGTGGGTACTCGTTAGAACCGCCTCGCCGAGGCGGTTCTAACGGGAACCCACAATCTATGTTTTGAGCAGACATATGAAAAATATCAGAGATTTTTATCTGAAAATTTTCAGTTTTTGGAGGGGAAATTTTCTATATAATTGAATAGGCGTGTTTTCGTAATGAAGCCAAGTCGAGCAGACATATGAAAAATATCAGAGATTTTTATCTGAAATTTTTCAGTTTTTGGAGGTGAAATTTTCTATATATTTGAATAGGCGTGTTTTCGTAATGAAGCCAAGTCATAAAATATCCCATGGTTTGAGTCCGTATTACGGAGGAAGAACATGATCATACCATAATACACAAATGTCATAAAAATGCATGGTCAGTGGCGAAGCGTATTAAACACCAGCCCTTACCTTTTCCAAGTCTTCGAATTGTTGTTTTCTAAATTAGTTATGCCCACACCCACACGCATCACGCAGAAGAATCATATTAAGTTTCTTGAAGCTTCTTATTTATTATTAAACCTCAATTTTCCTACGTTCTTTCATTATATTCAGAACAAACATTACTATGAGTGACGTCTATTCCTAAATCGGTTTTCCTTCAGTACAGCACTTTCTCCACGGCCGAATCGGCTACTAAACTTGGCAAATGTTCCCCCTCCACCACTGCCTTAGTATAATCTTACATCCCGACCATACTCAACGATCCACTACCACGGACTCGCTGTCATATTAACTTTTATAGCGCGCGCAGGTGACAAACTGACATTTTATGAGGCAATTCAGTAGATGACAAATTAATATTTTATGAGGAAATGCAGCAGACGACAAAAGTATTTGTTTTTGTTCTCAGAAAAAGGTTTGACATTTCATGCAAAATTTGTCTCCTAAGTCACCCTCTATTTTATGGAAAAAATAAGAAAACTATTTTTAAACGCTGTCCAATTTTGGAGTGCTATATAAGCGTGTTCATCTTCTCTCCTCCAGTACACTCTTCTGTGGTCCAAGGGAAAGCATCACGTTAGCAGCTTTGATTACAGAAAATAAATCACAGCTTAGTACCGTAATTCCCCGAAATATACAGACACCTTAACACCTTACTTGTCCTAAAATTTGAACATCTACATTTAACTACCCGTATATGTGTATAAAATCTGGCGATTGTGTGGCAAATCGTGTAGACCCTATCACCGCCGCAGCGTCTGATATGGGTCTATACTGTTTGCTCAGGCCAGTCTGTCCGAATACTTACTGCAAAAATAGTATTTATATATTCATTGTCACTGCATTAACCCAAATCTGAGCAAATATTGCAGACCCGATTATGACGCAACAGAATGCGGTGTCTGATCAGCATCAAAGATGTTTGCCACTTATACAGCAGTATCTAGGCAGTCAGTTGGTAGTGAAATGGACTTCAGGGCCCAGTTGTTCAAAGCGTCGTTAGCTTAACGAGCTCGTTAAGGGTTATTTCGTTAACTGTTTTAGAGAATTCAATATACAATATTCTGATATTTTTGCTGAAAAAATGTGAGTAGCTTTTGCACTGCAAAAGCTACTCAAATTTTTTCAGCAAAAATTTTCAGCATATTTGCGTATCACTCGATGTAAATTTTAACGAATCGTTAACTAACGACATCGTTAGCTTTGAACAACTGGGCCCAGTTTTAGAACAAGTATGTTAAAAAAGTTGAGGTGCCTGAGTATTTAGGGTAAGTACGATATTATCTATAGGACTGCAGAACCAGGGGTCGCAAGTTCGAAGCCCTACTCGGCCACATAACTTTCGTGCATAGGGACACGGATTATGGACGTTCTTTTCGATTAAAACAGAAATATATGAAATACAGTCAACCCTCTTTATACCGACACTCGATACAACGATAAAATTCGTTATAATGACAATTTGAATGTCACGAAACCTTCGCTCAAGAGGTGACGGTTAATGGGAAATTATGCAAAAAAACATTGCATAAAATCTTCAACCAACATATGTTTTGGATATTTGTTAGAATCGCCTCAGAGAGGCGATTCTAACAAATATCCGAAACATACGTTCTATGAGGAAATAATAAAACAAGGCCTTTCAAACATATTATTCTGTCCATTAAGGATTCTTTACAACAGGAAATTCATGATAACGGCAACACTTTTGGGAACAAATGCTGTCGTTGTAACGAGGTTTCACTGTACTGCCTTCAGGGTAGTTGCATGACTGATCAGGCCAATCATACAACTACCACATATATTTCTGTTTACAAAAAAAAACAACTTCCATGACCCGTGTCCCTGTGCTTGCGTGGAGATCGACCATTCTGTCCTCCGCTGATTCAAGAAGAGCAGTTGTCAGTTACTGATGAAACAGGGATGTATTGGGTCCACTTCTCCAGGGGAAGAAAATCTGTACATAACAGAGGAGAACCCCAATACCCCCTCAAAAAAAATGTTGTTTCTGAGCATTTCACATCAAATCCACATTTTGCTTTTGGAAAAATAGGGCCAAAAAGAGGAATTCCTCTGAAAAGAGGAAGAATCACAGCCATGTGAAAATATGTGCACAAGTTCGGGTTAACCTTTTCATCCCTGAGTTCTGAGGCGAACTCTTCCATCCTTTAATCTGGACACGACCATTGATGTAAAATCAAATCAGTCTAAAATCAAAAACGGAATGGCAAACAGTGTAGATTCTGACAGCTCGTCATTACTAGCCGTCTCATCTGGGTTTACACAGGTATCTGTTTTGGTCTGCTGGGTTGAAAGAGTAAACCGCTTATAGGACTAAGCTTGCCCAGGAAATGTGCTAGGTCAACTGAACGACCTGGTATGACGTTAATAGTGTTGATTGGGTCGTAAAACTCCCAACTCAAGCATGCCAGAAGGGTTTTAGAATCTAATGAATGCTTTGAGTTGGGAGTTTTACAGCCGTTCTGATTGTCAGACTATGCAAATTGGTTTGTGTCGGGGTTTTACGGACCAGTCAACCCAATGGGGCATATCGAGCGCGGTTAGCTTACTAATTACGTTTACTAGGCAGGCGGTTAACCAGTACTGTGCACATTTTCTCGCCAGAAACTGACAACTGCCCTTCTTGAATCAGGCGAAGGGAGAGAAAGAACGTAGAAAAATACTTCACAGATCATAGCGCTGGAGATAGCCGAAGATTTTTTATTGAGTTGGGGTTTAACGACACATCAACCCTTGCGGGTCACTTTATGTAGTCTCCCAGAGAAGGAGAAATAGAAGAGATAGTAGAGGAGATGAAAAAGAGGGGAGAAAGCAAAATGAATAGAAGTGAAGAAACAGAAGAAATAAAAACATTCCTCCTCTACTGTTAACTGCCGCAAGGGTAGCCTGCCTTGCCCAACAGTAGCAGGCCTTGCCCCGGTGACGTAAGATACACACCTTTTCCTCACCCAACCATCCCTGAGACAAACGAAGATAATCGGTTTCCATAGAAAGGTGTGAACGCACTTATCTGTCCAATAATTACAGCGGAAGGTATATGGAACGCCAACTAATATTTCATATAAGAATGTCATATTTTTTTCCTGTTATGTTAAGAAAGACAATCTTATTACCTTTATAATAATATAAATTTTATTAAAATATTTTGATGTTTTCAGGCTTCCCGAGATTAGAAAAGAAGACTGGTATGTAAATGGCATACTATAACGAGAAAAGCTGTCAGAAACGCGAATTTTCACATTTTAAACAACTATATACCAGATTTCATTTCAAATGTTTTTTTTTTTTTTTTTTTTTTTTTTCCTGTTATGACTACCTCTTTCGTTTTCTGAACTTTGCAGTGGTATATAATTTGTTTATATCCACTTCGGTCATTTTGCTCCCGAGATTCCCGAAAATCGGGGTTGGACTCTTTATCAGTGTGGACGAAATAGCAACTGAGTTTCTCTTAGTCCGAATGAACATATGACCTTTATGATATTATGATAGTGTAATTAGTGAGTTGAAAGGCATCGAAGTCATATTTTGTCAGGAATTTTGAATTCAATATTTAATGACCTCTTAATCAAACAATAGGTTTTTATACTTTAGCACATTAAAATAAATGCAAACATTTTTTTAATGTTAATTTTCCACCCGCTATTAATTACAGCATTTATTTTTTACAGAATTATTTAATCATTTGATGCGAAAAACAAACCGGACAGTCGTTTCGATAAGACGCATACCAGAGGATTCGTCAAACGAACGCCGTCTTCACACTTTCATTCCGATAAACATTTTAGACAAGAAATTGATTGATTGTGTGGGGTTTAACGACACAGCAACCCTTGTGGATCATTTTGTGTCGTTTCCCAGAGAAAAGGGGGAAAGAGATAGAAGAGGAACAGGAAAGAAACTGAAGAAATAAAAACATCCCCCCCTCTACCCTTACCTACAAGGATAGCAGGCCTTGCCTAACTGTAAGCCTATCTTAGTTGGACGCACCGGTGACGTAAGATACACGACACCTTCGCCACACCCGAGCACCCCATTAGACAATAAAATGGCATTTTTAATAGATTTCTGTTACAAACTGATTGATTGCGTTGGGTTTTAACGACACGTCAACCCTTGCGGGTCATTTTGTTTCGTCTTCCAGAGAAAGGGAGAAGAGAGTTAGAAGAATTAGTAGAAATGAAAGAGAAAGACAGGGGAGAAAGAAGAACAGGAATGAAAGTGAAGAAACAAAAACATTCCCCCTCTGCCCTTACCTGCTACAAGGATAGCTAGCCTTGTCCAACTGTAAGCCAATATCAGTAGGACGGCCCCGTCGACCTAAGATACACGACACCTTCGCCACACCCGACCACCCCATTCTGTTACATAAGGTGGACTTTAGACTGCTCATTAATTATAGCTTCTTCAGTGCCTGTACGTCCGGGTTAGAAAATTAATTTTACCCTTTTCCATCCATCCATTCTGCCTTTCTTTCAAAAGTTCGTTCTTTGCAAAAAGACTATTTATCTTCAACACGTGCCCATTCAAATGGGATAATACTATACGAAAACTATTTTTTTACGTTTCCTTTATATTTTTCACTATATTTTAAAATAGTAAAACGCTGTTAATTTTCTCCATACAGTTAAATAAACGGGTAGGTTTCATACAAATGGCCTTGAGAAAAACATAGGTAAATCTGCAGGCTGAAGGAATCTTATGGATAACTCACAATGGTCAATGGGGAAATAACTGCAAGCAAGGATTTGGTTTATTTTACGGATATGACACGCTTAGTTCCCTTCACCAAATCGCAAGATATATTTCGACATGTGATCAATCGCCACAAAAGAATGTTGCGACGTGGCGGGGGTCCGCAACCTCCTGATCTCAAGTTGGGCGCGCATCCAACTGAGCCATCGAGGTCCGCCTATGCAAAATTGAAAAGTCAAGGACACGTTTTATCGTGTCACCTCTGCTTGGGTAAAACCCCCAACCAAATCATTCTTGTGCGCAACGACCTGCCGCTTTAAAGGCAAAAAAAGATAAAAGAAAAAATGTTACCATGTCTGAATGTGAATTAATTTATGAAAAATTCAAATTGTAAGAATTTATTTTTTACTTTATTTTTGTGTGTGAGAGAAATTTGTGAAACCGACTGATCATCGACTAAGTCAACTTTTAAAAAAAATACTTATTCATAACTGCGGATAAGATCGAGTTTCCACATATTTTTTCTTGTTTCTCCATGAAAACATTAGCGGGTAATCATTAGAAGTGCCTCCGTGAGACACGCCTAATGAGTACCCACAAGTCTTAATGGAGAAATATAAAAATAACTATTTTTCGGTTGAGACACGTCTAATGAGTACCCAGAAGTCTTAATGGAGAAATATGAAAATATCAGTATTTTTCGGTTGAGACACTAATAATGAGTACCCACAAATCTTAAAGGAGAAATATGAAAATATCAGTATTTTTCGGTTGAAAAAAAAAAAGATGCCTCATCTGGAACTATGCTTTCAAGTTTTTTGGGTTTTTTTTTTTTTTTTTTCGCCTTTACTCACCACAAATTTAAAATGACCAAACTAGATAGCTGACGCCTAGTATTTCACAACTAGCCTGCGAGAAAATATTTCTAAAAATAGAATTTCCCAATTAGATGATTATGAACATTCCTCATTATGAACATTCTTCATCATCATCAGTCACAAAAGCTCCGTAAGCGGAGGCATCATACGCCCGTGGCAAGTAGTAAAATGTAGCACATATATTGACTCCTGTACAATTCAGTGCCCCAGATGAAAACTGCAAAAAAAAAAAAAAAAAAAAAAAGAAAACTGCAAAAAAAAAAAAAAAAAAAAAAACTAACAAAATTTTCAAAGGGGCATAACGCTGCTAATATTTGGCGGACTGTAACCTTGAAAAGATATGCGCTGCTCCATATCACGGTCCAACTGTTTACAAAGTTTCAGCTTGATTGGATGTAAACTATAGGAGTTAGCCTGAAACAAAGTTAACAGAAATTTTCAAAGGGGCATAACTGTTAATGTTTAGTGTACTGTAACTTTGAAATAATATGCGCTGCTCCACACCATGGTCTAACAAAAAAATCAATTTTCAGCTTGACTGGATGTAGTAAACTTTACGAAAAGGTAGCCTGAAATGAAAAGTTTATGGAAATTTTTAATGGGGCAGAACTCTGTTAATATTTGGTGTACTGTAATCTCGAAATAATATGCACTGCTCCACATCAGTGTAGGTATTCACAAAGTTTCAGCTTGATCTGATGTAAATGATAGGAGTTAGCCAGAAACCAACAGTTTACAGAATTTTCAAAGGGCACAGCTCTGCTAATATATGGTGAACTGTAAATGCAAAACAATATGCGCTGCTCCACATCTTGGTCTAACTATAAATCAAGTTTCAGCTTGATCGGATGTAAACTGTAGGAATAAGCCGGAAACGAAAAATTTACAGAAACTTTCAAAGGGGCATAACTCTGCCAATATTTGGTGGACTGCTAATGTTCGGTGGACTGTAACCTTGAAACAATATGCGCTGTTCCACATCATGATCTTACTATAAATCAAGTTTTAGCTTGATCAAATGCAAACTGTAGGAGTTAGCCAGAAACGAAGTTTACCGTCATTTTCAAAAGGACACAACTCTGCTAATATTTCGTGGACTACAACCTCCAAATAATATGCATTGCTCCACATCAGGGTCTAACTATAAATCAAGTTTCACCTTGATCGGATGTAAACTGTAGGAAGAGTTAAGACGGAATAGGAAAAGGTTACGGAAGGAGGGACGGATGGCAGACCCCTTAACACAATACATCCTTTTTTTTCACATGGGCGTATAAAATGTGACTGATGATCTTTAATCGATCATCGGGGCAACACTAAAAATTACATTTTGCAAGCATTTGCATCCAAGTTTTTTGTGTTACTGCCAGTCCTTGTTTGCATTGAGGTTTTAAAGCCCAGTCAACCCAATGGGGTCATGTCGAGCGCAGTCAGTTTACCTCATCACTTATACTGGCATTACGAAAATATGCCTATTCAAATACACTGAAAATTTTACAACTGAAAAATGAAAATTTTCAGATAAAAATTCTTATATTTTTTCATATTACTGCACAAAACATAGATTGTGGGTACTCATTAGAACCACCTCAGCGAGACGGTTCTAAAGAGTACCCACAATCTATGTTTTTGAGCAGAAATACGAAAAATAATGTATACCCCAGTTTTACTATATAAAAGCATGGGTGAAAGTCCCAGACATCCTCAATACAGAATCCAATACTCAAAATCACTTTTTCCATAAATATAGGACAAAAAACCTGAAAACTGAATTCAGTATTAGAACTGAAAGCTTTCACCTATGCTCGGACCTAATACTACCATATTGGGTCCAAGACCTATGTAAAAGTGGGGTTTTAAGGGGGTCAACATTATATAGGCATGTTTTCACTATGGCAAGCTTAGTCCTCTAAGCTGTTAACCAGCAATGTGCACATTCTTTTGCCAGAAACTGTCTGAAACTTCACTTGAAGCTTGTACATGGTTACAATATTATATCAAACTGAGCCACCGAGGCCGGCAACTGCCAATCCTTTTTTCTTTCTGTGCTTTATGTTGAGATTTTACGGCCCAGTCAACCCGATGAGGTTATGTCGAGATCTGTCAGTTTGCCTAACCACACTTTTAATAGGTTCCTCTATGCAGTTAATCAGTATTGTGAATCTTTTGCCAGAAACTGTTTGAAAACCTTCTTTTGAAGCTTGTACATGGTTACATTGTTATTCATGGATGGATACTGACCAGCTGACAGATGCTGACCAAATATAAATTTCAGACTTAGAAAATTTTACTTTCGCCATCCCCAGTATTTTAGCGTTTTGTCAGCATTAAAGAGTTTTAAAATTTTGAGTTGAGGTTTAACGGCCCTGTCCACAGTATTTCATTCATGTCAAGTCAACTCAACTCCCAGAGAGGGAGAAAGGAAAGTCGGATAAATAAGACAAGAGGCCCATGGGCCACGATTCGCTCACCTGAGTGACATAGCCACTGCAGACATGCAGATGTTATGCAACATTTTTCCAATCCTATTATTGCAACTAATGAAAATATCAATTGAGCAGTTCTTAGTTTTGAAGAAGAATATATGGGCCTGACAGTCAATGGAGCATGATCATTTGAATAACTATCAATACACATTTTAGCAATCTTTCATTCTCCTACCCACGGAGGCTCCACATGAAATTTGAGCAACACTGGCCCGGAGGCTTCAGGGGAAAAGCCATTTGAAATTATCAACATTTTTTCCATACAAATGTATGGGGCCCATACAAATGCATACAGAAGTAAACTTGACCTCGTCGTAAAAAAGTTAAATGTCAATCTATGACAATTATTTTAGCAACTTTGGTAGACCGCCCGTTCCAGATGATATATGCAAAGATTCAGCCACAAGCCATCCTTGGTTTTGGAGAATAAGATTTTTAAATGTTTTTTCCCATGCAAATGCATAAGGAAGCAACTTGACCTTGCCATAAAAAAGTCAAATGTCAATGTATGGCCATTATTTTAGCAACTTTGGTAGACCCCCTGTCCCCAATGATTTATGCAAACATTCAGCCCCAAAGCATCCTCGGTTCTAGAGAAGAAGATTTATAAAGGTTTTTACCATATGGGCATGGCGCCCATCTTGGTCAATGAACCGTGACCATTTTAGCAATCTTTTGTTCCCCCTACCTAAGAAGGCTCAATAAGAAATTTGAGCAAAATTGGCCCAGAGGCTCCAGAGGAGAAGTTGTTTGAAATTCTGAACATTTTTCCCATACAAATGCATAAGGAAGCAAAATAGACCTAAACATAAAAAGGTCAAATGTCAATGTACGACCATTATTTTAGCAATTTTGGTAGCCCTCCTTTTCCCGAAGATATATGCAAAGATTCAGCCATATTACAGGCATGCTCGGTTTTGGAGAAGAAGATTTTTAAAGGTCTTTCCCATACAAATGCACAGGGAAGCAAACTTGACCTTGCCGTAAAAAGGTCAAATGTCAACGTACAACAATTCTTTTAGCAATGTTGGTAGACCTCCTGTCCCCGATGATTCCTGCAAAGGTTCAGCCCAAAGGCATTCTCGGTTCTGAAGAAGATTTTTAAAGGTTTTTACCATATATGGGCATGGCGGCCATCTTGGTCAACGACTGCGACCATTTTAGCAATTTTTCGTTCCCCCACCCTAAGGAGGCTCCATATGAAATTTGAGAAAAATTGGCCCAGAGGCTCCAGAGGAGAAGTTGTTTGAAATTCTGAAAATTTTTCCCATACAAATGCATAAGGAAGCAAAATTGACCTTACAGTAAAAAGGTCAAATGTCAATGGACAACCATTACTTTAGCCATTTTGGTAGCTCTCCTGTTCCCAAAGATATATGCAAAGATTCAGCCATAAGGCATGCTCGGTTTTGGAGAAGATTTTTAAAGGTTTTTCCCAAACAAATGCATAGGGAAGCAAACTTGACCTTGCCGTAAAAAGGTCAAACGTCAACGTATGACAATTCTTTTAGCAATTTTGGTAGACCTCTCGTCCCCAATGATTCCTGCAAAGGTTCAGCCCCAAGGCATTCTCGGTTCTGGAGAAGATTTTTAAAGGTTTTTACCATATATGGGCGTGGCGGCCATCTTGGTCAACGGACCGCAACCATTTTAGGAGAAGTCGTTTGAAAATGTTAACGGACGGACGCATGCACGGACGGACGACGGACGAAGTGATCACAATAGCTCATCCTAAGCAGAGCTCAGGTGAGCTAAAAAAGGCCCCAATCCACGAATTTGCTTCAAGTGAGGCAAGTTCCTTCCCACTAAAATCCGACAACATACCATACAGAGTTATAAACAAAAGCTGACACCGTTTTACATATCCATATAAATATTTTTGTTATTTCTCCACAAAAATATATATTGTGGGTACTGCCCCATGTCTTCATGAGCACCCACATTTTTATGTTGTGGAGAAATAAGGTAAATATCATGATTTGCTTGAAAAAAGCCTTTATCTGAAGCTATAATTTCCATCACACCACTCTCAGCATGGCGACCAAGATATACACAGCCACTACCTACTTTGTTGGGGAACATAATGTATTTCAAGCAAAAAGGTATTAAATAAACAGAACAACCTAAATGTTTGTGACAATTTATTTCAATGCTTTATTATGGCATCTGCATTATCACAAATCACAGAAGCACTATTTGCAGCTTTACAGTTTGTCCACCGATTCAACATATAACAAAAGCATCGTCCGCCATGCTCTCATTTTGACATTTGTTGTTAAGTATCTTTTTTTTCTTTCTTCATTTTGAAAACACACCTATTCAAATATACTGAAAATTTTACGACCAAAAAAATGAAAATTTGAGGGTAAAAATTGCTATTTTTCACATTTCTGCTCAAAACATACATTGTGGGTACTCGTTACAGCCGCCTCAGCAAGGCAGTTCTAACAAGTACCCACAATCCGTTTTTGAGCAGAAATAAGAAAAATAATGTATACCCCCTGTAAACTGTAGTTTTACTATATAAACATGGGGTTTAAGGGGGTCAACATTATATAGGCATGTTTTCGTGATGTTCTATCAGTTTGTTTATTGGTCATCTTGTAAATCAACAGAGAGGATTTGATTCAACAGATATTAATTATGCAAGCAGATCTGCATACAGAGACCAGATCAGACAGTTATCAATATTTCTTACATCTCCTTAAAACATATGTTGTGGAGAAATAAGAATGATGCCAAAATTTTTGTCCAAAAAAAGTCTTATCGGGAATAAAGTAATATCTCAATTTGCAAATAATTTTCACCACAGCTTGCAGTAATCGAACCTTTAAAAGTGGGTTGGAAGGAAAAAAAAATAAATAGTTAATTAGTTCTATGATCAAGTCCAAGTTATAATTTGTCCAGATAGTGATCCAGAGGCTGTACTGTTTCTTTCAATCCCTTCCTTTTCCTGATGTCTGTGACAATTCCTCCAGTTTTTGATCCCTGCTCAAGTGGGTTACCACCTGAAAGGACTTTCCAGTGATCGAACACACACTGTGGGAAGGCCTGTCCTCCTGTTGCAGCTCTCAGTTCACCAGTAAAACCTGGAAACAAACAGGTAAATACTGATAATCAACTCAAAATACCCAGTCAGAATGAACAGAACAGAATAAGCATTCTTAGCAATAGGCAAATACATGCTGTATGGTAACAAAACATGGAAAACAATCTGCTCTACAAATTAAAGGTAAAATATATAATATTATTTCTTATTTCTCCCAAGGAAATATTATGGATACTCGTTAGTTCTAATATGTACCCATAACATGTTTTTGGTGGAGACAGAAGAAAATTATCCGCTCTTTTCTGTTGAAAAAAATAAAATGCACCACAATGAGCTGTAACCCTTGTCCTGCTGAACCAGGATATACACTGCCTTTGCAAACAGTGTAGATTCAGATCAGAAGCCAACTGATCTGGATCTGCACTGATTACCATTCAGTATGTGAATTTATATCAACAATTTGGACCTAGTAATCTGATCGGCTGTCAATTAAAAGTGGGTGTCAGTGTGGCATCTCGTTTGTTTGTGTTGAGGTTTTACAGCCCAGTCAACCCAATGGGGTCATGTTGAGTGCAGTCAGTTTACCTAACCACGAGTGTACTGGGCAGGCTTAGTCCTCTAAGTGGTAAATCAGTATTGTGTACATTCTTTTGCCACAAACTGACAACTGCCCTTATTAAACCAGCGGAAGGGAAAAATGACCGCAGAAAATATTTCATGATCAAATCTCCACGAACAAATATTGCAGACCCAGCGGGGATTGAACTGCCAACCTCCTGAACATCATTTGGATGCACATCTAACTGAGCGCATCAGAGCCATCGAGGCCAGCGGGTGTGGCATCTTCATTTATTCAGCATGACAAGGGTCAATACATCTGCAGTAGCTCAGGTATCAATATAATAATACCTAAGCAAGCCATTGAGACTGATCCAACTGCAAAACCTTTACCGCTCACTAGGCTATTTCTGCAGATATCAAAATGATGGTATTTGTCTTATCTTCCACAAAAATAAGACTGATATTTCATGCAAATTTTGCATGCATTTTAATTGTGTTGGGGTTTAATGACATGTCAACCCTTATGGGTCATTTAGTATTGAGATAGAAGATACAGAGGAGGAGATGAAAGAGAGGGACAGGGAGGAAAGAGGAAAATGAATGAAAGTGAAGAAACAGAAGAAATAAAAACATTCCCCCACTACCCTTATCTGTTACAAAGAAAGGGGACCTTGCCAAACTATCAGTTGGACGCCCGGTGATGCAAGATACACAACACCTTTGCATCACCCAACCACCCCCTAAATTTTGCATTAAAAGTCATAGCCTATTTTCTGGGAAGAATAAGAAAACTATTATAAAATGTCAGATGAAACTGTTATCCAACATCTTATTAAAGCATTAAAGTACAACCTAGATCAAGGACTGCACAGTCCACACTTTGTCAACACATTACCATGTAGCCAAATGGAGGACAATTTGTGCTGAGGTTTTACGGCCCAGTCAATCCAGTGGGTCATGTCAAGCGCGGTCAGTTTACCTAACCACACGTTTACTGGGCAGGCTTAGTCCTCTAAGCGGTTAACCAGTATTGTGCACATTCTTTCGCCAGAAACTGACAACTGCCCTTCTTGAATCAGCAGAAGCGAGAGAATGACCGTAGAAAATATTTCATGATCAATCTCCACGAAAGAATGTTGCCGACCTTGACGGGGGTTGAACCCGCGACCTCCTGGTCTCCAGTCGGACAGCGCATCCAACTGAGCCACCGAGGCCGTTAAATGGAGGGCAAGTATGGGATGTTGTAGGACTAATATTTAGAAACATTATACTGAAACAGTGTCACCAGTCCTAGCTGTTTTTCATATTGCTAAGGATCATCAAATGAGAGAGATGCTGGTACAATTTTATGAAGTTTTTGTGATGGCCCCATTGATGATCAAACACACAACTTCCCAATCCAAAGGCAGACTCTCTACCAGCTACTGACTGGTGATCTTCAGAGTCCAAATCGGTACATGTATTTTCTTAGTTCCATTAAACAGTCATGTGACTGGTAAGTGATAATGCACCAGTCATTTGAAAGCCGGAAGGGTCGGGGATATAGTGGGACTTAAGTGCCATGATTTAACTTCCAATGAGTCCCAGCAGTGCCGTAGATGTGCCAGGGTTTTAATTTCCCGCTAAAATGGCCGGGAGGAACAGGCTATGACCCAGGTTTTACTGGGATATAGTGTGGTGTATTTGCCCAGAATTTACTTCTCGAGTAAATTGTCAGTCACTTTTTGGATTCCAGGCCAGAATTGTTTTGGTGCAAACTGGCTATGCCCGGATTCACCATTGTGCGGATTATATTTTTATTTCCTTTAGGTTCATTGAGCCCATTCTGGTTACTTTGAAAATCGAATACTGTTTAGACAGGTGCTAGGGGTTGTATGCCACATCACAAACCACATAGCTACATATGAAGATAATTAATGACACCTAGTCTCCAATGTTCATTCTTTAAGTTGTCTTTGTTTCTATCTTGACACAATAATGGTCTTTGACTGGGACCATAAAACTACCATGTAAAAATTAAATTTGTAGTTATTTTGTTATTTTTTTTTTCTCAATAAACAAAAATGTTTTTTCTATATTTCTTTTCTGTTTTTATTTTTTTTCTTTGATGCGAGATACGATTTCCATGAATTCAGGGTTCATACATTTAGGACTAACCAAAATTCCCTGACATTTCCCTGACACAAATTCAAAATTCCCTGACAGTATTGGAGCCGAAAATTTTATGAATTTAGCAAAAAAGACACATCAGGACCAAACATCCCAGCTTCATCAGGCTGAAATGTAAAATTCCCTGACACTTCCCTGACATTTTTGCAAAATTTCATTTTTCCCCGACACATCAAAGAATTCCCTGACAATTCCCTAACCTTGAAAAAATTTAAATTTCCCTGACATGTATGAACCCTGGAATTGTTTCCTACTTTCGATTTCTATGTGGCCGAAATTTCCAATCCTCTGTCATTTTGACTGTTTAATAAAAGGAATGTGGCCATAAAATCACTAATTATTATGGCCGCTGATCAGAGGAGGGAGATGACTGATAAAAAAGGCTGTTAATGGCAGGTGACCACTCATCAGAAGTGACCTTTAGTGGAGGTTCCACTGTATACGATGGCACATGATGAGTTTGGCTGTTTGACCAAGGCTGGCAGATTTTTTTGATTTTTTTTTAACTATTTGTTCTGATTTTATGGCCACCAGGGAGGTGAGAAAATGCGAGAATACTTTTCTTGCCAAATAAAGTTGTCTTGAAACAATATAATCTTTGATATACACTGCCTGTGTTATTTTCAACACCTTAACCATCTTAAAGACTTCAGAATATTCAGAATATGAATTCTGTTGTGCAAGAATACAGTTTATGTAGGTTTTTCTTCTCTCCTGTCTGTGTTTATGCATTATAAAATAAACCTCTAGCCCAGTTAAAGCAAAATTTCTAATGCGACAGATTAAGGAAGTGTATCCAAATGGATCAGTTCATTTGTTGTTCTAGATTATTATCTCTCTCTCTCTTCCCCCCCCCCCCCCCCCCCCCCTTTCACCCACATCCCTGGGGCTTATAGAAGGGATTTTATCATATTTCCCTGCACAAGGCCTTTACTAGGGTATTGCAAACTGAAAAGTTGGAAGTCCTGCTATTCCCCGGCCCTAAAGGGATGGTTTCAAATGACTGATGTATGATGAAAAGGCTGGACTTCCATGTTTTTTTGTTTGTTTTTTTTTATCTCCTAATTAGGTGCTGGCATATCCCTAGCTATTCTTGCAAATCCATTCAATCTAGCTGAACCTACCAAATGATTCCTGGACAGGCAAGTGAGCCTTGAGAACAACTTGTCCTGTTGGTAGAGTGTGCTGTTCAAATACGTTGCCACGCTTCTTGTTAAGCACTGTGAAACAGCCACCTTGGGCACAAACTGGAACCTGAAATGAATGGAATTAAGTGGTAATAAAAACGTTAAACTATAATACCACACAATGTATCTGACAGATAACTCTGTCAAACATTGATGAAATTTGCCCATTAGTAATCCTAAACCAGTTCTACTTCATATCAATGCATGTACCAAGTTTTGTTTAAATCCCTTGACAATTACTCAAGTTATCGTCCAGAAACAAAAATATGGGCGTGTCTTGGGCAGATAACTCCGTACTAATTTGACGAAATTTACCCATTAGCAATTCCAAACCAGATCTCCACAATATCAATGCATATACCAAGTTTGGTGAAAATCCATTGATGTTTACTCATGTTATCATCTGGAAACGAAATACTGGCAGACGGACGGACTGACGGACGAACAGACACACGGACATCCAACATGAAACCATAATACCCTGCCAGTATCGTGTGGTGGGGTATAATATTTGCAAAAAAAAACCCAAACTAATCTACAAAACCTTACAATTCAAATTTATTATCCATTTCATGATTTTTCAAAATAGTGTTTTCTCCTGGAAAATTTTCTTAAGTTACAACTTCAAATTATTTTGAAATGTTGTGGTCTGTTAATCATTCTATTTTACTGGGCCCAGTTGTTCAAAGCATCATTAGCTTAACAAGCTTGTTAGTGGCCAAAATGTTAACTCTTCTAGTAAGTACACTATCTAATTCAAGGGTATTTTTGCTGAAAAAATGTGTATAGCTTGGAAAAGCTATTTACATTTTTTCAGCAAAAATATTGATTTTGTTTGTTTGTGTTGAGGTTTTACGGCCCAGTCAACCCAATGGGGTCATGTAGAGCGTGGTCAGTTTACCTAACCACACGTTTACTGGGCAGGCTTATTCCTCTAAGCGGTTAACCAGTATTGTGCACATTCTTTCGCCAGAAACTGACAACTGCCCTTCTTGAATCAGCGGAAGGGAGAGAATGACCGTAGAAAATATTTCATGATCACAAAAATATTGAAGTATAATCCGTATTTAATGACCAAAGTTTTAACGATACATGAACTAACGGTATCATTAATTTTGAACAACTCGGCCCTGACTTTCTAAATAATAAAAACATTTTGAAAAGTTGTAGTCATTCTGCAATTTTCTACAGCATTTAACCTGGTAACAGTTCATGGTGAGGCTTACTTATTCTTAGACACTGAAGTAAACTACCTGGCACTTTCAGACATTTTTATTTAAATAGTTTGACTATAAATGCTTTTATTTAAAGATTGTTTGGTTGTATACAATTTAATACATATCAAATATTCAGCAGCTAAGGTTCATAAGAGCCCGATTGCCAGTGCCGCCTACATGGGTCATTACATATTTTTTTTTTTTTTTTTTTTAAGAAAATGCCAGTTGGCATGATAATATTATGCTAAACATATGGCAGCTGATATGACAACAAGACCTGCTGCAAGACAGTAAATCTCACCTGAAATTCCATTTTTCCATTATATGAATAGTTTTGCACTGCACTTATATTATATAAGATGTAACTGGCATTCTTTTCACACAAAATATTATCTAATTGGCATTTTTTGCATATAAAATGAGATCTAACAGACATTATTTGCATACAAAATGAGATCTAACCAGAGTTCTTTGTATACAAATTCAGATCTACAATAATGTGTTTTTGATTTTCTTTTTTTTTGCCATACATGGGCAGGATAGTAAATGGAGTGTGACCAGTTTCAACAATAAGATGGCCATGAAATTTCGTGGAAATTGGTCAAGTGGTTTCTGAAGAGAAGTTGTTTCACAATATCATAATTTTATACACGTATACAGCATAGAGGCAGGGGAAGATAACCCTTGCAGAATAAAATTTTGATTGTATCTTTTATGCTTTTGCTATTTCAATCATATGTTGTAAGTTTTAGACACTTCAGCTATTTTTGTCTTCATGTGTGTGTTTATTGCTCTCTAGGGTCATTCTTTTTTATAATCTATCTTCGCCAGAATGCAGGGACTTGCCAAGCTCTCATCTACATTGAATAAGTAAAGACTGATTGATTGTGTTGGGGTTTAACGACACGTCAACTCCTGTGGGTCATTTTGTGTCATCTCCCAGAGAGATGGAGAAAAGAGATAGAAGAGGAGATGAAAGAGGACTGGGAAGAAAGAGGAACAGGGATGAAGTGAAGAAACAGAAGAAAAAAAAAAATTCCCCCAATACCCTTACCTGCTAAAAGGATAGCAGATCTTGCCCAAATGTAAAATAAAAGTCAAAAAGGTTTGCCTTTGGAAACAAACACACAAAATCACAAAAATCTGACTCGGTTTGATTGAGTCTCTTTATATGCAACACTGTAGTTTGCGAGGCTGCATATGCCCCCTAGCGCCGGCTTAAGTGGTATTTGATTTTATAAAATAACCAGGATGGGCTCAACAATCCCAAAGGAAATAAAATACAAGAGGCCCAAGGGCCACAATTCGCTCACCTGCCAATTGTGCTAATGGAGAATTGTTAGAAATTGATGATGGAAAAAAGAAATGAAAGCATGAAAGGTAATCCCCTAGTGCTTCATGCCAAATTTGGTCCTAATTTGGAGGGTTTTTTTTTGTGTAGTCTATTTTTAGCCACGGGTTCAGCTGATTTGGAGAAGATTTTTTCTTAAAATCTATTTTTAGCCATGGCAGCCATTCTGAGCTATGGATTTGCATAAAAAATACTTAACTTGTTCCCTTTTGTCAACATGTTAAATATGAAATACGGACCCAAAGGGCCCAGTGGTATTAGAGGAGGTTTTATCTGAAGCATGGTTTTTTCCACATGTATATGGATTAGGCGAGGAGCATACATGCCCTTGAACATGTTTTTCATAAAAATTTGTATATTTGATCAGTCCTCACAACTTGAATTTTTGCCCAAGTCCATAGCCTGCAGTCGGGACATTTGTAACCCCAAGTATGATGATCATAGTTTCCTCAGTTTTTATGCAAAATTTGGTATAAATTCCTTCAGTGGTTGTGGAAGAGAGGATCGTTTTGCTTGTCAAAATATCTGCAACAGTTAGTCACTAATAGAAATTTTTCAATTTTCCCCATTATGAGTACATGGAAAGTGAAAGTAGGCCAAAGCAACTTAACCAATAAGCTGGTTTTCATAAATAAAAGGAACATTTCTATAAAGTTTTGGTCAAAATATCTTCAAATGTTTGGCAGTAAATGCCATTTTTCGGTTTTCTCCATTAAAAGTCAATGGGAACTTTAAGTTGCAATAGCAACCAAACTAATAAGCCGATTTTCATAAAAAAAAAACAAAAAAACTTTCATTCCCTAAGCCCAAGGATGCTACATGTAAAATTTGAGCCCATCAGACCAGTGGTTCCAGAGAAGAAGATTTTTGAAGGTATTTTTAGTTATTTTTTTGCATTTTGGTTACCATGGCAACAATAATGATAAGCAGTGGCATAAAAGCATATGGCTATTAGAAGAATATTAAAACCGAAACTTTCATTCCCTAAGCCCAATGATGCTACTTATAAAATTTGAGCACAATCGGCCCAGTGGTTCTGACGAAGAAGACTTTTGAATGTATTTTTAGTTATTTTTTGCATTTTGGTTACCATGGCAACCAATAAAAATAAGAAGTGGCATAAAAGCATATGGCTATTAGAAGAATATTAATAGGAACATTTGTATAAAAGTTTGGTCAAACTAACTACAACTGTTTGGCAGTCAATGCAATTTTTCCATTTTCCCCATTATATGTCAATAAAAACATACGGTTGCCATAGCAACCAAACTGAAAAGTCAACTTTCATAAAAAACACAAACTTTTGTCCCCCCTGCCCAAGGATGCTACAGACAAAATTTGAGCCCAATCAGCCCAGTGGCTTCAGAGGAGATGTCGTTTGAAAGTGTGGATGACGGACGGACAGATGACAGAGCCTTGCTATACTAATACCTCACAAGAGCCTTCGGCTCAGGTGAGCTAAAAATAAGCAGTGGCATAAAAGCATATGGCTATTAGAATATTAATAGGAACATTTGTATAAAAGTTTGGTCAAACTAACAACAACTGTTTGGCAGTTAATATAATTTTTCCATTTTCCCCATTATAAGTCAATAGAAACATACTGTTGCCATAGCAACCCAACTAAAAAGCCGATTTTCATAAAAAAACAAACTTTTGTTCTCCCTGCCCAAGGATGCTACAGATAAAATTTGAGCCCAATCAGCCCAGTGGCTTCAGAGGAGATGTCATTTGAAAGTGTGGACGACAGACGGACAGACAACGGAGCCTTGCTATACTAATACCTCACATGAGCCTTTGGCTCAGGTGAGCTAATAACCTGCACTATGATGATGTACGGGGAGACTTTTTACAGCCGCCACTCGGTACAAAACCAGCTACAGTAGAGTAAAATAAATGTCAAAAAGCAGTTGGACATCCCAGTGACATAAGATACACGACACCCTCCCCACACCCGACCTTCCCCGAATAAGTAAAGAAATGGTGGGAGGATGTATTTCAAATGCATAATTTCACTCCCGCTTATGCTACACATCCAATGTCTCTACAAAGCCGGAAAAGAGACACAAGCTTACAAGGGTCTTCCTTCCCTGCTGGTGCTCTACAGTCTGTTTTCCCTGTTGATGTGCAACAGGGTCTTCTTTCCCTGCTGGGCCTTCATAGGGTCTACTTACCTTGCTTATGCTTTACAGGGTCTTCTTTCCCAGCTAGGGTACAAAAGGGTCTTCTTTCCCTTCTGGTGCTTAACAGGGTTTTTCTTTCCCTGCTGGTACTTTACAAATTTCCTATTTTAACAAAATGGCCACTGGTCAATAAACACAAAGTGGGTAATAGTCAAATGATTATAACCGAGAAATATGGCTGACATCACTTCAAGTGTTATGAAGAAAATGTAATTCGACCATGTTCCCATTAGAAGTCTGTGGTAGATTTCTGTTGCCATCGCAACCAAACCAAGAGGCAGATCAACGTAATTTTAGCCATTTTTTAAATCCATCTACCCAAGCAACATTCTCAACTAATTGGAAACAAATCACTTTGGAACAGCTGTTGTTTGAAAATGTTAAAGGATGGACAGACAGATGGACAAAAAGTGATCACTACGAGGGTCGTGCAAAAAGTTCTGTCACTAATAGGCTTCCTTTGTTTTATCCCAGGTATATTTTAAAATGCTTCACTGCACTTGAATGGTGTGTTGAATAGTTAACGATACCCGTTTATTTCGTGCAAATTGCTTTCCAACTGACCGAGTTATTTCAAATTGAAATAGATGCAGTCATTTTCACTGTCCAATTTACTTGTTACATTGCAACATGGACCAGAAGACTGAAATTTGTAGTTATATTAAATGCCGCATTAGGCTTAATATAGATTCAAAGCAGATATTTAATGAATTGTGTGGTATATATGGACCTCAGACCATTTCAATGGGCACAGTTTTTAGGTGGGCTAAAGCTTTTAAAGCTGGGAAATTTTCTGTTGAAAATGATACCCGTCCTGGAAGGCCTAAAACCTCTGTTACCAAGGCTAACATCGCTGCTGTAAAGACTGGTCGAACAGGATGTGCGATTGTCTGTCAAAGATAAAGCTAGTTGTACTGGCATATCAGAAGGCAGAGTGCAAACAATTCTGAAAAAGCATTTGGACCTGAGAAAGGTTTGCGCTAGGTGGTTACCCCATTTGCTCAATGAGGAGCAAAAGACACAACGCCTTAAATATGCCCAGGAACTTTTGAAAACATACAAAGGCTGTAATAGTCGGGTTGTTTCTAACTTGCTAACAGGTGATGAAACCTGGGTGCACATGTTTGAGCCACAAAGAAGGTCTGATAATAAGCAATGGAAGCGAAAAAATCAAAAACGCCCATGTATTGCCAAGAGAACCATAAGTTCCAAAAAGATGTACGCAATTTTCTTTAATTCAAGTGGGCCAGTCCTTCAAGTGCCTTGTCCATCTGGTCATACAGGCACTGGCCGATTCTACAAGAATTCTATATTGAAGAAAGTGAAAGAGTTTTACAATAAGAAATGACCAAGCAAAGGATGGTCAGGAGTCCACCTGTTACATGACAACGCCTCCTCTCATGTTTGAGGATGTTAGTCCTTTTTGGCTTCTGAAAAGGTGAAAGTTTTAAAACATCCACCTTATTCACCTGACCTGAGTCCCCGTGACTTCTTTCTTCTTTTTATTTCCATGGCTTAAGAAAATGCTTTCTGGAAATAAGTATACGTCTAGAAGTTCTCTTGGCAGCGCTATTTATCAGTGTCTCCAACAGATACCAAAAGAAGACTATTTATCTGCTTTTCGCGACTGGGTAAAAAGGTTACAAAAATGTGTTTCAGTAAAGGGGAAATACTTTGGTTTGTAATAAAAATATGTTTGATAAAACGTAGCACTGAAGTAATCCGAACCCAGTGACAAAACTTTTTGCAGGACCCTGGTATAGCTCAACCTGAGCTTAGCTCAGGTGAGCTTACAATTCTAACTGGTAGTCTTCTAATGAATTTTTCATTTGTTTCATGTAATACCTGAATTTCTACTAAGTATACTGGTTCCATTAAAGATGGCTCTGCAGTCAACATACAGGCATACAGACATCTTCTTGCAGTTGGAATAATCTGACCACCACCACGATGAATGGCATCAGCATGCAAGGTCACATCATGGATGTCAAAGCGAACACCACGTACATTTTCATCACAGAGTACACCCTATAAAAGAAAAAATCTATTGAGAGAGCATGAATGATAAGCATCACTAAGATTACAGTTAACAACATAAAATGAGTATTCACAAGATATGTTTTGGCACATTTTTTTTTTTGTGTCAAAACATATCTTGGGATAACTCACTGGTATTGTTTTAAACTGTATGTTTTCTGATACGTCTAGGTAAGAGTGGGTATAGTTTTCTTATTTCTCGACAAAACATGTTGTGGGTACTCATTAGAAGCGCCTCGCAGAGGCGCATAATGAGTACCCACAAAATAGGTTTTTGTCAAGAAATAAGAAAAATATAGATACTTTTTGGCTGAAAAAAGCGCCTTATCAAGAGCTATGCTGATGTTAAGAAAATATCTGATAATAATTCAGGGATTTGACCAACCAAATAGAATTCAACCTTATGAGACCAATATAGACCCAGATCAGTATTTACATCCATACAGTCTGATCAGGGTCTAAGCCATCTGCCTCATTTCAACGGTCAGACATTTTTTTTGTCTGCCTCATTTAAGGTATCTTTTTTCGAGTTGAGGTTTTATGTCCTACTCAACCCATTAGTGTCATGTCAAGTGTTGTCAGTAAACCTAATCTCATTGTTCCTGGGCAGTCTTATTTCTCTAAGCTGTTAACCAGGGATGAGTTGCATAAGGCGAGCGTTACAGAGCGCTTTGTAGCACTTCTCAATGCAACAGTACGTTACCAAAAAGCGCTTCGTAGCGCTTTGTAACTGTGTTCGGAGCTGACTCGCTATCTGAAACAGACTGTTGCATAGCAACGAGACAAAACAAAATGGCAGCGCCCGACGTAGTTAGTGTCCCTTTTAAGAGATGAAATGTTTCTTATTTATTTTATTGTCCTTAGACGACGTGCATTGTGCAGGAATGACCATAGAACACAAAACCAATCGTTGAAGCAAGTTTTTTACGAGAAATTCCTAGTTTGAAAATCGTGTCATTTTGGCAGACATTTTAAAAAGCGATCCAAACAAGCAGACTGTTGCACAGCAAGGACAAATCGCTACAGAGCGCTACATGAATGCGCTTTCCTTATGCAACTCATCCCAGTACTTGTGCACATGCTTTCATCAGTAACTGTTTGCGTGAGGTTTTACTGCCCAGTCAACCAATGGGGTCATGTCGAGCACGGTCAGTTTACCTAACCACTTTTACTGGGCAGGCTTAGTCCTCTAAGGGGTTAACAAGTATTGTGCATATTCTTTCGCCAGAAACTGACAACTGCCTTCTTGAATCAACTGAAGGGAGAGAATGACTGTAGAAAATATTTCATGATCAATCTCCACGAAAGAGTTGCTAACCCTGTAGGGGTCCTCAGTATTTGACGATTGCACTTCTTGAATCAGCAGAATGGTTAGGATGACTGTAGAAATTATTTCATGATCAATCCTTGCCCCCTTTGTCTTCCAGTTATGGGACCAAAGCCTAACATTTTACACTGATATCAATAATTGGAGCTGTTTCCTTTGCCTTCAGTAAATATTGGTAATCAACTAAAATACCCAGAATGAACAGAACAGAAAAAGCATTCTTAGCAACAGAGTGAACAGAATAGAACAAAAATTCTTAGCAATACTGAATAGCCAAACACATGGAGTGCAGTAAAAAAACATGGAAAACAATCTGCTCTACAAAATCCAGGTACAATATAATGTAAACCCTGATCAGACTGTACTTACTCAGGCTGATCAGATCACACACATTCTACCATGCGTCTTTTTTTTTTTTTTTTTTTTTTTTAATCCACTGAATATATATTACTGCTTATAACTTATGCTTTTTAGTCCAATACAGATACCTTTTGTTTGTGTTGAGGTTTTACGGCCCAGTCAACCCAATGGGGTCATGTCGAGCGCGGTCAGTTTACCTAACCACACGTTTACTGGGCAGACTTAGTCCTCTAAGCGGTTAACCAGTATTGTGCACACTCTTTCGCCAGAAACTGACAACTGCCCTTCTTGAATCAGCGGAAGGGAGAGAATGACCGTAGAAAATATTTCATGATCAATCTCCACGAAAGAATGTTGCCGACCTCGGCGGGGGTTGAACCCGCGACCTCCTGGTCTCCAGTCGGACGGCGCATCCAACTGAGCCACCGAGGCCGGCGCAGATACCTTTGGCAACAGTGCAGCTCCAGATGACGGCTCGTAACGAGCTGTCTCATCATCATCTACACTGTTAGCCATTCTGTTATGAGTTTTCACTCAAACCCCTACTTGCAACAATGGATTTGCGTTGAGGTTTTATGGCCCAGTCAACCCAATGGGGTCATGTCGAGCATGTTCGGTTGATCTAACCACACTTTTTCTGGGCAGGCTTAGTCCTCTATGTGGTTAACCAGTATTGTACACATTCTTTTGCCATCAACTGACAAATGCCCTCCTTGAATCAGCGGAAGAGAGACAATGACCATAGAAAATATTTCATGATCAATATCCACAAAAGAATGTTGCTGACCCCGGCTGGGGTTGAACACACAACCTCCTGATCACCAGTAGGGCGTGGTTGCAATAATCAATGTACCCAAATTCATAAATGAAAGTCCATTAAGAACTCAGGGGTAGAAGGAGTAACTTACTGGTAGTCACTATGCACATACCTCCTTTGTGGCCCACTGGAAGCCTGCTACTACACTATCCTTGATTTCGTTTAGGTACTGTACTCCCTTTGTTACATCAATTAGAAGATTTGGACCAGTACCCTCAGGTCCAAAACACCAGATCTTTCTTGCTTCAGTTACATCAAAGTTGTATTCATCTGCCAAGTAGCGAGCTCTCTCCTTCAAATCTTGTTTTGTGTTCACTTTACCCTGAATAAAAATAACATATCAGGCCTGCTGTGAGAATATGGATGTTTTGTCATTACGAAAACACGCCTATTCAAATTTATTGAAAATTTCACCACCAAAAACTGAAGTTTTCAGATAAAAATTCTGATCTTTCATATTTCTGCTCAAAAACAGATTGTGGATACTCGTTAGAAGTGCCTCACCGAGGCAGTTCTAATGAGTACCCACAATCTACATTTTTGAGCAGAAATAAGAACAAGAGGCCCATGGGCCACGGTTCGCTCACCTGAACGGCATAACCACTGCAGACATGTAGATGTTTTGCAACATTTTTCCAATCCTATCATCACAACTAATGGAAGTATCATCATTTGAGCAGTTCTTAGTTTTGAAGAAGAATATATGGGCCTGACAGTCAATGGAGCATGATCATTTGAATAAACTATCAATCACATTTCAACAGAAGGATCAATGTGAAATTTGGTGGAAATTGGCTAAGTGGTTTCTGAAGAATCATGATTTTATACATGTAAACAGCACAGTGGCAGGGAAATATTATAAATATAAACCAGATGATGGCCATCTTAGATTTCCAATCAGAACAATTTTAACTACTGTTGATCTACAAGTCATTTCGATACTTTCAATATAAATGTATATGGCCCATACAAATGGGGAAGCAAATTTGACCGTGGAGGTAAAAAGGTCAAATGTCAACATAGAACCATCATTTTAGCAATTTTGGTAGATCTCCTGTCCCCCATAATTTGTGCAAAGATTAGGACCCAGGGCTTATTTGGTTCTGAAGAAGAAGATTTTTAAAGGTTTTTACCATATATGGGCATGGCAGCCATTTTGATGAACGGACCATACCCATTTTAGCAATCTTTCATTCTCCTGCCCAGGGAGGCTCCGCATGAAATTTGAGCAACACTGGCCGAGAGGCTTCAGAGGAAAAGCCATTTGAAATTATCAACATTTTTTCCATACAAATGTATGGGGCCCATACAAATGCATACAGAAGCAAACTTGACCTCGCCATAAAAAGGTTAAATGTCAATGTATGACAATTATTTTAGCAACTTTGGTAGACCGCCTGTTCCAGATGATACATACAAAGATTTTTTAGCCATAAGCCATCCTCGGTTTTGGAGAGTAAGATTTTTAAATGTTTTTTCCCATATAAATGCATAAGGAAGCAAACTTGACCTTGCCGTAAAAAGGTCAAATGTCAATGTATGACCATTATTTTAGCAACTTTGGTAGACCCCCTATCCCCGATGATTTATGTAAACATTCAGCCCCAAAGCATCCTCGAATTTGACCTAGAACTCATCAAGACAAACATTTTGAGCAAGCTTCATGATGACTGCTTCAAAAATGTGACCGTTAGAGTGTTAAGGTTTTTTGCTGATCTGGCCTGGTGCCCTAGTTTCTGACCCCAAGTGACCCAGTTTCGAACCTGACCTAGAAATCATCAAGACAAACATTTTGAGCAAGATTCATGATGATTGCTTGAAAAATGTGACCGCTAGTGTTAACAAGGTTTTCCGCTGATTTGGCCAGGTGACCTAGTTTTTGAGACCAGGTGACCCAGTTTCGAACCTGACCTAGAAATCATCAAGACAAACATTTTGAGCAAGATTCATGATTGCTTCAAAAATGTGACCGCTAGAGTGTTAAAGTTTTCTGATGATTTGGCCCGGTGACCTAGTTTTTGATCCAAAGTTACCCAGTTTCAAACTTATCCTAGAACTCATCAAGACAAACACTTTGAGCAAGATTCATGATGATTGCTTCAAATATGTGCCCGCTAGTGTTAACAAGGTTTTCTGATTTGGTCTGGTGACCTAGTTTTTGACCCAAAGTGACCCAGTTTCGAACTTGACCTAGAACTCGTCAAGACAAACATTTCGAGCAAGATTCATGATGATTGCTTCAAAAATGCGACCGCTAGAGTGTTTAAGTTTTCTGCCGATTTGGCCAGATGACCTAGTTTTTGATCCCAAGTGACCCAGTTTCGAACTTGATCTAGAAATCATCAAGACAAACATTTTGAGCAAGATTCATGATGATTGCTTCAAAAATGTGATCACTAGAGTGTTAACAAGGTTTTCTGCTGATATGGCCCGGTGACATAGTTTTTGACCCCAAGTGACCCAGTTTCGAACTTGACCTAGATTTAATAGTGGCAAACATTCTGAGCAAGTTTCATCAAGATTGGGTCAAAACTGTGACCTCTAAAGTGTTAACAAACTAATTGTTGACAAGGAATGATGGACAGAGGGTGATCACAATAGCTCACCCTGTTCTTTTGCTCAGGTGAGCTAAAAACATGTCTATTTTTGAGGAATATGAAGCCTTTAATGGAAATATAACCCACAATGCCATATTTATATCCCACAATGCAACATCCTGTGATGTCATTTTAAGTTTTTAAAGTTTTAATTAAAACTTTAAAATATGAAATATATAAATTTCTTTCTGAATTTGCAGTTTTATGATATTCAACAATGTAACTGATAATGCATAAATAATGTTTGAATTTAAAAAAAAAAATTCTTCTCAAAAAAGTAAAAGGAGATCCAGGACCCAGTTGTTCAAAACCAACTATGTCGTTAGTTAACGATTCGTTAAAATTTTAATCGAGTGAAAAAAAGCAAAAGCTACTCACATTTTTTCAGCAAAAAATATCAGAATATTGTATATTCAATCCGCTAAAACTGTTAACGAAATGACCTTTAACGAGCTCGTAAAGCTAACGACGCTTTGAACAACTGGGCCCTGATCTTTAACTTAAATAAGACTATAAACTGACTCCATCAACACTTTGAAGGTCATAAATGCAAATTTTAATATTTCAAATTATTAAACAAAAAAAAAATTAATAAATAAATAAACTAAATGACCACTAAGATGTCATAAAGCCTCATCTATATTTATGAGCTGTTTGAAAACCGTTTGGGAGGAAGATCAAAACTGCACAAGTTCAAATCGCTATAACTCAGGAACTAATTGTAAAGTTTTGCATGTAGCAAGTTCTGCATAATGATCCTTGAAACAATGCCTTTAAGTCTATTATGGAGGAACAGGAAAATAAATCTTTGTCACCTGAACTTTAACCCTTAGCGTGCTAGGAAAAAAATGAAACAGGCCTGTAAGAGGGGGTAGCCCTACTCATGAAGTCATTACTCCCTTAATTTTGCCTCGATTTACATGGAATTTTCAGATATAATTTGCCGATCATAGGTGGTCATTTTACCGATTAGAGGATGGTCACGTGACTAGAAAGTTATGTGGTAGTCCACGTGTAAACTGGGAACCGTTTAAGACTTAAAAAAAAAAGTTACAAGAGACCAGCGCCTACTGTGTACTATTGCGAATGAAACGAGTGACATACATAGGTTCTACTGTTATTATGTGTATAGTAAGTATGACAGGCTTTTAGAGTTGGAAGACCCCTCCTGAGCACACAGTCGCCTACAGCAATGTAAAGATTAACTAGAAAAAAATAAAAAATGTGATTTTGCATTTTTTGTGTCAAATTCAACCCCAAAACGTCGAATTCAGGCTAACTTTTTGGATTCTAATATTTCATCGACTTTCTGTTAACCCTTAGTGTGCTAGGAAAAAATGAAACAGGCCTGTAAGAGGGGCTACCCATACTCGAGAAGTCATTACTCCCTTAGTTTTGCCTCGATTTACATGGAATTTTCACATATAATTTGCCAATCGTAGGTGGCCATTTTACCGGCAAGAGAATGGTCACATGACTAGAAAGTCACGTGATAGTCACATGTAAACCAGGAATCGTTTAAGACACTTAAAAAAAAAAAAGTTACAAGAGACCAGCGCCTACTGTGTACTATTGCGAATCAAGGGAGTGACATACACAGGTTCTACTGTTGTATTCCTACTTCTTCCTCACTGGAAATGATTTAGGTGTTATGGACTTTTTCTCCAGGAAATCGTGATCAATCTGTTGAAGTGAGTGCTGAAATTAATGGCAGCTTCAAATTCGGTATTCTCGCTTTTTATTAGTGTGGGTAAAATCCATCACCCGACTATCTAATGAAAAGTGGCGAGTTTGTATGAAAGTAGGTTCACTCCTGTATAAGAACACTTGCTCTGAATGGTTGCATGTGGTGTATAGTAAGTATGGCAGGCTTTAGAGTTGGCAGATCCCTCCTGGGTGCACAGTCGCCTACAGCAGTGTAAAGGTTAAGGGACTTAAAAACTGTTAACAAGGACTCTGATTATCCAGCCATGCAGATTTACTGTCCATATACAGTATTACAGTTTTGTTTGTTTTCACGGTTTTACTTGTGTATTAATGGTGCTCAGTACACGTTGGGATATACACTTCTTCATGAATGTCCGACCCGAAAGTCTCTCATCACAACACCAGTATATACACAGGCTAACACTACAACAGTCCATTTACTACTCAGGTGTAAAATTCCCTCAAAACTTACTCACCCTTAAGGTCTTAATTTTTCATTTAGATGCTAAAAATGAAGAAAAAGTAAGAAATTTCTGAAAATTTCACTGGCCCTGCCTTAAAATTAACTTGCAAATGCGAGTGGGCGAGTGGAATTTTACACCCCTGCCACTGAAAATCAAACAATAATAAAATTTAACAGTTACAATCCACTAACGATATTGGTAGTCAGTTCTGAATGTTAATCATGTACGGCTTTTTTTTTTTTTTAACCACAAAGTATAGTTCTTTTTTTATTTCTCCACAAAATATGATGGTTCTCATTACAAGCGCCACAGGGAGTAAAAAAAAAAACAAGTCGGCCATGATGGGTCTTGATCGCTCATCTGATCCATATTGAACAAACGAAATGGTAGATAATATAAGGTGGAGTGGAGGGACAAAAAAACGAAAGATATAGATCTGACTTAAATATGACTATAAATGGACTCAACTGACACTTTAAAAGGTCATAAAGTTTTAAAGTTTCAATATTTCAAATCATTTAAAAAAATAAACTAAAGGACCACTATGATGTCATAAAAGCCTCATCTAAATTCATGAGCTGTTTGAAAACCATTTGGGAGGAGGATCAAATCTGCACAAGTTCAAATCGTTATAACTCAGGAACTAATTGGAAAGTTTTGTGCGCGGTTTTCTGCATAATGATCCTTGAAACAATGCCTTTAAGTCTATTATGGAGAAACAGGAATATAAATCTTTGTCATCTGAACTTTAAGGGACTTAAAAACTGTTAACAAGGACTCTGATTACCCAGCCATGCAGATTTACTGTCCATATACAGTATTACAGTTTTGTTTGTTTTCACGGTTTTACTTGTGTATTAATGGTGCTCAGTACACGTTGGGATATACACTTCTTCATGAATGTCTGACCCGAAAGAGTCTCTCATCACAACACCAGTATATCAGTAATTTTTTTACCTGCGCATCCCGAGTCCTGTACTCACATTTTTGCTTTGGGATTCATATTTTAAATCTCAGCAAGTCCCAGGACTCACAAAGTTATAGTGGAAAATTCTGTAATGGACGCAAGGATTTTCTAGTAGGACTCACTTTATATAGCCCAAGCGAGTCCTGGGAGGCATAGGTATAAAATTGTAAATAAATCACTGTATATACACAGGCTAACACTACAACAGTCCATTTACTACTCAGGTGTAAAATTCCCTCAAAACTTACTCACCCTTAAGGTCTTAATTTTTCATTTAGATGCTAAAAATGAAAAAATGAAGAAATTTCTGAAAATCTCACTGGCCCTGCCTTAAAATTAACTTGCAAGTGCTAGTGGGCGAGTGGAATTTTACACCCCTGCCACTGAAAATCCAACAATAAAATTTAACAGTTACAATCCATTAACGATATTGGTAGTCAGTTCTGAATGTTAATCATGTACGGCTTTTTTTTTTTTTTACCACAAAGTATAGTTTTTTTTTTTATTTCTCCACAAAATATGATGGTTCTCATTAGAAGCGCCACAGGGAGTAAAAACAAGAGGCCCACGGGCCACAACTCGCTCACCTGAGTGAAACCACCACTGCAGATATGCAGATGGCATGCAACATTTTTCCAATACTCTTATGACAAGGCAATGGCTTAAACAGTTTTTGAAATATCTTGCTTACAAGGTTAAAATGCTGAAATTTTCTAAACGTTACAAGTAAAATAAGTCACCCCCAATGCCTCCTACCAACTTTTGAGTCAACTGGCATTTCGGTGCAGTAGAAGAAGCAAAAAATAGCTTTTCAAGATGGCTGCCACCTTGGATTTCCGATCGGAATGATTATAGCTATTTTCTGATCTACAAGTCACCCTGATGCTTCCTACTAAGTTTCAAGTCAATTGACTTTTAGTTTTAAGAGAAGAAGCAAAAAATAGATTTTCAAGATGGCTGTCATGGAGGCCATCTTGGATTTCTAATTGGCACGATTTGAGCTATTTTTTATGTACAAGTCATCCCGATGCTTCCTAGCAAGTTTGGAGTCAGTTGGCCTTTCGGTTAAGGAGAAGAAGCGAAAAATAGCTTTTCAAGATGGCTGCCAAGGTGGCCATCTTGGATTTCTAATCAGCACAATTTTAGCTATTTTTGATTTATAAGTCACCCCAATGCTTCCTAACCAGTTTGGAGTCAACTGGCTTTTGGGTTTCGGAGTAGAAGCGAAAAATAGATTTTCAAGATGGCTGCCATGGTGGCCATCTTGGAATTTGGAACGACACGATTTTAGCTATATTTGATCTACAAGTCACCCTGATGCTTCCTAGCAAGTTTGGAGTCAATTGGCCTTTCGGTTCAGGAGAAGAAGCGAAAAAGATTTTCAAGATGGCGGCCATGGCGGCCATCTTGGATTTCCGATCGGAACGATTTTAGCTATTTTTTTTATCTACATTTCACCCTGATGCTTCCTACCAAGTATCGAGTCAATTGGCCCTGGGGTGTAGGAAGAGTAGGCCTTTAAAGCAATTGTTCACGCCGCATGACCCATGATGGACGACGGACATTGACTGACCACAATAGTTCACCATGCGCACTTCATGCTCAGGTGAGCTAAAAATCTGAGCAAATTTGGCTCAGTGGCTTCAGAGAAGTCGTCAAATTCTCAACAATTTTCCCATATAAATGTTATGGGGCTCATACAAATGCATGGGGAAGCAAACTTGACCTTGCCGTAAAAAGGTCAAATGTCAACGTACGATAATCTTTTCAGCAATTTTTGTAGATCTCCTGTCCCTGATGATTTGTGCACAGATTTAGCCCCAAGGCATCCTCAGTTCTGAAGAAGAAGATTTTTAAAGGGTCTTACCATATATGGGCATGGTGGCCATCTTGGTCGACCTACCGCGACCATTTTAGCAATCTTTCGTTCCCCTGACTTAAGAAGGCACAATATGAAATTTTAACAAATTTGGCTCAGTGGCTTCAGAGAAGAAGAAATTTAAAATTCTCAACAATTTTCCTATTCAAATGTATGGGGCTCATACAAATGCATAGGGAAGCAAACTTGATCCTGCCGTAAAAAGGTCAAATGTCAACGTACGACAATTCTTTTGGCAACTTTGGTAGACCTCTCCTTCCCGATGATTTGTGCAAAGATTCAGCCCCAAGGCATTCTCGGTTCTGGAGAAGAAGATTTTTAAAGGTTTTTACCATATATGGGCATGGCGGCCATCTTGGTCAACGGACCGCGACAATTTTAGCAATCCTTTGTTTCCCCACACTAAGGTGGCTCCATATGAAATTTGAACAAAATTAGCTCAGAGGCTTCAGAGGATAAGTCGTTTGAAACTCTTAACAATTTTCCCATTCAAATGTATAGAGCTCATACAAATGCATAGGGAAGCGAACTTGACCTTGCCGTAAAAAGGTCAAACGTCAATGTACGACAATTCTTTTAGCACCTTTGGTTGACCTCTCGTCCCCGATGATTCATGCAAAGATTCAGCCCCAAGGCATCCTCGGTTATGGAGAAGAAGATTTTTAAAGGTTTTTACCATATATGGACATGGCGGCCATCTTGGTCAACGGACCATGACAATTTTAGCAATCTTTCGTTCCCCCACCCTAAGGTGGCTCCATATGAAATTTGAACAAAATTAGCTCAGAGGCTTCAGAGGAGAAGTCGTTTGAAACTCTTAACAATTTTCCCATTCAAATGTATAGAGCTCATACAAATGCATAGGGAAGCGAACTTGACCTTGCCGTAAAAAGGTCAAACGTCAACGTACGACAATTCTTTTAGCAACTTTGGTTGACCTCTTGTCCCCGATGATTCGTGCAAAGATTCAGCCCCAAGGCATCCTCGGTTATGGAGAAGAAGATTTTTAAAGGTTTTTACCATATATGGGCATGGCGGCCATCTTGGTCAACGGACCGCGACAATTTTAGCAATCTTTTGTTTCCCCACCCTAAGGTGGCTCCATATGCAATTTGAACAAAATTAGCTCAGAGGCTTCTGAGGAGAAGTCGTTTGAAACTCTTAACAATTTTCCCATTCAAATGTATAGAGCTCATATAAATGCATAGGGAAGCGAACTTGACCTTGCCGTAAAAAGGTCAAACGTCAACGTACGACAATTCTTTTAGCAACTTTGGTTGACCTCCCGTCCCCGATGATTCATGCAAAGATTCAGCCCCAAGGCATCCTCGGTTATGGAGAAGAAGATTTTTAAAGGTTTTTACCATATATGGGCATGGCGGCCATCTTAGTTGACGCACTGCGACTATTTTAGCAATCTTTCGTTCCCCCACCCTAAGGAGGCTCCATATGAAATTTGAGCAAAATTGGCTCAGCGGCTTCAGAGGAGAAGTCGTTTGAAAATGTTAACGGACGGACGGACGGACGGACGGACGGACGGACGGACGGACGACGGACGAAAAGTGATCACAATAGCTCATCCTGAGCAGAGCTCAGGTGAGCTAAAAACAAGTCGGCCATGATGGGTCTTGATCGCTCATCTGATCCATATTGAACAAATGAAATGGTAGATAATATAAGGTGGAGTGGAGGGACAAAAAAACGAAAGAGATATAGATCTGACTTAAATATGACTATAAATGGACTCAACTGACACTTTAAAAGGTCATAAAATCAAGTTTTAATATTTCAAATTATTTAAAAAAATACATAAACTAAAGGACCACTATGATGTCATTAAAGCCTCATCTATATTCATGAGCTGTTTGAAAAAACCGTTTGGGAGGAAGATCAAAACTGCACAAATTCAAATCGCTGTAACTCAGGAACTAATTGGGAAGTTTTGCGCGCGTTTTTTTGCATAATGATCCTTGAAACAATGCCTTTAAGTCTATTATAGAGAAACAGGAATATAAATCTTTGTCATCTGAACTTTAAGGACTTAAAAACTGTTAACAAGGACTCTGATTATCCAGCCATGCAGATTTACTGTCCATATACAGTATTACAGTTTTGTTTGTTTTCACGGTTTTACTTGTGTATTAATGGTGCTCAGTACACGTTGGGATATACACTTCTTCATGAATGTCTGACCCGAAAGTCTCTCATCACAACACCAGTATATACACAGGCTAACACTACAACAGTCCATTTACTACTCAGGTGTAAAATTCCCTCAAAACTTACTCACCCTTAAGGTCTTAATTTTTCATTTAGATGCTAAAAATGAAGAAAAAGTAAGAAATTTCTGAAAATTTCACTGGCCCTGCCTTAAAATTAACTTGCAAATGCGAATGGGCAAGTGGAATTTTACACCCCTGCCACTCAAAATCAAACAATAATAAAATTTAACAGTTAAACTTTTACCACAAAGTATAGATAGTTTTTTTTTTTGTTGTTTTTTTAATTCTCCTTTTTTTTTTTATTTCTCCACAAAATATGAGGGTTCTCATTAGAAGTGGCTCAGCAAACTTCTGAGTACTGACATTACCTTAGAGAGAAGGAAAAAACACAAAATGGTCATGACGGCCTTGGATAGCTCATCTGATCCATATTGTACAAACGAAATGGTAGGTAATATAAGGTGGAGTGGAGGGTTTGAGCAATTTTGGTACACGGTGACTCAAGGAACATTTCTGTAAAAATATTTCAAAATCAGTCCAGCTGTTGAAGAGAAGTCATTTTAAGGTTTGCCTATTTTTAGCTCTGGCAGACATCATATTCAATGGAGCAAAACAATTTTTAGCAATTTTGTTAGAGGGTCACCCATGGAATATTCCTGTGAAATTATTTCCACATCTATCTAGCATTTTAAAGGAAGAAGTCATTTAAATGTTTTTTTCTGTTTTAAGCTCTTGCAGCCATCTTGTTCAGCAGAGTGGAACGATTTGAGCAATTTTAATAGATGAACACCCAAAGAACATTCCAGTGAAACATTTCAAAACCAATCCAAGCATTTAGAAGTCCTTTAACTGTTTTTCTATTTTTTTTACACTGGCAGCCACCTTGAGAAGCAGAGTGGAACAGTTTGAGCAATTTTGAGAAAGGGTCGCCCATGTAAGGTTCCTGTGAAAATATTTCAAAATCTGTCCATCTGTTTGGAAGTCGTTAAAAGGTTTTTCTATTTTCAGCACTGGCGGCCATCTTGTTCATTCCAGCCGATCAAATTTAGCAATTTCGATAGAGGGTCACCGAAAGAATATTCATGTGAAATTACTTAAGAAAAACCTCCACTGGTTTTGGTGCCAGGGAACTGCACGCCCCTTGGTTTTGTTTGTGTTGAGGTTTTACGGCCCAGTCAACCCAATGGGGTCATGTCGAGCGCGGTCAGTTTACCTAACCACACATTTACTGGGCAGGCTTAGTCCTCTAAGCGGTTAACCAGTATTGTGCACATTCTTTTGCCAGAAAACACGCCCCTTGGACGGCAGACCACAGAGGGAAGTCCAAGTCGGACCTGACAAGCTGGAGGTGGTAGCTTCCTTTTGCTACCTAGGAGACATTCTCTCAGCAGCAGGTGGCTGTGAACTTTCAACCACAACACGTGTGAAAACTGCCTGGAAGAAGTTCAAGGAGCTGCTACCAGTTCTCTCTTCACGTCACCTCTTTCAAGACGCGTGGCCGTGTGTACAGCTCTTGCATGCGAAGCATAATGCATCATGCCAGTGAGACTTGGCCATTGACAAAACCAAACCTCCAACATCTGCAAAGGAATGACAGGGCAATGATCAGACAGATCTGCAATGTCAGGCCGCAAGACGTCACCACCAGGTCCAATGAGCTACTTGGGCGGCTTGGCATTGAGGATCTGGATCTCATTCTGAAGGAGAGAAGGCTCAGTTGATATGGACATGTGGAACATTCCAATGGTGCAGTCAATGAAAAGCATGGGTCTGGGAGGCCAAAGATGACATGGAAGCAGCTGACAAAGAGGGATTGCAGAGAGTGAAAGCTCTCGGCTATCAACCCTCATGATAGAAATATGTGGAGATCTGGTGTGCGATCTGCCATGCGTGCAGCAAGCCAGCTATCTGGAAGGGGGCCCACTGATGTTGATGTTGTCCCTGTACCTGCATGTTAATCAAAAATCCGATTATGATATGATTTAGGAGGAAAAGTTTTTTAAACGGTTTTCTTGCTTTAGCTCTTGCTGCCATTTTGTTTAGCCGAGCAGAACAGTTTGAGCCATTTCGGTAGAAGGTGACCCAAGGAACAGTCCTGTGAAATTATTTCAAAATCCATCCACCGGTTAAGGAGGAGAAGTTGTTTAAAGGTTTTTCTATTTTTAGCTCTGGCGGCCATCTTGTCCATCAGAGCAGAACGGTTCGAGCAAGTTTGGTAGAGAGTCACCAAGGAACATTTCTGTGAAATTATTTCAAAATCCATCCATCAGTTTAAGGGAAGTCTCTTAAAGTGTTTTTTTTTTTTTTGTTTGTTTTTTTTTTTTTGAAGCTCTGGTGGCCAGCTTGTTCATCAGAGCAGAAAAGTTTGAGTAATTATGGTAGAGGGTCACCCAAGGAACATTTCTGTGAAATTATTTTGAAATTGGGGTCATTGGCCTGGGAGGAAAACATTGTTTTAAGGTTTTTTCTATTTTTAGCTGTGGCATCCATCTTGTTCAGTGGAGCGGAACAATTTTTAGCGAATATGAAAGAGGGTTACCCCAGGAACATTTCTGTGAAATTATTTTGAAATCAGGCCATTGCCCTAGGAGCTGTCGTTTAAAGGTTTTTTTTCTATTTTTAGTTCTGGCTGCCATCTTGTTTAGCGGAGTGGAACGGTTTGAGCAATTTTGGTAGAGGGTCACCCAAAGAACATTTCTGTGAAATTATTTTGAAATTGGGCCAGTGGCCTAGGAGACGTTAAGGTTTTTCTATTTTTAGCTCTGGCAGCCATCTTGTTTAGCAGGGCACAACAGTTTGAGCAATTTTAGTAGAGAGTCATCCAATAAATGGTTTGAGCAATTTTGGTGGAGGGTCACCCAAATAACATTTCTGTGAAAGTTTTTCAAATTCTGTCCAGCAGTTTTGGAGAAGCTGTTCAAAGCAAAAGTTAATGACAGACACACAGACTGACAAAGGCCAATCACAATAGCTCACCTTGAGCACTTTGTGCTCAGGTGACCTTAAAAAAAAAAAAAAAAAAAAAATGAAAAAAAAAAAAAAAAAAAAGAAAACACCAAAAAAAAAAAAATCACTGATACTCCCACTTACATGGCGCTGTTGTTAGCAACATATTACATGTTAACGAGTTATTTATTTAATCCAAGCTTTAAGGCCCAGTGGGTCCAACTTCCTACTTATACAAATATTTTTCAATAACTCTGAGAATTTACAAGATAATCCAAAATATTTTTCATGCATTGTCTCAAAATATATTCATACTTATAGGTAGCAAAAATAAACAAAAAACATCGGGGTTCTGTACAGCCTTATAGAGTTTTGATTTTTCATGTGATTTTTCTTCGAAGTTTTCAAAATTAGTAAGTACACAGGCAATCAGAAGCCAAACCTTTACTGTTTACTTGTATTGGTGCTCAGTACACGTTGGGCTATTGACTTCATCAATGTCTGACCCGAAAGTCTCTCATCACAACACCAGTACATACACAGCAAGAGACTAGTTGTACTAGGACAGTGCAGTGTCCAATATTGTTACAAATTATTTACACAACTGAAAATTAAACACAACAGTAATGCTTAGCTCTCTGGGTAAAATTTTCAGATGACATATTGTAAGTACTTCTCATATTTTGTCCTAGAAAAAAGGATTTAACATTTCATGCAAATTGTTTCCAATGGAGAAAATTTGCATGAAATGTCAAAACTTATTTTTAGGAGAAAAAATGTCACCATTTTGTCATCTGCTGAATTATCCAAGAGAGTGGTAACGATTAAAATATACGTTTTCTGAATCAAATGCTATCTTATCAATGTCAAACCATTCATTTTCAGATTACAAAAACAAGAGCTGTCGTAGGACAGCGTAGCTCGCCTGCTGGGTACATTTTATATTGTAACATTTTTATCATTAAGAAAATCAAAATGAAATAATCTATGAAATAATTTTCAAGTTATATGGCGAAATCATTCAACCATATAATATAGGTCACACTGACCTAGATGTATTTGTATGTAAATCATTTTGTCACATAGATATAATAATCCAGGTATGACAATTCTCCATGAAATAGTAATAAAAATAAAAGGCAAAATCACTGAAGCATGAAATATAGGTCATAATGACCTAGATATAGTAAGTGGTCATTCATTGGGTCACATGGAACTAATATCCCAGGTGTGACATTTATCCAACAAATAGTATTCGAGATATAAGGCAAAATCACTGAACCATGAAATATAGGTCACACCAACAGAGATATAGTTTGACATCAATAATCGGGTCACAAGGAACTAATATCCCAGGTGTGACATTTATCCAACAAATAGTATTCAAGATATAAGGCAAAATCACTGAATCATGAAATATAGGTCACAATGACCTAGATATAGTAAGTGGTCATTCATTGGGTCACATGGAAGTAATATGCCAGGTGTGACATTTATCCAACAAATAGTATTCAAGATATAAGGCAAAATCACTGAACCATGAAATATAGGTCACAATGACCTAGATATAGTAAGTGGTCATTCATTGGGTCACATGGAACTAATATCCCAGGTGTGACATTTATCCAACAAATAGTATTCAAGATATAAGGCAAAATCACTGAACCATGAAATATAGGTCACAATGACCTAGATATAGTAAGTGGTCATTCATTGGGTCACATGGAAGTAATATCCCAGGTGTGACATTTAACCAACAAATAGTATTCAAGATATAAGGCAAAATCACTGAACCATGAAATATAGGTCACAATGACCTAGATATAGTAAGTGGTCATTCATTGGGTCACATGGAAGTAATATCCCAGGTGTGACATTTATCCAACAAATAGTATTCAAGATATAAGGCAAAATCACTGGACCGTGAAATCTAGGTGACCTGGACCGTAAAATGTAGGTCACCATGACCTTCACTCTCTTACACTTAAACCGATGTCACATAGTTAGCTGATGTATAACCAGTTGTGTCTATAACCTGTAGGCATATAAGATTTTACAAATGTGTCCTAGATTTTGACCCCTAGCCCCACCCCAAGGCCCACCCTGAGGTATGAACCCAGGGGTATGTTCTTTTGGAATCTCAGAAGACTCGTCCAGGTACCCAAATTCTAAATATGAATGCTCTATGAGGAGTGAAAGTCAAGATATAAGAATTTGAAAAACTTTAACACAGTATTACAAAGGTGTCCTAGATTCTGACCCCTAGCCCCACCCAGGAGCATGAACCCAGGGGTTTATTCTCTTGGAATCTCAGAAGACCCTCCAAGGTACCTAAGTTCCAAATTTGATGCCTCTGTGAGGAGTGACTGTTGAGATATAAGCATTTGAAAAACTTCAACGCAGTGTGACGGGAACGGGAACGCAAACGCAAACGTGGACGACCGGGGTGACTACAATAGCTCTCCTTGTACTTCGTACAGGCGAGCTAAAAAGAAAAAAAAAAAATTTTTTTTTGTAAATCTAGACAAAGTGCCTAGTGGGGTACGTATACCCCCCGACCAGCGCTACCGCCACTTTGAAGAGCACAAAGTACATAGCTTTGACTCTGGAGATAGCAGTTGTATGCTATAATTATGTTATAACAGTGAAAGAAGTCAATCACACACAATGTGAAGACCTTGACCTCAAAAGTCATGAACAGAGTAGGGATTGAGATAATTAAACTTTAGCCCTATAACTATCACCATAGACCAGTGAAATCAATCAGTCTTTATAATATACAGGGGTGAGAACAGTCCTTAAGAATCAATCCTGAAATCTAAATATTCAGTCCAAAAACTACTAATATTTTCTTATTTCTCAATAAAAACATATATTGTGGGTACTCATTAGAAGTGCCTCGGGGAGGCACTTCTAATGAGTACCCACAATATATGTTTTTACTGAGAAATAGTAAATTATATGCAGATACTCCCTATTTTCTAGAACAATGCAACTAATTTTACTGAGAAATAGTAAATTATATGCAGATACTCCCTATTTTCTAGAACAATGCAACTAATAATTAGTTTAATAAATAGTTTTTGAAGTTATTTCAGGCATATATTAACCCAAATAAATACTTTTGACACAAAAGAACGGAATTGTATACAAGTGTGAAAGTGAAATTTCATGCTTAAAATGGAAGTTCTCAATCCTGAAATCAGGATTAATCCTGAAGTTTCCCATCCCTGAATATAAGCAAAAATGACATTTGTATGAGAAGTCCGTTACCTTGACTTAAAAGCCATACCCCAGCTTGGGGATGGTGCCGAGAAAAACTTTAGACCTATATATACCATCATGCTTAATATTAATGAAACCAACGAAAGGGTCTTCATAAGTCCCACTTGAGTGGAACGAGATTTCCGGACGATGATGAGCTCAAGGCTGCTACAGAGGCTTAGTTTGAGGACAACATAGACGACTTTTATTTCAAAGGCATAGACTGCTTAAAAGAAAAGTGGGCCAAATGCATTAAAGTAAAGGGGGATTATATTGAAAAATAATGTTGAAACCATCTTCCAATCTGTGAGTTAAACCCCCCGAGTTCTACGAACTTATTGAACTCCCCTCGTAATAGCTGAAAATCGTTTTGAATTAGTTCTTTTGAACACTGCTTCAAATTGATGAGCTGGATGATTTCTTTAGCATCAGTCCTATTCTAGTTTCAACAGGACTGACCTTCACCCAAAATTAATAACTTTCCATTAGACAATCAGTCAATCATATTTTTACCTAATCATTCAATCAATCAGACCGAGAAAAGAAAGAATACTTCCAGCAGTAATACTTTCTGATAGTGATGTACTAACAGTGTACATTCGATCTACCCCTCAGTGAGGTGACCCCTGAATTTATAAATGAACACTGAACCAATAGTCACAGCATGAGCATTGAACCAATAGTCATGGCAGAATTGAAAAAATGGCTGCTACCAACGCTAGAAAAAACATCAAAAATGCATAAACTACAGGCAAAAATCATACCAGATTGTCTGTTTATATGTATTTTCTCATTTTAAAGCTTTCTTTGCATTTTAAAATAATTTCTATGTCTATTTATAGTGAACCGCAAGTAAAAGCACCCGATCACAACGCATTTTCAGACGATACATAATAAATTTTCTGCGCCTGGATGGTGCAAGAACTTCTTTTTTCTGCGCCAAAACATGAAAATATGTGCGAATGGCACAGCCTAGCTTGAACACTGCATAAACACAAAAATTTTGACTTTTTTGTGAAAATTCAAGTCCGTGACCTTGACCCCAAGTTTATCCCCTGGGGTAGGATTGGTGCTGATAAAAACTTAAGCCCTATATCTACCATCAGGCCAAATATGAATGAAATCTATCAAAGGGTCTTCATAATATAAGATCTTATAAACTTATAAATAATGAAATTTAACAAAAAGTCTTGATGATATGGCTATATAAACTTAAACGCAAAATTTTTTACTTTTATATGAAAATTCTACGTTTGTGACCTTGACCTCAGTCACACCCGGGTGGGAATCATGCTGAGTATGACTCTAGGCCGATATCTACCAACATGTCAAATATAAATGAAATTCCTCAAGGGTTTTGATGATATAGCTATATAAACATAAACACAAAAAACTTTGACTTTTTTTATGAAAATTCTAAGTCCGTGACCTTGACCCCAAGGTCACCCCCAGGGTGGGAATGGTGCTGATAAAAACTTCAGACCTATATCTACCATCATGCCAAATATGAATGAAATCCATCAAAGGGTCTTTAAAATATGAGGTCTTATAACTTTAACGCAAAAACTTTGACCCTGTGACGGAAAGAACGAACGTACGTATATCAAACGAATGGAAAAGCGAAAACATTATACCCCACCTACTTCGTATGTCGGGGGTATAAATGAAGTTAATATCCTGTAATTTTAAAAAAAATTCTTGAAAAAAAAAACAACAAAAAACTTTTTTTTCTACCCTAACTGTCATAGGAAGTTTGCAAAAATATTTTACCAATAACAATGAATGAAATAAAGGAAAAACAACATTTTACTCCTTTCATCCCTGCTGATCAAAACAGGCATGCAAACAGTGTAGATCCTGATGAGACAGCTCTTTTTGATCTGTCTCATCAGGATTTACACTGTTTGCCATTCCCTTTTGTATTTTTGGCCGATTTCCCTATTTGCGATATTGGACAAGTCCAAATTCAAAGATGGAAGAGTCCATTTTGGAAACTCAGGGTTGAAAGGGTCAACTCTTGCGTGCCAAATCTGCTTTTTTTTTTAGTTTAACAAACTATTGTTTGGAAAGACGTTTATATGTAAAGCTGAAAGACTGAATGTCAAACAGCGTAGATCCAGATGCGATGGCTATTGAGCTGTCTCATTTTGATCTATGCTGTTTGCAAAAGCCTATCATTATCGCCTGTGGCAGTGAAAGAGTTAAATGAGAAAATACTAACATCATCAATATCCTGTGCCAAACTCTCATCCATTGGCTTTGCCCTCATAAACAATCGGTTGTGTTTATTGGGCGATTTTGATAAACATGTCTGATTGGACTCCTCTGTGACTGTTTCTCTGAATGTGACTACAGGATCAGCTTTTTTCAGTTCAATACCAGCATGATCTTCTTCCAAATCTTTCAAGCAGATCTCAAGATGAAGTTCTCCAGCGCCAGCAATAATATGCTCCCCAGATTCTTCTATCATGCACTAGAAAAAAAGAAACGAGAGATTATTAAAATAAAAGAACCAGCAGACAGGACTCAAGGAGGAAAATGATTTCAGTTTAACAGTGAGCCAACACATGAGGGTATTTGCGTCATTGTGAAGCAGGATTATTTGATGATAATGCTGGGATAATTTTCTCAATTTCTCCATAAATACATGCTGTGGGTACTCATTAGATGCTAATGTGCTTCACTAAGGCACTTCTAATGAGCAACCAAAATAAATTTTTCAAGATGATATAAAAAATATTATCCCAGAATTATCACCAAATACTTAACAAATCTTCTACATCACTATAGAGATATAGTAAGTTCTTGAAAGGATCACCCTTAAAAGCAGTGAATGCAGTCAGAAAATAAAAAACAACAGATTGGCTACAAGCTCACAGACTGAAGATTGTTCATTATTAATCAACTACATGCATACTTTTAACAAGGGATATAACACATGTAAACAGGAGCATTTTGTGTCTGTGCAGTAAACATAATTAACAAAATGACTGGCCATTAACAACACGACTTGCACGATCAAACAAATGATGTTATTGTTGAATAAATGAGAAGCATCTCACTGCTAGTTCTAACAAAAGTAGTGGCTTCTTTGCAGCATACATTCGCAATGCTGCACATATTTTGATAGATCCTCCGAGTCAGTATTTCCTGTTTTTGTGTTTCTTGTTACTGAAATCCAATGAGTTGAAGTTTTACTACCCATTCAATCCATTAGGGCCATGTCTAGCAGTCAGTTTACCTAACAACACTTTTCATGGACAGACTCAGTCCTCTAAATGGTTAACCAGTACTAGTGCACTCGCCTGAACATTACGAAAACATGCCTATTCAAATATACTGAAAATTTTAACACCAAAAATGAAGATTTTCGGATAAAAATTCTGATATTTTTCTTATTTTTGCTCAAAAACATAGATTGTGGGTACTCGTTAGAACTGCCTCGACAAAAACATAGATTGTGGGTACTCGTTAGAACCGCCTCGTCGAGCAAAAATAAGAAAAATGTATACCCCTTCAAACCCCAGTTTTACTATATAAAAGTGGGGTTTAAGGAGGTCAAAATTATATAGGCATGTTTTCATGATGAAGGAACAACTGCCCTTCTTGAATTGGTGGAAAGGAGAGAATGACCATAGAAAATATTTTAATAGTCATGAAAGAGTATTTCTGTATCCAGGGCGGATCCAACCTGCGACCTCCTGACCACCAGTTGGACGCACATCTGACTTGAGCCACTGAGGACGCAAGTGAATCAAGATTTTGAATGAACTTTTTTCTTGAATTTAAATGAAGTATTTAAAGCAATGTTTGGATGCAGAATTCAGTGTTTGTTTCGTTTTATTCCTTTTATCATAATACATGCACTTAGGTTTGGCCTCTTTTATCAAACTACCCACACTTCAGTTCAGCCTAACTCAATATTTGTTAATCAAGAGGGCCAAGATGGCCCTGTATCACTCACCTGATTATCAGATAAGTTGGCTTTTCAGTTCAGAAGTAGTTCAAAATAGATTTCCAAGATAGCAGCCATGGTGGCCATCTTGGATTTCTTATCAAAACAATTTTAGTTCTTTTTTATCTACAAGTCACCTTGATGCTTCCTACCAAGTTTGGAGTCAGTTGGCCTTTTGGTTCAGCAGCAGAAGAAAAAAATTAGATTTTCAAGATGGTAACCATGGTGGCCTTCTTGGACTTCCATCAGAATGATTTTAGCTGTTTTGATCTAGTAGTTATCCTGATGCTTCCCATCAAAATTTCAAGACAATCAGCCTTTTGTTTCAGGAGAGGAAGTGAAAAATAGATTTCCAAGACGGCAGCCAAAGAAGAAAACAATTTTCAAGATGGTAACCATGGTGACCATCTTGTATTTCCGATCAGAATGATTTTTGCTATTTCTGATCTACAAGTCACCCTGATGCTTCCTACCAAGTTTCAAGTCAAATGGCTTTTCGGTTCAGGAGAAGAATGGAAAAATAGATTTTCAAGATGGCGGCCATGGCTGCCATCTTGGATTTCCAATAGGAACAATTTTAGCTCTTTGATCTACAAGTCACCCTGATGCTCACTAACAGGTTTCAAGGCAATTGGCCCTTTGGTTCAGGAGAAGCAAAAATAAATTTTCAAGATGGCTATCACAGCAGCCATCTTGGATTTCCGATTGGAATGATTTTAGCTAGTTTTGATCTACAAGTCACCCTGATACTTCCCACCAAGTTCCAAGTCAACTGGCCTTTCAGTTCAAGAGAAGAAGCGAAAAATTAGATTTAATTATTTTCAAGATTTTTTTTTTTTTTTTTTTTTTTTTTTTTTGTGGTGGTGGTGGTGGGGTGGGGTGGGGGGGGGGGGGGGGGGGGGGGTGGGGGGGGGGGAAATCATTCATCAAAGGTGGGCAAAAACCGGAGAACCCAGGGAAAAACCACCTGACCCTCCCTAAGCAGAACTTGGCTTTCCCACATGTCACCCGTGCAAGGCTCATACCACAGCGGTAAGAAGCCTAATGGATTAAGAGTCAACTCTCCTATCTACTATAGGGGCCCACAGATTTTCCAGATGGTGGCCATGGCAGCCATCTTGGATTTCCCATCGGAACAATTTTAGCTCTTTGATCTAAAAGTCACCCTGATGCTCCCTATCAAGTTTCAAGTCAATTGGCCCATCAATTCAGAAGCGAAAAATAGATTTTCAAGCAGGCCACCGTCCATCTTGCTTTTTGGATCATAACTATTTTAGCTATTTTGTACCTACAAGTCACCCCGATGCTTCCTACCAAGTTTTAAGTCAACTGGCTCTTCAGTGATAGAAGAAGTACTAAAGCAAATGAGCCACCTCATGTGAGAAGGTGTTATGCGGTGATCAGGAGAAGCAAAAAATAGATTTTCAAGATGCCGCCCGGATTTCCGATTGGAAAAATTTTAGCTATTTTTGATCTGCAAGTCACCCCGATGTTTCCTATCCTACCAAGTTTCAGGTCAATTGGCCCAGAGGTGTAGGAGGAGAAGGCTTTTAAAGCAAATTGTTGATGCTACACGCCGGACGAGGCAACTGGACGAAGGTCGACAGACATTGACCGATCACAACTGCTCACCATGAGCACTTCGTGCTCAGGTGGAAGCGCTCAGGTGAGCTAACAAAGGCCCAAGGGCCACTATCCCTCACCAGCTAAAAAAGCTATTGCATATCTGCAAATGCCATGCAACTTTCTTCCAGTACTGCCACAGCAACTAGGACACAGATTTGATCATTTTGTTTATTTGTTTGTATTGAGGTTTTACGGTCCAGTCAACTCAATGGGGTCATCTCGAGCACGGTCAGTTTACCTAACCACACGTTTACTGGGCAGGCTTAGTCCTCTAAGCGGTTGACCAGTATTGTGCACATTCTTTTGCCAGAAACTGCCAAGTGCCTTCTTGAATCAGCGGAAGTCAGAGAATGACCGTAGAAAAAATTTTATGATCAATCTCCACTAAAGAATGTTGTCGACCTTGGCGAATGGTCGAACCCACTCCTGGTCCTGGACGCGCATCCACCGAGGCCTACTTGATCATTTTGTAAAAAGGTCAGTGGTCATCCTGGTATCATCATTTGAACAAACATAGTAGACTTTGAAACAAACACATACCAAGGTTCAGCCTCAAACTCAAAGCTTTCTTAGTTCAGAGAAGATGCTTGTGTTTTACCATATATAGGTATTTAAGCCATCTTGTTCAATGGCAAGCAACCATTTGAACAAACTGTCAACATCCTTTTGGCAGAAGGCCCCAGGTAAAATCTTAAATTGGTCAAGCAGTTTCAGAGGTTAAAGATTTCATAATTTTATACATGTACATAGCCCAGGGCACGGACAAATAACCCACATTTTTACGGTAACTAACCAGTTTAACTACTTCATTCATACATTGTTTTTATTTTGAGAACATGATTTTTCAACTTTTCCCCCCATACAAATTTATGGGGACGCAAATTTGACCTTGCCATAAAAACGTCACAGGTTATCCTAGGATCATCACTGGAACAAACTTGGTAGACCTTGAGCCCTCTATGATATAGTCAACCCTCGTTATCTCAAACTCACTATCTTGAATAACCGCTTATATCGAAGTGAAATTCTGGTCCCTGTTTTAACATGGAAATCTAAGAACAGCTAACAAAATATTGTGGAATAAAAGCAACGCAAGCATAATACCCCGCCATAGCATTTGTTTATGTATTAAAGTTATCGTTGCGAAAATGTCAGGAAAAAAAATTACGCAGGGACAGAAAACAATCCTAAACCAGATCCTAATAATATCAATGGACAGATAACAATCCATAAGCAGATCTTGATAATATCAATGCATATAGCAAGTTTGGTTAAAAGGCCTTGTTATTTACTAAAGTTATCATCCAGAAATAAAAATATGGACATGTGTCGGGCAGATAACTCAGTAAAAATTTGACGAAATTTGCCCATTAGCAATTCCAAAGCTGATCTCCTTACTTTCAATACATATAGCAAGTTTGGTTAAAATCCTTTGTTATTTACTAAAGTTGTCAACACATATAGCCAGTTTGGTTAAAATCCTTTGTTAGTTACTAAAGTTATCATGCAGAAATGAAAATATGGGCGTGTCTCGGGCAGATAACTCTGTAAACATTTTACAAAATTTGCCCATTAGCAATCCCAAACCAGATCTTCTTAATGTCAATGCATATAGCAAGTTTGATGAAAATCCCTTGTTATTTACTCAAGTTATCATCCGGAAATGAAAATATGGGCATGTCTCGGGCAGATAATTCCGTAAAAATTTGACGAAATTTGTCCATTAGCAATCCCAAACCAGATTTCCTTAATGTCAATGCATATAATGAGTTTGGTGAAAATCCCTTGTTATTTACTGAAGTTATAGTCCGGAAAATATGGGCATGTCTCTGGCAGAAAATCCGTCAAAAATTGATGAAATTTGCCCATTAGCAATCCCAAACCAGATCTCCTTAATGTCAATGCATACAGCAAGTTTGGTGAAAATCCCTTGTTATTTACTCTAGTTATAGTCCGGAAACGAAAATATGGGCATGTCTCGGGCAGATAACTCAGTCAAAAATTGACTAAATTTGCCAATTAGCAATCCCAAAGCAGATCTCCACAATATCAATGCACATACCAAGTTTGGTGAAAATCCATAGAAGTTTACTCAAGTTATCATCCGGAAACGACGGACAGAGGTATGGGCATGTCTCGGGCAGATTAACACGTCAAAATTGACGAAATTCGCCCATTAGCAATCCCAAACCAGATCTCCACAATATCAATGCACATACCACGTTTGGTGAAAATCCACTGATGTTTACTCAAGTTATCATCCGGAAACAAAAACAGACGGACGACAGATGGATGGACAGACTCACAAACAACCAACGTGAAAACATAATACCCTGCCACTATTGTGTGGCAGGGTATAAAAAGAGAAGTTGCTCCTACTCCTCTTTTCCACATTATTTTATATATATTTCTAACTTCAGGAGTCAAATTACTTATTCATTTGTTAAATGGGGTTGTTCGATTTATTGTTTTCCTCACTTCCGCAACTCTGATATCTCGAGGTACGGATATCTCGAAGTGTTTCTGAGAGTCCCTTGTAATTCGAGATAACGAGAGTCGACAGTATACCAAGATTCAGCCATAAAGTTTTCTTAGTTCTAAAGTAGATTTATAAGTGTTTTTACCATATTTGGGCATGTGGCTGTCTTGTTCAATGGTGCAGAACCATTTAAACAAATTGTCAAAACCACTTCGATAGAAAGCCCCATGTGAAATCTGGTGAAAATTGGTCACCTGGGTACAGAGAAGACAATGTTCAAATATTACACAATTTTATACCTGTATAATGCCCAGGGGCAATAGCTGATAAACCCTGGGGGCAAAATTATGATTGTAACAAAGAAGTTTTACTACTTTACTATTACATAGTGAGTTTCAGCTATTAGTCTTTAATACATATGGAGAAAACGATTTTTCAACATTTTTCCCCTACAAATGTATGGGGGTGCAAATCTGACCTTGCTGTAAAAAGGTCAAAGGCCAACCTACAGACATCCTTTGAACAAATTTGACAGACCTCAAGTATCCGATGCTATATACAAAGATTCAGCCTCAAAGCTTGTTTCTGGAGAAGAATTTTTTAGTGTTTTTACCATAAATGTATGGGCATGGCCTCCATCATAATTAACAGACCAGGACCATTTGTACAAATTTTCAATCCCCCTTTAACGAAAGGCTCTATATCAAGTTTGAAGAAAATTGGCGCAGGGGTTTCAGAGAAGTCCTTCAAAAGAATGGACGGACGACAATGGATCACAATTCCTCATCCAGAGCCTTCAGCTCAGGTAACCTAATAATATTGATTCACTTTTCTTGCCTTGTTGTAAATTGATTTCAAAACTGTTTCAGGTACATGTAATCGTTTCATATGACCTTCAGAGTAAACGTTTACAGATTTTTGTAAACATGACAGCCCCACTTCTAAGAAGCCTGAGACACTGCGGCTAACATGTACCTACAACATTGTTTTGGGGAAGAAATAAGAAGAAATATATGTACCTATACTTTCTAGTTGGAAAAGATCTTAAGCTATGTATATATTATAAAGATTTCCAGATGATTTGTTTGTTTTTTGTTGTTGTTGTTGCTTTTTTTTTTTTTTTTTTTTTTTTATCTGGGTTGAACAAGTCACTGTGGCAGTTATTTCCAGTTATACCCTACTTACCTGCACCATAGGATCTGACTTGGATAATCGTTTCAACCCTTCAACAAGTTTAGGCAATTCTGATGGGTTCTTGCATTCTACAGCCACTCTTACAACAGGACTTACAGAGAACTTCATCACCTGGTAACAAAAGAAAAAGGTGTTAGTTTTACAGGCAATAAAATGAACTTGTTCAAAGTTAAGAAGTATGGCAAGCTGTTAAGATGTCTGAATGCATACAATGTAGGTTTAATAGGGTAATTTGAGCACTGGATCCAACTCTAATAATTGTAAGCATTAACCAGTCCTGCTGATTTGTTTGTGTTGAGGCTTTACGGCCCAGTCAACCCAATGGGGTCACGTTGAGTGCTGTTCCTTTGCCTAACCACACTTTTACTGGGCAGGCTTAGTCCTCTTAAGCGCTTCACCAGTATTGTGCACATTCTTTCGCCAGAAACTGGCCTTAAATCAGCGGGAGAGAATGACTATAGAAAACATTTTATGACCAATCTCTATGAAACAATGTTGCAGACCAGGTGGGTATCGAATCCCGGCCTCCTCATCACCCTTCTGACGTGCAGCGGAGCCACTGAGGCCGGCCAGTCCTGCTGATCCTGGATATGCCAGGCCTTTGCAAACAGTGTAGATCCAGATCAGCTGGTTTTTGAAGCTAAATGTCTGCACTGTTTTTTTGGGGTTTTTTTTATATTAAATACGTGAATTTGTATCAACAGTCTGGATCAAGAAATCTGATTAGCTGACAATTAGAAGTGGGCATGACATCTTAATTTATTCAGCATGACAAGGATTAATAATCACTGTTTTTCGTTAAACTTTAAACAATATATATTGTACCTAACCATATTCAACCTAACTACTGCACTATGTGCTTTAATAGGTTTTTCAAAATTACTGAAAACACATGAAGTAGAGTTTCCAACTAATACGGGTAGGCTTTAAAGAAAAATCAGCAGAGAGCTTCATAAGGGGCTTATTTAATGATGCTTGTGTGATTTTTTTTTTCTTCTAATTTTCTTTATGACAGCATAGGATCTGACTTGGATAAAAATACATGGGCTGTAATCTGAAGTTGATAAAAATACATGGGCTGTAATCTGAAGTTGATAAAATACATGGGCTGTAATCTGACGATGATAAAAATACATGGGCTGTAATCTGAAGTTGATAAAATACATGGGCTGTAATCTGAAGATGATAAAAATACATGGGCTGTAATCTGAAGATGATAAAAATACATGGGCTGTAATCTAATTCTGAAGACTCTAAAACAGCTTAGCTGTGCACTTGTAGAGGTATATGCTGTAATTAGGTCAAATCCTTGTGTGTGTATTGGAACAGAGAGGCCATACAATACAGCATCTAGTGACGTCCTGGCTATCAATTATAATCATTAAGTCAGTCACTTCTGTCTCTTTCCATCTTTCTTTCGCCAGATTATCAGTAAGAATTTTATAACTGGGAAATTCTATTTTCAGTAACATTTTTTTCTCTCTTTTTATTTTAATACTTTAGTTGCAAAAAATCAGAATATGAAAATGTCTATACAGGTCATTTTAAATCTGTAAAACTAACAAAACTTTCTTTTTTTTTTATGTCCCCAGTAGCGATAGCGGGGACATATTGTTTTTGCCCTGTCTGTCTGTTGGTTTGTTGCTTTGACAACTTTAATATTGGTCATAACTTTTGAAGCATTTGAGCTAGAGCCTTTATATTTGGCATGTAGGTTCCTTGTGACCAGAGCTTCCCAAAAAATTTTGACCTGTCACCCTGACCTTGACCTGTGACCAATTATAAAGAAAACTGACCTTGGCCCGGGGACATGTTCGTGTTTCACAAATGCATCTTTTTTATTTTTTTTTTCTTCTTTTTATTGTTTTAATTTTCATTTTTACAGACTAGTGAACACTGTTAAGGTACAGCCAGTCAGCTAACCTGCTTAGGCTTTTCCTGGACCGAGTTGTTCAAAACTAACAATGTCGTTAGTTGACGTATCGTTAAAACTTTGATCATTTAACATGGCATTTATGCTAAAATTTTTGCTGAAAAAAGTGTGAGTAGCTTTTTTCTTTGCAAAAGATACTCACATTTTTCAGCAAAAACACCTGAGAATTAGATATTGTACTTACTAGATCAGTTAAAATTTTTACCACTAACGAGCTCGTTAAACTAATAATGCTTTGAACAACTGGGCCCTGGGTAGGGTTAACGTAGTCCTCTAAGTGGTGAACCAGTACTTTGTGCACATACATCAACTAGCAACTGACAATTGTCCTTCCTGAATCTGACAGCAGAAGGGGGAGAATGACAGGAGAAATTATTTCATGAAAGCTATATGGGTGAGCTGGGATTCTAACTTGCTACCACTGTATCTGAATAGGACACATTACGGACTGTGTTATGGTGCCTGGCAGCTAATTTGGAAGAAATCTGATAAAATATCCTGAAATGAGTATCTGAAATACAGTGAAAAAATGTGCATTTTCTGATAGCTGGCCTTATCTTGATCAGTTGGCAGTCTAAGCCAAATCGGCTGGATCCCCAGATATGTCAGACAAAAATTTGCCTTGTACGGAAAACTTTTTAAAAAAGATTATTTCAAGTACAGTTTAAGGATTTGTCTGACCAGAGTCAGATGGACTTAAGAAAATTCACATACTCCCTATCAGCTTTTAAAAAACTAAAGCAAGTGCCAAGAGGGTCATTTCTTAATTATAAAATATTTTAAAGTTAATGACAATGATACTATGTAAGATATAGTTTACAATGTCAGTCTCTGAGTGACATTGATCTATCATCCCAAGTACAACTTTCCTGGAGTAAACAGTCTTCAAGACATGAAGCAAATTTGCTGGGCTATAAAATATAGGTCACTGACCTACACATACTGGAGAAATTAATCTGATGGTCACACTGATGCATTATACCAACTATGATGTTAAGCCATTAAATAATCTAAAAGATATTAAGCAAAATCACTAGACCATGAAATAGAGGTCATACCGATTTCTATTTACTTTGAGGTGAAAGTTTGGGTCACACTGTGTCATTATATGTAAATATGACATTTAGGTATCAAATAGTGGGAGATATAAGACAAAATCAAAGGGCTATGAAATATAGGTCACTTAATCCAAAAATATGATAGTAATACATCAAATTATATTCAAAATGTAACATAAAATCACTGGACTATGAAATATAGGTCAAAGTGACCTACATTTACTTTTAGGTGAACTGTTGGATCATACTATTTCATAATCCTAAATAATAATTGTCATACATCAATTAACATTCAAAATATGTGGCCAAATTACTGGACTATGAAATATAGGTCAAGGTGATCTACATTTGTTATGCTGTCAATGGTTATGTCACAAAGAACCAATATTCCAAGTATCATATTAATCCATTAAATAGTCTTCAAGATGTAATGCAAAATTGCTGGAGCATGAAAATATGATCACAATGACCTTGCCCTTATTACACTAAATGTTGATGTGATAAACATGCCTGAGGCCCATTCTTCTTTAAGAAGTTGTTTGTATAACAATCTGCAACATACTACTTTACTGAGGCATTAAACCATGAAATAGGCTTCAAAGTATAAGTCAAATCACTGATGTATGAAAATAAGGTCGCATGACCTTGACCTCATTACACTGAATGTTGATGTGATAAACATGTCTGATGTCCATCCTTCTTTAATGAGGTTTTTTTTGTATAAACAAACTGCAATATACAACTTTATTGGGGTGTCCTAGATTTTGACCTCTAGCCCTGCCCTGGGGCATGTCCCAGGGGTCCATAGATGTAGACTGGAGAACCCTCCCAAGTACCCCCATACCAAATATGAAAAGTTTTTGATCAGTGGCTGCAGAGTTACAAGTAATCAAAAAACTTCGAAGTAAAACTTGGTTATAGAAAGGGTTAACAGACAGAATCACACCCGGACCGACGGAACGGATGAAAACTATATACCCCTTCAGCATACTCCGTACGCTGGGGATATAATAATGATCCATCACGAAATTCTGGCCTACTCCCAATGAGCACGATCTTTCATAGATCATGACACTAGCATAATTACCTCTACAAGATTCTAAATGGTATTAATCAACATTGAAAATGTTGCATCCCGTGTTATCAGTAATGCATTTATTACAACTCAACTAAAATCAATTTTGGTTTCCAACACTCTGCTGAACTTTCATAATCATAATATTTAATGTAGATGTTATAAATAAAATTCAAACCTATCTACATGCATGTTGTAGGAAAGCAATTTTGGCACTTTTTTTCTTATTATCCCTGAGTTGAAATGTAACATTTTAATTTTTTCCTCACCTTCATGTTGTGTGCTTCCTTGTAAGTTGAAATTGTACCACCTTTGACTAAGAACTGATCAACACCAACAAGACCAGCAATATTACCACAAGGTACATCAGGGATCGGTTCAATATATCTGCCCATCATGAGGATTGTTCTAAAATGTAAAAAGAATATCAATGAAAATTAGTAACCCTTTCATCCCAGTACAGATTGATTGTGGTTTTACAGCCCAGTCAACCCAATAGGATTATGTCAAGCCAGCAGTTTACCTAATCACACTTTTATTGGACAGGCTTAGACCTCTGAGCAGTTAACCGGTATTTGTGCACATTCTGTTGCCAGAAACTGACAACTTCTTCTTGAATCCCCTGAAAACCAGATATTTCTGCCAACAGTATAGATCCAGGTAAGACAGCTCATAATGAACTGTCTACTCAGGATCTACACTGTTTGACATTCTGTACTGACAGCTGTATTTGCAACACAAGATATGCCCAATTTCAATGATGGAAAAGTCCACTTAAAAACTCAGAGTTGAAAGGGTTCAAGGGGAATGTATACACTTTCAGGGGAAATAACTGTCATTTAACTGTTTTGCTGCCCTTCTGAAAAGTCTTTCTAAAAGGAAAGACTTATTTCTTTAGAGAGATAATTCCTTCCTTTTAGAATAGCTCCCTCTTTAGAAAGGTATTGGTGTGCAGACAAGCAAAGAGAAGTAATAAGCTTTGTAAAACAAAAAAAATCAAACTGTGCATATTGTCCCTTTACACAATGCAACATAAATTATTACAGCACATAACAAACATTGAATTTCGCTGTGTATTACTCGCACCCGCCTGTAACACGCACCAAATTTTTGCACAAGATGCTGTGGGGAAAAAAAGATATTCCTTGTACACGCAGAATTTTTCTGTACGTTATTGACTAAGTTCCAAAATGCGAAAGCATGTCATATTTCACTAGGATGGAGTTGAAAATGGCTGAACTTGGCTGTTTACGATTCTAAACAGACCAAATTTACGACAGTGCTAACTGAATTCCCGTTGTGCAGCTCTGTTACCTTGGGCTTCGGCGAACCTGACGTAGTGTAGAAGTTCTTAGCTGTCCTACTGCAGACATGATGATAATAAAAATGTGTTATTCTTTTGTTTGTCTCATAATTAAAACCTTCTAAGTGTCACTTTTTCAATGGTGACATGAAATTATCAACTCTATGCCCCAGGCTCAATGCAAACAACAAGGGAAGTTGACTAGTCACTTTGACTGCCAAAAAGAAATGTGCCAATATGACACAGATGCCCCCGCCCAGGACCATTTTCACCGACACCTAGGCATTTTGCAAAAAATGAAGCTGAAAAAAGAGCTGTAACTCTCATAACTAGAGCTGGTGTTTGTAAAACACTATGCCCCCAACACTGCCTGACTCTAACACTGCTTGACTCCAACACTGGTTGCCCATGACGGTAATAACAGAAAAAAATTTACGAGATTTCATTGTTATTTTATTAAAAGGGAAATAACTCTAAAACTGGTGATAATTTGGACAAGAAAAACAATACAGGTCACCTATATTTTCATGAGGAATCCATATAAGAAATTTCAAAACATTAGCATACATGGTTATAAACTTATGCTATGCACAATAAAGCGACAAATGGCCAAAAATTGCAAAGGGCCATAACTCCAACAAAATTTCATGAAATTGGCTGAAAATTTATTCAGGTGATCTCCTCCTCAGTCCCAATCTGTATACCAAATATAAAGGCTCTAGCTCAAATTTATACATTTTGAGGTATCTTGCTAACGAGATTTTAATGTTATTTTCTTTTTTACAAGGGAAATAACTCTAAAATGGGAGATAATTCGGATAAGAAAAAAAATTCTGGTCACCTATTTTTATGAAGTCCATATATGAAATTAAAAACATTAGCATACAGTGTTCTAAACTTATGCTATGCACATGAAAGCAACAAATGGCCAAATATTGCAAAGGGCCATAACAAAATTTCATTAAATTTGTTGAAAATTTAATCAGGTGATCTCTTCAGTCCAAATCAGTATACCAAATATCAAGACTCTAGCTCAAATACTTTTTGAGATATCTTGCTAAAAAGATTTCAATGTTACTTCATTAAAAGGGTAATAACTCTAAAATCGGAGAAAATTTGGATAAAAAAAAATACCGGTCTCCTATTTTTTCATGAGAAATCTATATATGAATTTTCAAAACATTAGCATACATGGTTCTAAACTTATGCTATGCACATGAAAGCAACAAGATCAATTAGATAGAAATTGCAAAGGGCAGTAACTCCCAACAAAATTTAATTAAACTGGCTGAAAATTTGATCAGGTGTTCTCCTCCTCAGTACAAATCAGTATACCAAATATCAAGGCTCTAACTCAAATACTTTTTGAGATACCTTGCTAACTAGAGTTCAATGTTATTTTATTATAAAGGGAAATAACTCTAAAATGGGAGATAATTCGGATAAAAAAAAAAAAAATACGCATCACCTATTTTTTCATGAGGAATCCATATATGAAATTTCAAAACATTAGCATACATGGTTCTAAACTTATGCTATGCACCAGAAAGTGTAACGAACGAACAAACGTAACGAACGACCAGACAAGCCAGAAGCAATATGCACCCCAACTTTTTTTAAAGTTGGGGGCATAATAATTGGCAGATTTTACCCTTAATCGAACTTGACCTGTATTTTATAATTATATACCTGTATATAAAATATGAATCCAATACACCAGCCTTTTTTAAAAAAATATTGAAAGGAGAACATTTTTTGCAGGTGAAAAAGGTCCATAACTCCCATAATACTAGGTGGATTTTACCCTATATTGAACTAAACTATTTTTCAACGTTGAAAAAGGGCTGTAACTCCAAAAAAAATTAGTGGATTTTACCCTAAATCGAACTTGACCTATATTTTATAATTATATGCTCATGTATAAAGTATGAAACCAATTCAGTAATCTTTTCAAAAGTTATGGAACGGAAACCGTTATTCAAAGTTGAAAAAGGGCCATAACTCCCAAAATAATTGGTGGAGTTTACCCTAAATTGAACTTGACCTATATTTTATGATTATATACCTATATGTATAAAATTTGAATCCAATACGCTGATCTTTTCAAAGGTATCGAACGGAAACCATTTTTCAACTATTTTCAACGTTGAAAAAGGGCCATAACTCCAAAAATAATTGGTGGATTTTACCCTTAATCGAACTTGACCTATATTTTATAATTAAATGCTCTTGTATGAAATATGAATCCAATACACTAATCTTTTCATAAGTTATGGAGCGGAAAGCATTTTCTAAAGTTGAAAAAGGGCCATGACTCCCAAAATGATTTGTGGATTTTACCCTAAATCAAACTTGACCTACATTTAATGATTATATACCTGTGTATAAAGTTTGAATCCAATACACTAGTCTTCTCAAAAGATATCGAACGGAAACCATTTTTCAAAGTTGAAAATTTTTCGAAGTTGAAAAAGGGCCATAACTTCCAAAATAATTGGTGGATTTTACCATAAATCGAACTTGACCTACATTTTATAATTATATAGTTGTGTATAAAATTTCAATCCAATACACCGATCTTTTCAAAAGATATCGCACGGAAACAATGTGTTACATACGGGACGGACGTATAGACAGCGGTGATACTATATGCCCCCCATTGAAAATGGCAGGGGCATAATTAACCAATTAAGTGCACAGATATATGCTGGTAGTTTCTTTTGATCATAAACATTGTTTATTTCAAACAATTTGTTCAAGTCCGAAGAAAAGAAGAAAAATAAAAAACAAGAGAACTGGTGAAACTGAAGGATGCTCCCTGAAGATGCACAGTAGTGGGAGGGTTATGTTAGTGAATGTGTAAAATACTTTAACAGATATGCTACAGACAAGCTTATGATTGCAAAAATTAAGAGGAGTGGGGAAGTAGCTCAGTAATTACTTGTTACAGTTCTTGCACTCTGCATTATGGCTGTCTCTCAATGTATCAAGTTTCATTTGATTTCTTTTGTACTTTCAGAGATATGCACCAGACAAATTTAATATTGCGAAAATTAGGAAGGGAAATAACTCCATAAATACTGACGAAAGGGTTAAGGTTATGGTTCTTGCATTCTGCACTTCCCCTTATAGCCCTCTATCACTGTATCAAGTTTCATTTATTTATCTTCAATACCTTTAGAGATATGCTCCAGACAAGCTTGCTATTGCAAAAATTAGGGAAATAACTGTAATTACTTGCGATAGAGTTACGGTTCTTGCACTCTGCACTTCCTCTGATGGCCGTTTATCAATGTAAGTTTCATTTAATTCCCTTCTTTACTTTCAGAGATATGCTCTGGACAAGCTTTTATTGCAAAAATTAAGAAGGGAAGTAACTCCATAAATACTTGTGACAGGATTATGATTTTTGCATTCTGCTATTCTCCTCATGGCCCTCTATCAGTGTATCAAGTTTCATTACATTACCTTCCAGCTTTTTTAGAGATATGCTCGGGACAAGCTTTTTATTGCAAAAATTAAGGAAGGAAGTAACTCCATAAATGCTGGTGACAGGGTTATGGTTCTTGCATTCTGCAATTCCCCTCATGGCCCTCTATCAGTGTATCAAGTTTCATTAAATTACCTTCAATATTTTTAGAGATCTGCTCAGGACAAAAGTGTGACTGGCGGATGAACCTGCCAAAACCATGGTAGGGGGTACATAGGTATCAAGAATCATGGATATCTTACGGTGATCAATCTATGTCGCATTTTAATTGCCGATCATGTGTGTCACGAGTTTTCGCGACCGATTACATTGGCGATTTCTGTCTTGATTTTGGTGTTCCTATCAATAATACATAGATAATAATAATAATAACAGATTTTTAAAAACACTTTCTGGGTAAAAAAAAAAAAAAAAAAAAAAAATGTGTGAAATACACAAGTTAAATTCGGTATTATGGCCTTACAGATTTAACCAGTACCAGCATGAAGAAAAAACAACTTTCACAAATTTAAATGTGTAAGACATCACAGTCGTTTGAATAGTTTCTAGCATGTAGGTAAGACACAAACTGACATTTTGACATTTAATCTATAATTGTGACCTTTATATAGAATGCCCAAGCTCATTTCATGTATGCAGCTTTTTTTTTTTTTTTCTTCTTTTGATCTTGTTTCCTGTGCAAGTCTAATAAAACAAGAACCTGCCAATAAGCAGTGCCTTTTAGATAATACAACACACTTACTGTTTGTGGTGAAATAAAATATTAATACATATCACACTGCAAAACCAGAGAAGAATGGTCCTGTAGCTCACCTAAGACTATTTGTTATGAGCAAGCTTATGGTAACATTTTTAACTAGACCATGAAGTGAGCATATGCTCACTAACACCCCCGGCTATGGCCATCAGAAATAGGCAGAACACTGATTGATTGTGTTGGGGTTTAACGACACGTCAACCCTTGTGGGTCATTTTGTGTCGTCTCCCAGAGAAAGGGAGAAAAGAGATGGAAGAGATAGTAGAAGAGATGAAAGAGAGGAACAGGGAAGAAAGAGGAACAGGAATGAAAGGGAAGAAACAGAAGAAATAAAAACATTCCCCCTCTACCTTTACCTACTTCAACGATAGCAGGCCTTGCCCAACTGTAAGCCAATATCAGTTGGACGCCCCGGTGACACAAGAAACATGACACCTTCGCACCACCCGACCACCCCCAATAGGCAGAACAACAAAGGGAAATAACTCTTAAGGGCCTGGTCCCATGACCCCTACTTTCTTTCCCACAATACTAGTCATACTTGTCATGTGTACAAAATTTTGAGATTCTAGGTACAGTAGTTCTTGAGAAATCTTTGACACAAAATAAATGTTTACTCACACACAATTTGTGACACAAATAGCCAGAACAAACGGAAATAACTCTAAATGACCTGACCCCACAGCCCTATTTTCTTTCCCACAATACAACTAGTGATACTTGTCATGTGTACAAAATTTCAAGACTCTAGGTAGAGTAGTTCTTGAGAAATCTTTGATACAAAATAAATGTTCTCACACATAGACAGCCAGAACAACAAAGGGAAATAACTCTAAGGGACCTGGCCCCACAGCCCCTTTTTTCTTTCCCACAATACAACTAGTCATACTTGTCATGTGTACAAAATTTCAAGATTCTAGGTATAGTAGGTCTTGAGAAATCTTTGACATAAAAAAATTTTAACTCACAGACAGACAGACACACAGAAAAGACAAAAACTATATACCCCCTTAGCATACTTCGCATATGCCTGGGGTATAATTAGCATACTTCTTATGCCAAGGGTATAAAGAATGAAACATATGGGTATTACAGACGGCTCAGTCTGAAAAACCTTTGGTCCCTGTTTGTGTTGAGGTTTTACCACCCAGTCAACCCAATGTCAATGCGGTCAGTTTACCTAACCACAGCACCCCCTTAAACCCAACTTTTATAAAGTAAAACTGGGGTTTACAGGGGTATGCATTTTTTCTTATTTTGCTAATAAACATAGATTGTGGGTACTCATTTGAACTGCCTTGCTGAGGCAGTTCTAATGAGTACCCACAATCTATGTTTTGAGCAGAAGTATGACAAATATCAGAATTTTTATATGAAAATTTTCCTTTTCTTGGTTGTAAAATTTTTAATATATTTGAATAGGTGTGTTTTCGTAATGGTGCATTCTTTCGCAAGAAATTGACAAGTGACCTTCTTGAATCAGCTTTGGTCTCTGTATCCTACAGTAACTTTATATGGAATTTAGCTTTTAATTAATTTGGCAAAACAAACTTCACATAAAATGACTGATAAAGTGACATACCAAATTTCGAAGGCTAGTGCCTTCTAGATTTACAAAAGATTTTTAAAGTTTTTTTTTGTTTTTTTTTTTTTCCTGCATAAAGAGTCTATGTAAAACAAGTGACCCTTGGGGCCATTTTTGACCCCAGGCCTATAATGTGAACAATCTTGGTAAAGGTTCACTGGATAAAACTAAGTACCAAATGTCGAAGGCCTAGGCCTTCTAGTTTCACAGAAAAACATTTATAAAGGTTTTCCCAATACCAGTCTATGTAAGTCAAGTGACCTCTGGGACAGAGCCATTTTGACCCCAAGGCCATAATTTGAACAATCTTGGTAAAGGCCTTCTAGCTGAAGCTACATACTACATAGGAAATATCAAAGGCCTGGGCCTTCTAGTACCAGACAAGAAGATTTTTAAAGCTTTTCCCAGATATGAGTCATTGTAAAACAAAGCAGGGCCTTTTTTTACCTCTGGGCAACAATTTGAATAAATTAGATAGTTACATACCAAATATTGAAGGCTAGGGCCTTCTAGTTTCAGAGAAGAATTTTTTAAAGTTTTTAACCTATTAAAGTCGATGTAAAACAAGTGACCCCTGGGTTGGTACATTTCTGACCTCAGGGCTATAGTCTGAACAATCTTGGTAAAGGTCTACAAGATAAAGCTACATTCCAAATAGAAAAGCCTGGGCCTTCTAGTTTCAGACAAGAAGACATTTAAAGTTTTGCCTTTTTAGGTGTAGGAGTATTTGACCTTTCTGTAAAAAAGATCAAGGCTTTCTGCAAGAAAACATTAAGGACAACCCAAGGTTATCAGTTTTTCGAACTTTACTAGGCCCATGTCCCAAATGCTGCATACCAAGCCCCAGGGCCACTGGCCCTTTGGTTCTGGAGAAGATTTTTTTTAAAGGGTTTTTACCATGATAATGTGGACATGGCAGCCAGTTTGGTCATGTGACCTAGATGCCGCAAACAAATGTCTGTTCCCCCTATCCATTGAAAATCTGTATGAAATTTAGCTTTGATTGGCCCAGTGGTTTCTGACAGGAGTTTTCCCTTTACAAGTGACCCCTGAGGTGGGATAATTTTCAAACCAAGGGCTATAATTTGAACTATCTTGGTAGAGGTCCATAAGATAAAGCTACATACCAAATATCAAAGGCCTGGGTCTTCTAGTTTCAGGCAAGAATATGTTTCAAAGTTTTGCCTGTAAGAGTCTATGTAAAATTTTTTTTGACCTTTCCATAAAAAAAAAGCCATGATCAACCCAAGGTCATCAATGTTCCCAATGATGCATACCAAGCCCCAGGGCCAATGGCCCTTTGATTTGGGAAAAGACGACTTCTGAAGGGTTTTTACCATATAGGGGCATGGTGGCCATCTTGGTCACGTGACCCAGATGCTGTGAACACTTTCATTCCCCCTACCCATTGAGGCTCCCATGTGAACTTTGGCTTTGACTGGCCGCATGGTTTCTGAGGAGAAGACATCTGAAAAGTGTGGATGGACGACAGTGCCTGCCTATTCTATAAGCTCACTTATGAGGTGAGCTAAAAAAGTGTGTAATCTAGGACTTGGATAACTAACCTCTGAATGCTCTTCTCATACAGATCTTCCTTCTTCCCTGGTTGGTAATTAGGACCCATGATACGGACTTTCTGTCCAGTACTGACTGTGCCCGAGAATACACGACCAAAGGCATAGAAACGGCCCTTATCGGATGTAGGCACCATCTTGGAGATATACATCATTAATTCTCCCTTTGGATCACAGCTTTTCACAGCTAAATAAATAGAACAATTCTTTCATGTATTAATGATGACCTGATGTATTGTACAATACATTTCAAGTAAACAGTGAAGACAGATCATCAGCCTGCAAACCTGTCGTCGTATTGTACTATACATTTCAAGTAAACAGTGAAGACACAGATCATCAGCCTGCAAACCTATCTGACAGCTCTTAATGAGGCCTTCTCATCACAATTACAAAATCTACCACCAAGAGAACAGGCCCCATGCAGAACAAATGTCCATGCATTTTAGGACTTCTAGATATAATAAGTCACAATATTTAGAAAATATGATATGTGGCAAGCCAAGACTATCAGCCTGTATATATTTGATCCTCGACTCCACAGAATGCCCCACACAGACTGATCAAATTGCATGGGTGAACAGAGTGGTCAGTTTTCGCCAAGTATACACTGTGTAATTAGAGGGATTTTGTTTGGCCGTCCAAGAAAGCCACATTATCAAGCTGGCTAGATGGCTAACTGAACTTGTCTTTCAGCAACTTCAGGATGCATAGCTCCAGATAAGAGTGGCTATCAGGTATATATTTTTTCTTATTTCTGCACAAAAACATATACTGTGGGTACACAGAAGTGCCTCAGCGAGGCACTTCTAATGAGTACCCACAATGTATGTTTTTGTGGAAAAATAAGAAAAACATCATTACGTTTTTGGGTGAAATAAATCTCCTCTATCTGGAGCTTTGAGGATAAATGAACTGTTGCTAACTTCTTCTGTGATGAAGCCAACATACTGATGATTAATAAATTGGTAAAAACTGCTAGCAATTAGTCACCATCAACCAACGTAAACTGCTGTTACACTGAACCTTGCTTGAGATATTATAATACCCAACAGTTGTGTGAAGTTATTTTAAAATCCACTGATAAATGTAGAGGCTAGAGACATGACAGTTTTTCTAAAAATAGCCAGTGACCTTGACCTTGAGCCCAGGACCCTGAAAGCCGAACTTGTTCGAATTATTATCATAACCAACATTTGTGTGAAGTTACATTAAAATCTGTTGAAAATATAGGCATTAGAGCGATGACAAAGTTCTTTTTTTTTTTTTTTTTTTTTTTTAAAATAGCCAGTGACCTTGACCTTAAACCCAGGACTCTGAACTTGCTCGAGATATTATCATACCCAACATTTGTGTGAAGTTATATTGAAATCCATTAATAAATGTTGATGCTAGATAAATGACAAACAATTTCAATAAATAGCCACCGTGACCTTGACCTTGAGCCAAGGACCCTGAAAGTCTAACTTGCTCGAGATATTATCATACCCAACATTTGTGTGAATTTAAATTAAAATTCATCAATAAATGTGCTAGAGTGATGACATTTTTTCTAAAATAGCTAGTGACCTTGACCTTGAGCCCAGTACTTTGCTTGAGATATTATCATACCCAACATTTGTTTAAAGTTATATCAAAATCCATCAATAAATGTAGGCACCAGAGCAATGACAGGTGAACATACATACATACAGGACAAACCCTACATCCCCTTGCTACTTCCTTGTGCTAGGGGATAATGAGCACTGGCTTTCTTTTCTTATTTCTCCATAAAAAAATTATTATTATGCTGTGGGTACAGATTAGAAAGTGCCTCACTGAGTCACTTCTAATGAGTTCCCGAATTCCAACAATGTTTTCATGAAGAAATAAGAAAAATAGTAATTTGTTACCTCCCCTGTCCTCCCACCTTATCTGGAGCTTTGTTTGTGTTGAGGTTTTACAGCCCAGTCACCCCAATGGGGTCATGTCGAGCGCGGTCAGTTTACCTAACCACACGTTTACTGGGCAGGCTTCGTCCTCTAAGCAGTTAACCAGTATTGTGCACATTCTTTCGCCAGAAACTGACAACTGTCCTTCTTGAATCAGCGGAAGTGAGAGAATGACTGTAGAAAATATTTCATGATCAATTATGAAAGAATGTTGCCGACCTCGGCGGGGGTTGAACCCGCGACCTCCTGGTCTCCTGTCGGACGGCGCATCCAACTCAGGGTGGCCACACATTTTTAGCAATCAAATTCCCTGATTTTTCCCTGATTTGATTTGATTTTCCCTGATTAAAAACCTTAATATTATCGCAATGGCCCCTACTTTTAGAAGTCATATACTGATTCAAATGCTGTCAGAATATACAGCAAACAAGTACTCCACCTTTAAGATTAGATCTGCAGGTATTTTAAGCATATGACAGAAAGAAACCACCAGTAGCCACATCTGAACAGTTATAAAATTTGAATATTTTGACCTTACGAAGTAGATCTGCAGGTATTTTAAGCATATGGCAGAAAGAAACCACCAGTAGCCACATCTGAACAGCTATAAAATTTGAATATTTTGACCTTACGAAGGTAAGATTTTTTGAAATTCCCTGATTTTTCCCTGATTTTCAGCAAAATTTCAAATTCCCTGATTTTTCCCTGCAGGGATTTTTTTTTCACCATTTTCCCTGTTTTCCAGAGTGCGTGGCCACCCTGCAACTGAGCCACCGAGGCCGGCTTTATCTGGAGCTGCAGTTACTTCTAAAAGAGTACCGTAATACTGTCTGTAATAAAAGTTTTATGGCCCAGTCAACCCAATGGGGTCATATCGAGCGTGGTCAGTTTGCCTAACCACACTTTTACTGGGCAGGTGTAGTCCTCTAACCGTCAACCAGTATTGTGCAGTCTTTCCCCAGAAACTGACAACTGCCCTTGTTGACGCAGCGGAAGGGTGAGAATGACCGTAGAAAATATTTCACAATCAATCTCCACGAAAATGTTGCAGACACAGCGGGGTCGAACCCATAACCTCCTGATCACCTGTCGGACGCACATCCAACTAATCCACCGAAGCCAGCCCTTTACTGGGACAGACAGGCCAGAGCAAACAATGTAGGCACAGATCAGATACTGCAGATCTAATCAGGGTCTACACTGTCACTCCTCCAGCACTACTTTGGACACAACAGGTAGTAAAATATATTTTTTCGAAGTTTAGGACAAGTATGATAAGGAGCTATGGTGTCCCAATAGTTAGGGTAAATACAGTAGTCAACAACAGAATTTACTCAGAACTACTGTACATACCAACAGCACAAGGATCGTCTAAGGGACCCTCATACAAGAGTTCCATTCTGTATTTCTGAGCTGTGACAGGTGAAGGCAGATGGATAACAATCATCTGCAATAAAGCATCTCCAGCTGGTAACCATTTCCTCATAATTGTCTGAAAAGAAAACATGTACAGTAAAGGTTTCAGCAAATCTAAGTGCAATACAAGATAACGACATGTAAAAATGTCGCCTGATAACTTTTGGTTTGTTTGCCCCTTTTTTTTTTTTTTTTTTTTAGCAGCCATTTCTGTCCTTGTCTGCACTTTTTATTCATTTCCCTTCTAGCTTATTGAGTTGGGAGTTTTACAACCCTGTCAACCCAGTCATTTCGAGCTGTTTAGCTAACCTACTCACATATTTCCTGGCTTATTCCTCTAAGCAATTAACCAGTATTTGTGCACATACTTTCGTCACTGACTGACAACTGCACTAAAGAAGTGGGAATGACAACAGAAATGATTTCATAATCTCCAAGAAAGTTATGCGGGTGAGCTGCATTTCAACACCCGAATCTGCAGTTAGACATGCTTCCACTGGTACATTAGATCAGAAAGGGTTTAACCCATACAGATGCGCAAACGACAAATGCAGAGGACATCCTGATTTTTTTTTTTTTTTTTTTTTATAGAAAATCAGTTATGGCATTTTATATGAATTGTCTGCAAATCACAAAATGCTCTGGAAAAAAATAGTATTTTGTATGCTTTGAGCTTTTGAAGTTAAGCATTGCAGTTGTGCATTTCAGCATTTAGCTTTAAAGCAGGGAGTAAAATACTCGCTGTACCAAAACCTTATCTGGCCAGAACCGTGTGAAGTTTTAAGTTCCAACAAAGTTTTAAAGTGTAATGATATATCATGTAGAAATGTGGCCATACTGATAGAGTCCGCTTTTGTCATTTCTGTTCCTGTTTGAGATTTACAACCAGGTCAACACTGTGAATCCGGTCAGTCAACCTACTCCCATCTTTGCTGGGCAAGCTGAGTCCTCTATCAGTTAACCTGAACTTTGCATGTTTGGTTTTGAGCATAGCTACAGATAAGAGGGGGTATCCACATAATATTTTTCATATTTCTCCACAAAAAACATGTTGTGGGTACTCATTAGAAGTGCCTCGGCGAGGCGCTTCTAATGAGTACCCAAAACATGTTTTTGTGGAGACATAAGAAAGGTATCAGCATTTTTCAGATGCAAAATTTTCAGATGCAAAAAGCACCCTATCTGTTGCTATGTTTGAGTTGGAATTTTATAGCCCAATCAAGAGTTAGGTCAAGTCAAGCCAGTCAGTTCAGCTACTCACACTTTTCCTGGGCAGCCTAAGTCCTCTAAGCTATGAACCAGTACTTGTGCACATTCTTTTGCAAGTAACTGACAAACCAATCTTCTTGAATCAGCCAAGGGGGAGAATGACCATAGAAATGATCAGTCTCCAGGAAAGTTATGTCGCCAAGCTGGGATATGAACTTGCGAACCCTGTATCTGCAGTCAATCACATACCTATTCCTGTTTGTTTGTACCTTTTCTTCATGGAGCCTAGCATGTGCAAATCAAAAGTAAGTGACATCTGTCCTTTTTGAATCTGCAGAAGGGCCCATAGCTCTAGTTAAGGCGCTTTTTTCAATCCAAAAATCTTGATTTTTTTCTTATTTCTCCACAAAAACGTATTTTGTGGTACTCATTAGAAGCGCCTCGGCGAGGCGCTTCTAATGATTATCTAGACCTATGGAACTTCAAGGGGAGAATGACCATAGAAATAACTTCATGATCTATCTCCACAAGATTTGTGGCCGAGCCAGGATTCAAACTTGCCAACCCTGGATCTGTAATCAGAAACACTACCTATTCCGGTTTGTTTGCACCTTTCATTTATTTGTGTCTATCTTGAGGTTTACAGCCCAGTCAACCCAATGGGGTAGGTATGTCAAGCATGGTCAGTTAACCAAACCTCACTTTTTACTGGGCAGGCTTAGTCCCCTTAAGAGGTTAACCCTTAATGTGCCAAGAAAACCTGCATCTGAAAATGTCGTGTGTTTATGTCATCTGCTGAATATTCTTGCAAACTTTTCAAACCTATTTTTGCATAGAGGCAAACAGTGTGGACCCTGATTTAGAGGAGCAGTCTGATCTGGGTCTACACTGTTTGCAAAAACAGACTTAAAATGACAAGCAGATGACAAAGCAGACAACAATTGTTGTGATTGGTGGTTGAAGGGTTAACCCGTATGGTACGCATTCTTTTGCCATATACTGACAACTGCCCTTCTTGAACTTTTATTCATTTCCTTCCAGCTTCTTCACTGATGAATCCCTAACAGAACTTTCTAAAATTTCCTTTCTGTGTCTAAGCCAGTTTCCCATGGGAATGTTTCACTAAAGAAGGCACAAATCAAATCATGTTTAGTATCACATTTTAACTGCAAATCTGGAAGTTTTAAAAGCAGCAGTAACACTATTTCAAACATCTGATCAGGAGATTCATGAGAAATTGATTCTTCTGTATTTCTGTCATCAGAAGGATACCCGAAGAAAGCAAGAACAAATTCCGCACAAATGACAGCAATGTACAGCATACAGCTCTTGGGGAGCAACAAACCTACCTTGAGCAGAGGTTTCCCAGCAAACTCCTTCTCTTCTGATGTCAGTTTAACTCCTAGTTTCTCTGCTAGTTTCAATGCTTTTTCATCCTTTGGGTCAGCATTCTTGCACACATCAAAAACCTAAAGTACAAAGGCATTCTATTTAGAGTTTGTTTTTCACTTAAATGTTTCCAATACAAACATATGGGGAAGCAAATTTTCATTCTTGTGTCTGGTTTTGTTTGTGTTGAGGTTTTACGGCCCAGTCAACCCAATGGGGTCATGTCAAGCGCGGTCAGTTTACCTAACCACACGTTTACTCGGCAGGCTTAGTCCTCTAAGCGGTTAACCAGTATTGTGCACATTCTTTCGCCAGAAACTGACAACTGCCCTTCTTGAATCAGCGGAAGGTACAGAAAGACTGTAGAAAATATTTCATGATCAATCTCCACGAAAGAATGTTGCCGACCTCGGCGGGGGTTGAACCCGTGACCTCCTGGTCTCCAGTCGGGCGGCGCATCCAACGACTAACAAGGTTCCAGTTTCCAAAGGCCCCTAATCAACTGCTGGGCCCCTCTCTTAGTTTAAGGAAAAACTGCCTATCATATGTACAGTTTACATCTATGATTACACTGATCTGTTTTTGCTGGGAATACAACTCCAAAGGTACTTTTTTCACATAGTACAGTTCATACACTTTTGCAGGAAAAACACATTACAAAAACACGCATATTCAAATAATTTGAAAATTTTACAACCAAAAAAGGAAAATTTTTAGATAAAAAATATTCTGGTATTTTTCATATTCCTGCTCAAAACATACATTGTGGGTACTCGTAGAACCGCCTCTAACGAATACCCACAATCTGTTTTTTAGCACAGAAAGAAAAATAATATATACCCCGTATATCCCAGTTTTACTATATAAAAGTGGTGTTTAAGGGGGTCCAAATTGTATAGGCATGTTTTAGTGATGAGGAGTAATCTGGGATCCAGCAGAGTACAGAACAAAATTTTACATGATATATAGGCGTCAGGACATATTTGTTGAAGCCTCTATCCTTCTCAGCTGAACCAGAATCCGCATTCTTTGTCCACTTCTTCTCGGCTTCAAGGTAGAAGTTATCTCCCCACAATCTCTTCATCATTTTGGGTTCCTCAATCTTGAACTTCTTGGCATACATCTTGGCAAAGTCTTTTAGGGTGAAAGCCCAACCATGTAGACCTGAACCAAAGCCAACAGTACCATTCTGGGGGTCAACCTTAAAAGACATTTTACAATAAGATTTATTTCCTCTAATAGGAATTATTATACCATAAGTTTAGATAAGAAGCTTTTTTAGTTGTTATTTTTCAAAAGAAAAGCAGATATTATCCTTATTTCTCTATGAAAATATAGGTTAAGAGTATTCATTAGAAGCACCTCACAATGTGTTTTCATGGAGAAATAATGTTTTACTCAGACCTTATTAGAAAGAATGTGAAAAATCAGCTTTTTTTTCTGTAAGAATTGTACAAACTCAGGTATTCAGCTAAGCACTACTGAACTCAATTTTTTATATTTTTCAAACTGAATTTTTGTGATAACTTTTGAAATGTTGATTTTTTTTGAGGCAGATGTCGAACTGCCATCAGATTCAACATATCGCACTTCCACAATCCATTTTCTGGTACTACCGGCCTAATAACTACCTAAATCCGCCGTATAAAATAGTTCCCTGCTAACACCAATAATGCTTAATTCTGCATTCAAACATACTAGCTTTATTCACTCTCATGCTTAAAACAAGAGGACCATGATGGTCCTATATCGCTCACCTGAGCAAACAGATTTGCATACTTACTGTTGAAGTTTCAGACAAGTTCACTGCTCTAAGATTTCTGTATAAATACCCCATATATATCTCTGCTGATGACCTAGTTTTTGACCCTACCTGACCAGTTTCAAATTTGACCTCCAGAGTGTTAGTTTGTTTTGAGCTTTTACGGCCCAGTCAACCTAATGGGGTCATATCGAGTGCCATCAGTTTACCTAACCACTTTATCTGGGCAGGCTTAGTCCTCTAAGAGGTTAACCAGTATTGTGCACATTCTATCACTAGAAACTGACAACTACCCTTCTCAAATCAGTGGAAGGGAGAGAATGACCACAGAAAATTATTTCTTGATCAATGTTGCTGACCTGGTGGGGGTCGAACCCTTAGCCTTCTGATCACCAGTCAGACAGTCTGAGCCACCGCTACCCGCCTGAACTCTAGTAATAACAAGGTTTGCCTTGTATTTGGCCTGGTGACCTAGTTTTTTATCCCAAGTGACCCCGTTTCAAACTGGACCTAGAAATCAACAAGACAAACATTTTGAGCAAGATTCATATTGATCACTTAAAAAATGTGACCCCTGGATTGTTAGGCCTAAAATAAAAGTGTGTTTCAGGTTATCCCATCGTGCCTAGTTTTTCATTACCGACCCTAAAATATTTTAATAATTTTTTGGGAATTTCCCCATTCGGCCATATTGTTTTCCTATTAACCCCATATAAAAACTTGTAATAAAATAAAAATATTTTCCAAACTATTGTCCCTATTTTAAAATCCATGTAGCCTGAAACACATTTTTTTTATGTGGCCTTAATGTTTCCTTAGCTTTGGCACAGTGACCTACTTTTTGACCCTAAGAGACCCAGTTTCAAAATCAATCTAAAGAACACCAAGACAAACATTTTAGGCAAGATTCATGATGGTTACTTTAAAAAATGTGACCTCTAGAGTGTTAACAAGGTTTTCCTTTGATTTGGCCCGATGACCTAATTTTCGACCCCAAAAGACCCAGTTTCAAAATTGACCTAGAAATCATCCAGACAAACATTTTGAGCAATATTCATGATTACTTCAAAATATAACATTAAGGGTGTTAACAAGTTTTCCTTTGATTTTGCCTAAATACCTGGTTTTTGACCCCAATTGACTCAGTTTCGAACTTGACCTAGAATCATCAACAAAAACATTTCAAGCAAGATTCATGATGATTTGGTACTTAAAAAATGTGACCTCTAGAGTGTTAACAAGATTTTCCTTTGATTTGCCTTGGTGACCTAGTTTTTGACACCAAGTGATCAAGTTTTGAACTTGACCTAGATTCCACAGAGGCAAACATACTGAGCAAGATTCATTAAGACGGGTCAAAACTGTGACCTCTAGTGTTAACAAACTATTTGTTGACCATGCACGACACACAATGACGGACAGAGGGTGATCACAATAGCTCACCCTGAGCATTTGCTCAGATGAGCTAAAACATCATATTACTCAGCGTAACAATTTTATGGTATTGCCCAGCCCGGAAAACCCAGAATTTCCCAGGCAGGAAAACCTGAGCGGTCAATATTTTGTCAACCTTGCAATGACCACAAACCCCTGAAACCATGAATGATCCTGAAAATTTACACTATGCTATCAGCAAAGACCCTAGTAAAATGGTGTTTTCATTTCTTACCTCAATGGTTCCCATGGGGCTGTCCTGCCCTTCATAAGTGGCAATAATAACATTGACATTCTCAATAGCTCTCTGGAAGGTCTGGTACAAATCTTCCATTCCACACTGAAGGGTGAGAAGTGCCAAATCCATCTTGTTCATAAACAGTACAGGCTTTATTCTCTCAGCGATAGCCTGGCGAAGAACAGTTTCAGTCTGCACAGATACACCTGTGGCAAAAATCATAGTTAGACTTCATTACAAAGAATATCACAGGTACTGATAAGTAGGGCTATCAAGTTTCAATGTGTGTGTAGAAAACATTAACAAAACAAGACCTGTCGCCAGACAGGAAAGCTTGCCTGATATTGCACATTTCGTTTCTGGAAAATTCTATGTCCATGACCTTAATTTTGATATGACCTCTGGTTGTGGGGTGGGGAGGATTGCCTGTGCAAAATTTTCATCAAACCAAAGATGAATCAATTCAGTGACAAGGTTAGGAAATAATTATGTCTTAAAATCTTAAACGAAAACTTCAACATTTTTAAAATTCTTGTGACCTCCACCCGAAGGACATGGTCATGAGTGCTGATAAAACTTTGGACCAGTATCTATCTTGATATCAAATATAAATTAAATGCATTGTTTAGTTTAGAAGTAATGAGGTCCTAAAAACTTTGACGTAAAATTTTAACATGAAAATGTTGACATGACTGTGACCTTGACCTTAATATGAACTAGGGGGAAGAGGATGGAACTGGGCAAAACTTTGGACCAATATGTATTTTCTTATCAGTGATAAGGTTAGGAAATAATGGGGTCTTAAAAATTTTCAGGAAAACTTAAACATTTAAAATCTAAGTCTTCTTTGACCTCGCCCTCAAGGTCTGGTCATGAGTGATGATCAGGCTGTAAAAAACTTTTGACCAGTATCTATCACGATACCAAATAGGAACTAAAGCCATCGTGTAGTTTAGAAGTAATGAGATCCTAAAAACTTTGACGCAAAATTTAACATGAAAATTCTAAGTCTGTGACCTTGACCTTGACATGACCTAGGGGGCTGGGGATGGTACTGTGCAAAATTTTGAACCAATATGTATCATCATACCAAAGATAAATCCGATCGGTGATAAGTAAGGAAATAAGGAGGTCTTAAAAACTTTAACAAAAGCTTGAAATTCTACGTCTGTGACCTCGCTCTCAAGGTCATGGTCATGAGTGCTGATGGATCTGATAATACCAAATAGGAACTAAATTAATCATTTAGTGTAGAAGTAATGAGATCTTGCAATGTCCGGTGCACTCCCGTCGACCCGTGAAAATCCAAGGGAGACAGTGTGATTCTCGTGCTGGACCGTACACATATCCGCAGCAGGTCTCCAAGGTGAACAGCCTCTAGTCGATAGAACAATGTAGGTAAGGGAAGTTGGCAAATTAGATCCGTAACTTCGGGAAAAAGATTGGCTCTAAGGACTGGGCCTGACGTTAAATTTTAACATGAAAATTCTGTGACCTTGACATGACCTAGGGTGGTGGGGATGGTACTGCACAAAATTTTGGATCAATATGTATCATCATACCCAGATGAATCAAATCTATGGTAAGGTTGGGAAATGAGGTCTTAAGAACTTTAACGAAAACTTAACATTTGTGGACGCCGATGCCAGGGGTAGTACAATAGCTCTCTGTGAATGTTGTTCAGATGAGCTAAAAAGGGGTAAAAGTCCAGAAAGTGCCACAATCACAAACCACAGCCCTTCCCAGTCACCAAGAGGAAGAGGAAAGAGACAAAACAAAACCAGTGCAAATCGAACAAATGTTCAAAAAGCACCAAGACTAGCACTCTCTTCCCCAAGTGAGGTAATCGCAATTATAAACTTGACATGAACACATGACTTACACATGATCAAACTAAGGCCATCATTAAAGTTTCACATCATAATAATTAAGGCTGGCTAATCAGAGCTGAAAAGATAATCGATTATCAGTTCTGCCACTGTGATCGATAATCGATTAGTAATCTTGAAGATTTGGTCATAATTTTACCTATCTGAGCATGACCCTTCCACATGTTGTACTTTATTGTATGTATCTGGTCAGACAGGCTTGCGCAAACAGTGTAGACCCAGATGAGACACTGCAAATGTGGCATCTCATCAGGGTCTACACTGTTTGCCACTCACCCAGCTATTTTAGATACAACAGTGGGTAGTAAATTGGACTAATTCGAATTTTAGATGAAGTATGGAAAGGAGTTGAGGTATCTGAATACTAAGGGTAAATATGGTAAAGTAACAAACACAGAAATCAAATGATCAATTATTAGCAAATCTGTAATGAGTCATTTTTATGGAATTTATCGATCAATTAACTGATTATCCGATTAAATGTGCCAGCCTAAATAATAATGGTCATTTCCTTTGTTCTTGGGCTCTTTCCCCAACAGGACTCAAAAAATCTCCAATCCCTAGTCAGGGATCAGGCAACAGGGCGACTGGGGCAAAATAGTCACCCCTGAGGGCTCTAAGTTGCCCTGGGAAGCCCTGAGGGCAAAAAAAACTTCGCCCTCGATTTTTTGCAACTTCTGAAAAAGCTAGTACTTGTGCAAAACAAACTTTTTGTTAGGAGAAATCCAGGAAAAACGTACAAAGGTAAAATTCTTTTGAAAAAAAAAAGTTGTTAGATGTATCAGAAATGCCTCAGAATAGAAGTCTGATGTGGTTTACCAAGTTTTGGAGGAAACTGTTTGCCTACTAAGAGACCAAAAGATAGTTTTCGTCAATGTCATTAGTTTTCGTGGGTGTCCTTTTTTTCATTAAAAATGTTAAAAACTAAGTTTAAAAGTTGACAGATATTTTAGTTAACAAATTTCTTTTTATTATTATGTTTATAGCTTATCAAGCTGCAGATCTTGATGTTTTGACTGGATCTACTGAGAAGATCAATTTCCAAAAGGCTATGGGTCCAGGTATGATACATTTGCCCTACTCATGTCTGTGTTTCTGTGAATCATTTAATTGGTTTAGCAGTTAAGAATGAATAGGTCTACAGTAAAAATTGCTTCCTTTTTTATTAATTCCCAAGACAATGCGGTAAAGCGGGTCGAGAGTCCTTAAGTGTCATGCTTTCAGTAAGGTGATCGAGTCTTTGACTTCTCCCTCATCCTATAAAACTTCTCCCTGTTTTGTCTGGGGAGAAGTCACTTCTCCCTAAATGTCTGGGCCAGCTTGACCCCTGCTAGTTTGGCAGTATAATCTGTCATTGACAATCACCCTTACAAGGTGAAGTGCAATCTTACAAAAAAACAACAGAAGTTTTGTATCTGGGAGGCAGCACTGAGAGTGTCAAATCACTTGAAAAATGTCAATTGAAACCGCCCCAGAAAAAGCTAAAATTGTATAACTTCCCATCAAGGCATTGTTGGGATGCAGAATTCAGTGTTTTATTTCATTTTATTCCTTTTTTCTAATTACCCGCACTTCGGTTCAGCCTATCAAATGATCACAAAAGCTTATCACTGAGACGCCCCCCCAATATTTGCTCCAATCAGAAACTGGTCAATCCAATACATGGTACAGCTGCATTTTACAAGTTATTTGGCAATTACACAGCGGTAATGTTCTAAGTTACCTCTCCAGGATTTTCTCGAAATGCAAGTGACTGAATTCTACAGCAGAAGCATAACTTCCTTGGATGGAAATTTATCACAACAGGTAACTAGTTACAGTAATTTTTTTTATAATTTTGCCTTTATGGGTCCTGGGACTCGCTAGGTCCAGAATTCATGCATCCCACACTGAAACTATGCATCCAGCCTGGGACTTGTGGTGAAATATTTTGTTGCGTCCTAGACTTTTCATTTAACTTGTGTAACAGTATTTTATAATTACTTTCTTTGTATTTCAATTGAATGTGCAATAAAAGTAAATAGTGGTGACGGAGTTGCTTTAATTCTTTCCAGAAAACTTCCTGAGAAATATGAAACTATAATATCACTGTGTATTAAAAGTGAAGTGTTAAAATGTTTTCACCTTCAGGCTTATGAAAATGTTTTCATAAATCTTCAGTTTTAGTGACAAATGATCAAATACCTGTGATACAGGATTAAGGACAGACATTTTGTCTGTTTTGACTAGACCTGATACAAAGCAGAGACATTTTTGTCTGATGCTTTGATTGATTGTGATTGTGTTGGGGTTTAACGACACGTCAACCCTTGAGGGTCATTTTGTGTCGTCTCCCAGAGAAAGGGAGAAAAGAGATAGAAGAGAGTAGAGGAGATGAAAGAGAGGGACAGGGAAGAAAGAGGAACAGGAATGAAAGTGAAGAAACAGAAGAAATAAAAACATTCCCCCTCTACCCTTACCCACTACAAGGATAGCAGGCCTTGCCCAACTGTAAGCCAATATCAGTTGGACGCCCCGGTGATGTAAGATACACAGCACCTTCGCACCACCCATGCTTTGTGGGTTCACTTTGGGACTGGGGGTTTTCATTATCGAGAACGCCATCATCGGCAGTCTCAGACTTTGTTGTCCGTGTCGGTCTGATTTGCTGACCGAACAGCGTTTGCTGTTTGGGGTCTAGTTTTATTATCTTTTTAGGGTGCAGCTTTTTCTTCTTTCAAAAAAAAAAAAAAAAAAGAAAAAAGAAACAACAAGAATTCCGCAGAAGGCGTTATCGCACCTGCTGGGCAAAAGTCACAGGAGCCTCAATCAGAATGTGAATATTAAATAAGTTTATTTCATTCTTAGCAGTGCTTACTTGGAAAACTGGGTTGAAAAAAAATGTAGACAAAGTGCCTAGTGGGGCACATATATTCCAGGCCAGTCCCATTCCCTCTAATGGCTATATCTTCAGCACTGACTTTTCGTACATACAGCCCAATGATAATGGAACGTTGACGTAAAATGTGTAAAAGTCACTGGAGCATGAAATATAGGTCAAGGTCACGGGTCAAGGTACCTGCTAATTCAGTACATCAAGGAGAAGCACAATGCAAGGTATGGTGGTTGTAGGCCTTATAGTTGAGGAGTTATCAAACATCAACGTAAAATATAGGTCAAGGTCACTTGGTCATGGTACCTGCCAAGCCAGGGCAATGAGGTGAAGCACTATGCAAAGTTTAGTGGTTGTAGGTCTTATATTTGAGGAGATACCGAACATCAATATAAAATGTGTCAAAGTCACTGGAGTGCACAATATAGGTCAAGGTCACCAGGTCAAGGTACCTGTCGAGTCAGTACATCAAGAAGAAGTGCTATATAAGGTTTGGTGGTTGAAGGCCTTACAGTTGAGGACATATGGAAGGGTGACCTAAAAGGTGTAAAAGTCAATGGAGCGTGAAATATAGGTCAAGGTCACCCAGTCAAGGTACCTGCAGAGTCCGTACATTGAGGAGAAGCACTATGCAAGGTTTGATGGTTGTAGGCCTTATAGTTGAGGAGATATTGAACGTTGACGTAAAATGTGTAAAAGGCACTGGAGCTCAAAATATAGGTCAAGGTCACCGGGTCAAGATACCTGCCAAGTCAGTACATATAGGAGAAGCACTATGCAAGGTTTGGTGGCTAGAGGTCTTACACTTGAGGAGATCTGGAACTTTGATGTAAATTATGTCAAAGTCACTGCAGCCAAAATATAGGTCAGGGACACCAGGTCAAGGTATCTGCTAAGTCAGTACATTGAGGAGAAGCACTTTGCAAGGTTTGATGGTTGTAGGCCTTACAGTTGAGGAGATATCGAACGTCGACGCAAAATATGTCAAAGTCACTGGAGCGCAAAATATAGGTCAAGGTCACTGGGTCAAGGTACCTGCCAAGTCTGTACATCTAGAAGAAGCACTATGCAAGGTTTGGTAGTTGTATGCCTTATAGTTGAGAAGATCTGGAATGTCAACGTAAATTGTGTCAAAGTCAATGGAGTGCAAAATATAGGTAAAGGTCACTGGGTCAACATATCTGCCAAGTCAGGAGGTCAGGGAGATTTGTCATGCAAGGAATGATGGTTGCTGTAGAATTGTAGTTGATTAGAATACTAACTTTGACGTAAATGTCGAACTTCGACATAACAGAACTGTTAAGAGACAGACAGACGGACGAACGGACAGACGAATGGAAAAGTGGGCACCTATGTCGCAAAGTCAGGAGGTCAGGGAGATATTTCATACAAGGTTTGATGTTTAGTCTTGTAGTTGATTAAAATACTAACTTTGACATAAATGTCGAACTTCGACATAACAGAACTGTTAAGAGACGGACAGACGGACGGACAGACGAATGGAAAAGTGGGCACCTGTGTCGCAACGTCGGGAGGTCAGGGAGATGTTTCATGCAAGGTTTGATGGTTGTTTAGTCTTGTAGTCGATTAAAATACTAACTTTGACATAAATGTCGAACTTCGACATAAATGTTGACAGACAGACGGACAAATGGACAGACATACAGAAAAGCGGACGCCTATGTTGCAAAGTCAGGAGGTCAGGGAGATGTTTCATGCAAGGTTTGATGGTTGTTTAGTCTTGTAGTTGATTAGAATACTAACTTTGACATAATGTCGAACGTCGACATAAATGTTGACAGACGGACGGACGGACGGAAAATCGGACGCCTATATCGCACCCTGCCACAAGCAGGTGCGATAAAAAATGATCGCCGTTTCCTGTTGACAATTGCAAGGTCAAACGGTGTTACGATAAAAGATCTCATTAGACTAAAAACCAATACTTTAGTATCCGCTACGGTTTCCTCCGATAGTGGACAACTTGGTATTGATTATTTGACTCTATAGGTAGAATCGGTGTACCATAGAGATACGACTTTCAGTACTGGCTTTTACCAAATACTCTACTGAAACACCGCTTGCGCATTCGCTTTTTCCAAAAATGAAAGTAGACTTTAAGAAACAAAACGTACGTACATTCAAGATTTTTTATGAGTCCATGGGACTCACCAAGGCTAATTTTCTGCGTCCTCTGGCGAAATTATGCGTACAGGACGCAGGCCTAAAAAAATCACTGTAGTTAGCATTTAATAACACAGGTCCACTGCCACAAATTTTCCTTTGGATTCTGCTCGCTTCCTGTGCCCCCAATTTCATCGTATAGCCAATTTTTCAGTCACCACGGGCAGCTGCTAATATGTTTCCCTACTGAAACTATTCAAGCAATCTTTTGGCCCAGCGACCCAAAAAAGACTGTCAGACTAGCCATAAAATTTGATAAAAACTGGCCCAGTGACTTTGAAATGAAAATGGATGACAGACGTTTGACAGAATGTGATCTCTACAGCTCAGCCTGAGCCAAGACTAAAAGAAGCGGAAAAAGCCTCAGACCCTATCTTGCTTGACCTTTTCAGCATGGCAAACCAAAACAGATCATAACAAGCCGTCTCATCAGGATCAACACTGTTTTTGATTTTTGACTGAGACCCTTATTTGCATATTTGGATACTGATATGATCTGTACTTGTCTGAACTTAGGATATGCATAGTTACTGGACCAAACAAACTACCTATTAGCCTTTCATTTTTAAATTTATGCTTTAATCAGTGATTTTTTTACCCGCGAGTCCTGCTTCATTTACTCACAACCTTGTATCTGGGACTCACAAGATTTATACATGTGAGTCCCTAAACTCACAAAATACAATAGAAAACTGCTCGAAAATATGTAAAGGGCTCTTTATTTTATCCTGGGACTCATTAAATATCAATCATGTGAGTCCCTTGGACTCAGTACAACCAAAAGGTAAATAAATCACTGTTTAATGTACCATTTTTGTAGACTGTCAACATGTCAGGGAGGCTGCCCCGTAGGATGGTTCTTACCTTACTCCTAGGAATGTTGTGAAATATCACCACTGACTGCAAGTTTGTCTGTACTACATTTTCATTTTCAAAGCTCTAGTTAAGGTGCTTTTTTCAATCCAAAAGTATTGATATTTTTCTTATTTGTCCACAAAAACGTATGTTGTGAGTACTCATTAGAAGTGCCTCGCTGAGATGCTTCTAACGAGTACCCACATGTTTTCGTGGACAAATAAGAACAAGAGACCCATGGGCCACGGCTCGCTCCCCTGAGTGACATAACCACTGCAGATATGCAGATGTTATGCAACATTTTTCCAATCCTATCATCACAACAGTAGGATCAATGCAAAATTTGGGGGAAAGTGGTTTCTGAAGAATCATGATTTTATACATGCAAACAGCACAGTGGCAGGGAAATATAATAAATATAAACAAGATGACGGCCATTTTATATTTCCAATCAGAACAATTTTAAATACTGTTGATCTATAAGTCACTTCGCTACAAATATAAATGTATATGGCCTATACAAATGCATGGGAAGCAAATTTGACCTTGGAGGTAAAAAGGTCAAATGTCAACATAGAACCATCATTTTAGCAATTTTGGTAGATTTTTTTTTTTTTTTTTTTTTTTGATTTGGGTTTTACGGCCCTTTCAAGAATATTTCACTTATATCGAGCCGATCGTTCATCGAAGGTGGGTGAAAACCGGAGTATCCGGAGAAAAACCACCTGACCATCCATAAGCAGAACTTGGCTTTCCCACATACGACCCGAGCTAGGCTCGAACCACAGCGGTGAGAAACCTAATGGATTAAGAGTCAACTCTCTTATCCACTAGGCTACGGGGGCCCGCCAATTTTGGTAGATCTCCTGTCCCCCATAACTTGGGCAAAGATTAGGGCCCAGGGCTTATTTGGTTCTGAAGAAGAAGATTTTTAAAGGTTTTTACCATATATGGGCATGTCAACCATTTTGATCAATGGACAATGCCCATTTTAGCAATCTTTCATTCTCCTGCCCAAGGAGGCTCCTCATGAAATTTGAGCAACACTGGCCCGGAGGCTTCTGAGGAAAACTCATTTGAAATTATTAACATTTTTTCCATACAAATGTATGGGGCCCATACAAATGCATATAGAAGCAAACTTGACCTCGCCGTAAAAAGGTCAAATGTCAATGTATGACAATTACTCTAGCAACTTTTGAAGACCGCCCGTTCCCAATGATATATGCAAAGATTCAGCCATAAGGCATCCTAATGCCTTGGAGAATAAGATTTTTAAATATTTTTTTCCCATACAAATGCATAGGGAAGCAAACTTGACCTTGCCGTAAAAAGGTCAAATGTCAATATACGACCTTTATTTTAGCAATCTTGGTAGACATCCCATCCCAGATGATTTAAGCAAAGATTCAGCCCCAAGGCATCCTTGGTTCTGGAGAGGAAGATTTTTAAAGGTTTTTACCATATATGGGCATGGCGGCCATCTTGGTCATCAAGCCGCGAACATTTAAGCAATCTTTCATTCCCCCAACCTAAGGAGGCTCCATATGAAATTTGAGCAAAATTGGCCCAGAGGCTCCAGAGGAGTAGTCGTTTGAAATTCTGAACATTTTTCCCACACAAATACATAAGGAAGCAAAATTGACATTACCGTAAAAAGGTCAAATGTCAATGTACGTCCATTATTTTAGCAACTTTGGTAGACCTCCCGTTTCTGATGATATATGCAAAGATTCGGCCACAAGGCATCCTCAGTTTTGCAGAAGAAGATTTTTAAAAGATTTTTCCCATACAAATGCATAGGGAAGCAAACTTGACCTTGCCGTAAAAAGGTCAAATGTCAATATACAACCTTTATTTTAGCAATTTTGATAGACCTCCTGTCCCGGATGACTTATGCAAAGATTAAGCCCCAAAGCATCCTCGGTTCTGGAGTAGAAGATTTTTAAAGGTTTTTACCATATATGGGCATGGTGGCCATCTTGGTCAATGGACTGCGACCATTTTAGCAATTTTTCGTTCTCCCAAGCTATGGAGGCTCCATATGAAATTTGAGCAAAAATGGCTCAAGGGCTATCAGTCGCATTCTGCTGGAACAAAAAAAAAAAAAATGTCTGTTTTTTCTTGAAGGAATGAACAAAAAAACTGATTTTTCTTTCAAAAAAATACAAATATTTTGTTCCAGGAGAAGCCATGTGAGGTGCTCAGAAATCCTAAAAATCATTTTTGGCCGGGGGGCCAAACCCTAGTGTTTTCTGATTATGTGATTTTTATAAACGATCATCGAAAATAATCGGACAGGAGGTTTCAATTGATTATCTACTATAATCGAAAGCTATCAAATGAAAGGCAAACAAAGGTCCCATCACCCATCACCCAGAAAGATAAAATGGATTTCTTTTACTGCTTAAAACTTAATAAAAACTTGCTAACTTTGTCATTTGCATGCATAATTTTATGTGCAGTACCTTACCACAAGTCAATGGTCCTTACAGCACATTCATAGGCTTGACATTTAAGATGTGTACTGAAGACACTCCATTTGTTGCAGAAACACTACATTGTACTTTGTTTCTTATTTCCTAACATACTTTCATGCTGAAGAGTTTAGAATTGCATCTTTCTTCCATTAAAGTTGCAATTTGAGAATAATAACTTACAAAATAGTCAAGTGTGAATCTTTTCGATTATAACTGAGTATTAGCAAACACAAATGATAATCAAAAAAAATTTCGATTGATTATCGATTATAATCGATCATTGTTACAACACTACTGGACCCCCTACCGAGGAGTTGCCCCTGGACCCCACCAGGGATATAGGCAGCCCCCAGACCTCTAAGGGCCCTAGAATTTAAGGTTGATGGGCATTCTAGCAATATCTCTGCAGATACAAAAACTTCTGTTGTTTTGTTTGTAAAAGCAAAAACCAGAGAACCCGGCGAAAAACCACTTGACCATCTGTAAGCAGAACTTGTCTTTCCCACAGGTGACCCGAGCGAGGCTCGAACCACAGCGGTGAGAAACCTAATGGATTAAGTCCTCTCTCCTATCCACTAGGCTACAGGGGCCCGCTGTCTACCCTTTTCACAAGCCCTCTAATCCAGAGACATAATCTCTTGGATCATACACTCTAACTGGCGAGCTTATGCACAGCACCGTCATTCCAAGTCACAAAAGGAAGCCATGAGAACATAATGGGAGGTTACCTCCCATTATGTTCTCATGGCTTCCTTTTGTTGGGAGGTTACCTCCCATTATGTTCTCATGGCTTCCTTTTGTTGGGAGGTTACCTCCCATTATGTTCTCATGGCTTCCTTTTGTTGGGAGGTTACCTCCCATTATGTTCTCATGGCTTCCTTTTGTTGGGAGGTTACCTCCCATTATGTTCTCATGGCTTCCTTTTGTTGGGAGGTTACCTCCCATTATGTTCTCATGGCTTCCTTTTGTTGGGAGGTTACCTCCCATTATGTTCTCATGGCTTCCTTTTGTGAACAATATGTTAAAATTCAAGGCTGGATCTACGGGCTGAAAGGGTTTAAGTGGACCAAAAGCCTTCTTGCCAAATGCCAATAATGGCAGGATTTCAGAACTTACCTGAAACACAATCTACTACCACAAGAGCTCCATCAGTGACACGAAGAGCTGCTGTCACCTCAGAAGAGAAGTCAACGTGGCCTGGCGAGTCAATCAAGTTAATCAAGAAATGGTTGAGTTTTTCAGGATCCTGTGGCTGTTGGATAAACTGGAGGTCTTCCCTGGCCAGCTCATAGTAAAGGGAGATAGCCCTAAAAAAAATTAAAAAGCCATGTTTACTGTTAAGCCTCATTAACAGAGATTTTTGGTAGGAATCTTTCTATCCTTACAGTATAACATGTCAAAACAGTGATGAGACACTTTGTTCTGCAGCATTTGTTGTTGGTCTAGAGTAGTAGTCTACTGTTGGGAATCCGCTGGAATTTCGTAGTCAACCAAGCCCCATGCCAGCAGATACAGGCAAGGTAGTGTAGCTACATGTTGGCACACCAGCCAGGTCAAATCAAGTTATTTCACAGACCTGAGTAGCACTTGGTAGTCTCTATATCAAGCTCACCTGTACCAAATCCAAGCTCCATTTGCTTATACTTACCCATATAAACATATCAGACACAAACCTGCAGTCATGTCAAGCTGGTCATTTAACCTACTCACTTTTCCTGGATAGGCCTACTCACTTTTCCTGGATAAGCAGTCAACCAGTACTTGATGCACATACTTTTGCCAGCAACTGACAACTGCCCTTCTTGAATCAGCAGACGGGGGAGAATGCCTAGAAATGATTTCATAATCAATCTCCACTGAAATCATTTGACTGAGAGGAGATTCGAACTTACAACTGGAAATGCAGTCAGACAGCATTATGTAGCCCAGACATTAAATTGTACTTGGCAGCTTGAAATTTTACTCCACTGCTGTGAAAACTTCAGCAATACTCTGCAAGGAAACTGACTTTTTAATATCAAGACCCCACCACCCCACCCCCACAATTTTAAAGCAAGCTGCATTTCTCCAGACATTAATTTTTTAATATATCTAGTAACATACTATAGATGTTTTTTTTTCTTCTTTAAATAATGACACCCCCATCCCCCCTCCAATTTCTCATGAAACTACATATACTAGACAAAGTGCCCAGTGGGGCACGTATACCCCCGACCAGCACTACCGCCACTTTTTAAAGAGCACTAAGTATGTAGCTTTGACTCTGGAGATGGCAGTTGTATGCTATATGCTATAACATTGAAAAAATTCAAATAATATGAAGCCCTTGACCTCAAAGGTCAGGCACAGGTGCAGGGATTGAGCTAAATAAAGCTTAAGCCCTATAATTATCACGATATACCAGTGAAATCAGTCTTTATAATAAAAGCAAAAATGACATTTGTATGAAAAGTCTGTGACCTTGATTTAAAAGCCATACCCCAGCTTGGGGATTTTGCCAAGAAAAACTTCAGACCTATATATACCATCATGCTTAATATTAATGAAACCAACAAAAGGGTCTTCATAATATAGCTATATAAACTTAGATGCAATTTTCTTTTTTACCTTTATATGAAATTTCTAAGTCTGTGACCTTGACCTCAAGGTCATACCCCAGGATAAGGATGATGCTGAGTAAAACTCTAGACCTATATCTACCAAAATGTAAAATATAAATGAAATTCCTCAAAGGGTCTTGATGGTATAGCTATATAAACAAACAAAAATTTTGACTTATTTATGAAAATTCTAAGTCCGTGACCTTGACCCCAAGGTTATTCCCCGGGATGGTACTGATAAAAACTTAAACCCTATATCTATCATCAGGCCAAACATGAATGAAATCAAAAGGCTCTTCATAATATAAGGTCTTACAAACTTTAACGTAAAAACTTTGACCCTAAGACAAAAAAAAAATATGAACAAATAATGCTTCAACGGATGGATGGACAGACGAACAGATTCCTTGCTGATAGCTATATCCGCTCAACCTTTCAATTAGGGGATAATAAAATTTAACAAAAGGTCTTGATGATATGGCTATAAAAACTTAAACGGAAAAACTTACTTTTAAATGAAACTTCTAAGTCTGTGACCTTGACCTCGGTCACACCCGGGATGGGGATCATGCGGAGTAAGACTCTAGGCCGATATATAGCAACATGTCAAATATGAAATTCTGCAAGGGTCTTGATGATACAGCTATATAAACTTAAACACAAAAATTTTGACATTTTTATGAAAATTGGAAGTCCGTGACCTTGACCCAAAGGTCACCCTCGGGGTGGGGATGGTGCCAATAAAAACTTTAGACCTATATCTACCATCATGCCAAATATGAATGAAATCCATCAAAGGGTCTTCAAAATATGAGGTCTTATAAACTTAAACGTAAAAACTTTGACCCTAAGACAAAAGTAAAGTATGAACGAATAATGCTTCAACGGATGGACGGACAGACAAACAGATTCCTTGCTGATAGCTATATCCGCTGGACCTTTCAATTAGGGAATACTGAAATTTAACAAAAGGTCTTGATGATATGGCTATAGAAACTTACTCAAAAATTTTTACTTTTATATGAAAATTCTAAGTTCGTGACCTTGACCTCGGTAACACCCTGGGTGGGGATTATGGGGAGTAAGACTCTAGGCCGATATCTAGCAACATGTCAAATATAAATGAAACGGGTCTTGATGATATAGCTATATAAACTTAAACACAAAAAACTTTGATTTTTTTATGAAAATTCTGTGACCTTGACCCCAAGGTAACCCCCTGGGGTGGGGATGGTGCTGATAAAAACTTTAAACCTATATCTACCATCATGCCAAATATGAATGAAATCCATCAAAGGGTCTTCAAAATATGAGGTCTTATAAACTTTAACGCAAAAACTTTGACCCTGGCTTTTTTATGAAAATTCTAAGCCCGAGACCTTGACCCTAAGGTCATCCCCGGGGTGAGGATGGTGCTGATAAGAACTTTAGATCTATATCTACCATCATGCCAAATATGAATGAAATCCATCGAAAGGTCTTCAAAATATGAGGTCTTATAAACTTTAACACAAAAACTTTGGCCCTGTGACAGAAAGACGAACGAACAAACGGACGAACGGAAAAGCGAAAACTATATACCCCCACATACTTCGTATGTCGGGGGTATAAAAAGGGCTATTAAAGCCCTATAATAATTGGTGGATCTTACCCTATATTGAACTTGACCTGTATTATATGATTATATACATGTGTATGAAATATGAATCCAAATACACTAATCTTTTCAAACGATATCGAACAGAAGCCATTTTTCAAAGTTCAAAACTGGTCAAAACTCCCATAAAACTTGGTGGATTTTACCCTTAAAGAACTTGACCTATATTTTGTGGTTATATATCTGTGTATAAAATATGAATCCATTATACTGATCTTTTCAAAAGACATCCAACAGAAACCATTTTTCGAAGCTGAAGAAGGGCCAGAATTCCCATAATCAGGGTTCCCACTGTATTTTGAAACTAGGGATAAATCTGTTCTGTTTTCTTACTTTTGTACCCCTAATGTATAGCAGCATATAGACACTCTTCAATTCTGTGGGTACAAGACTAATTTTGGGGGTAAAAAACCCTCTGCAGAGGGTACACAGGAATGCTGATAATCACTGGTGGATTTTACCCTTAATCGAACTTGACCTATATTTTATGATTATATACCTGTGCATAAAATATGTGTTCGAGGTTTTTCTTTTGTTTTTTTTGTTGGGGTTTAGTGACACGTCAACCCTTTTTGGGTCATTTTGTGTCATCTCCCAGAGAAAGGGAGAAGAGAGATAGAAGAGATAGTAGAAGAGATGAAAGAGAGGGACAAGGAAGAAAGAGGAACAGAAATGAAAGTGAAGAAACAGAATAAAAACATTCCCCCTCTACCCTTACCTGTTACAAGGATAGCAGGCCTTGCCCAACTGAAAGCCAATATTAGTCAGACGCCCCGGGGATGTAAGATACACGATACCTTCGCACCACTTGACCACCCCCCCATAAAATATGAATGTTTGTTGGGAGACTTACGTTGACTTGATGGTAATGCATCTGTCCTGTTCATCTTTCCTGGTATCTGTGAATCTGGTTTCTCCAGCCTTTGCTCCGGCAATTATACCAGCTTTACTGACCAATGAATCTGTTAATGTAGACTTGCCATGATCTACGTGGGCAATCACGGACATATTACGGATGTTATACTTCTTGTCCATGATGGCCCGAATCTCGTCTACTGTAAAGTTCACCTGATTGAAAAAAGAAAATATATACATGATACTATGCCTATTCCAGCCAAGTGTGTGTGTGTGTGTGTGCGTGTGTGTGCGTGTGTGTGTGTGTGTGTGTGTGCGTATGTTACAAGATTTAACTTTAAATATTGGGTAGCAGTACAGGTATCATGATGGTTATATACATGATACTATGCCTATTCCAGCCAAATGTGTGTGTGTGTGTGTGTGTGTGTTACAAGATTTAACTTTAAATATTGGGTAACAGTACAGGTATCACGATGGTTATATCGTTTGCTCTCATGCGCGATCGCGAAAAAGATTAAATCCCACGCTATTCCCATGCTTATCCCATGCTAAATCCGCGCTCAGCTCGCACTGGGATATCATGTAGCGTGGAAATGATCACGCTCGCGCTAGCTTCCACTCTTATCCATGCTCACCTTATGCAAGCTCAGGTAAAAAATGCTCGAGTTATCTGAACGTAAAATTTTGAATATAAAAAAAAAGTGTTTGCATTTCTCCTAACATACATTTACAACAAAATAGAATAATGTTTTATAATTATGTTTAGTTCAGAACACAAATAAACTACAAAGTAATGTGTGATTTTGTAGTGTTTTAGTTGTAATTTTATTCTTCACAACAGCGAAGCCCTAAAACAATCTGCATAATCTGGTCAGTCTTCGTTGTTCGCCTTACATATTCTACACGGTCCCTAGAAGAATCTTAGCAGAATGTACAGATGTCGACAATCACGTTTTCCCCTAAACCTGACAAACTCTACATTCAGGCTGGCTAATTTTTCCCGTGTCACTTTAGCAGCAGAAATGTCCCTTTTCAAACCATCTTATTGTTGTTGTTTTTTTACCAATTTATCATGCTTCTCTTCCAAAGTCGGAAATTCCCGCCCCTATGAAAATGCCGTCTGCTGAATGTGCTGAGCGCTTCAAGGATTAAGGGAGGCCGTAAGGAGTATGGATATATTTCATTTGACATGGGAGGCAGAAACGGACAGGCTGAAAGGTATCTACACTTCTCGGATCGAGGCCTTGGCGGTTGGTCATGATGACTGGACCAGGGTTTGGGTGTCCATTTAAATCACCACTTAATGATGCTGGTGATTTAGTGTCTTATGTCTCTTTCAACATAAATTATTTAAGTCATATCGAGATTATAGAACGCAGCATTTTGTATGTGCCAGTTTTGTATGCATTTCTGACGAGAAAAAGCTCTATAAATTAAGTTTGTTTTTCTCCCGAAGCGGTTTCCCGCCACGATTTCATGTGATGTTACCACTGCGAGCATGTGGTTCCTTCATGCGGGGCAAGGGAAAGAATGTTGCTTTGTGACTGTTGCATTTTCTGGGTATTTTAATAATCCTAGTGTTCTCAATATATAGATGATGTAAAAGAATAACAGTGCCGATATTTATTTATATCCTGGTAAATGCGGGGCAAGGCCCTCACTCTAGGTTTTACTGCTTAAAGGGAGCTAATTGCATAAGCCTTGATAATGAACTTTACGAGTCGAACACACATTTTTTTATGAATCGGGCTGATCCAGGACGATTTCTGAAGGGGTTCGATTTGATCGAATTTCCGTACTTACTCTACGAATTCGGACAGACGTGCCTGATCAAACAGTGTAGACCCAGATCAGACGCCGCAAAACGCATTTAAACCTTCACTGAAAAGGTGATGTAGTTAACCAGAGATTTGTAATCTCTTCAAGAACTGAAGTTTACATGCCTGTTTGTCACCACCACCGGCAAAATCTGACCGTCCTTGCATCGGAAGATGATCTGAGTCTTCACTGGTTGCACGTCTTGTGTCCTAAAAGTGTTTCCAAATTTCCATGTTCCCTGTTCCCCCTCAGTAGTTCCATTCCCCTTTTCTCTGCGGCGTCTGATCTGTGTCTATAGTTTGCATAGGCCTATCTGTCCCAATACTTAGATTCTACTTTTAATACATGCCAGTTTCATATGCAGTTCTGACAAAAAAATTATAATTTAACAAACATAAGTGTGTTTTTCTCTAAGCGGTATCCACCACAATTTGTTGTGACGTTACCGTTACGAGCATGCGCTTTCTTCATGCAGGGCAAGGGAATGTGACTGTTGCATCTTCTGGGTATCTCCACTTGTATTTTTGTAATCTATACTGGAAATGCGAACGTCTTAGAATTGTGTGTCGTCGCCCGGTGGCGTAATCATTGCAACTTTGGTAAATATTTGAAGAGAACAAGGGAATGAACCTAAAGTTTGGGGACACGGAGTGCAGCGATTGGGAAAACTCATTTGGTACAATGAGACCTTTGCAACTACTGCAGACTCAGATCAACTTATGCATCCACATGAGAATGGACGATATAACCTCCATGCTGACTGTACTATATGATGGAAAAATAAATAAATACAAATCGGACAGGTATTTCGTCAAATTACACCAAGGAACTCCGCTTAACGCCTGGCTGTACAAATGCTGGTCGCATATGCAATAACTCATCTAAACCGCTAACAAAACAAAAACAAAAACAAGAGCTGTCGGAGGACAGCGAGCTCGCCTGCTGGGTACATTTTATATTGTAACATTTTTATCATTAAGCCATATAATTGTTTGTTTGTGTTGAGGTTTTACGGCCCAGTCAACCCATTGGGGTCATGTCGAGCGCGGTCAGTTTACCTAACCACACGTTTACTGGGCAGGCTTTGTCCTCTAAGCGGTTAACCAGTATTGTGCACATTCTTTCGCCAGAAACTGACAACTGCCCTTCTTGAATCAGCGGAAGGGAGAGAATGACCGTAGAAAATATTCCATGATCAATCTCCACGAAAGAATGTTGCCGACCTCGGCGGGGGTCGAACCCGCGACCTCCTGGTCTTCAGTCGGACGCGCATCCAACTGAGCCACCGAGGCCGGCTAAGCCATATAATATAGGTCACACTGACCTAGATGTATTTGTATGTAAATCATTTTGTCACATAGATATAATAATCCAGGTATGACAATTCTCCATGAAATAGTAATAAAAATAAAAGGCAAAATCATTGAAGAATGAAATATAGGTCACAATGACCTAGATATAGTAAGTGGTCATTCATTGGGTCACATGGAAGTAATATCCCAGGTGTGACATTTATCCAACAAATATTCAAGATATAAGGCAAAATCACTGAACCATGAAATATAGGTCACACCAACAGAGATATATTTTGACGTCAATAATCGGGTCACAAGGAACTAATATCCCAGGTGTGACATTTATCCAACAAATAGTATTCATGATATAAGGAAAAATCACTGAACCATGAAATATAAGTCACAATGACCTAGATATAGTAAGTGGTCATTCATTGGGTCACATGGAAGTAATATCCCAGGTGTGACATTTATCCAACAAATAGTATTCAAGATATAAGGCAAAATCACTGAACCATGAAATATAGGTCACACCAACAGAGATATATTTTGACGTCAATAATCGGGTCACAAGGAACTAATATCCCAGGTGTGACATTTATCCAACAAATAGTATTCAAGATATAAGGCAAAATCACTGAACCATGAAATATAGGTCACACCAACAGAGATATATTTTGACGTCAATAATCGGGTCACAAGGAACTAATATCCCAGGTGTGACATTTATCCAACAAATAGTATTCAAGATATAAGGCAAAATCACTGAACCATGAAATATAGGTCACAATGACCTAGATATACTAAGTGGTCATTCATTGGGTCACATGGAAGTAATATCCCAGGTGTGACATTTATCCAACAAATAGTATTCAAGATATAAGGCAAAATCACTGAACCATGAAATATAGGTCACACCAACAGAGATATATTTTGACGTCAATAATCGGGTCACAAGGAACTAATATTCCAGGTGTGACATTTATCCAACAAATAGTATTCAAGATATAAGGCAAAATCACTGAACCATGAAATATAGGTCACACCAACAGAGATATATTTTGACGTCAATAATCGGGTCACAAGGAACTAATATCCCAGGTGTGACATTTATCCAACAAATAGTATTCAAGATATAAGGCAAAAACACTGAACCATGAAATATAGGTCACAATGACCTAGATATAGTAAGTGGTCATTCATTGGGTCACATGGAAGTAATATCTCAGGTGTGACATTTATCCAACAAATAGTATTCAAGATATAAGGCAAAATCACTGAACCATGAAATATAGGTCACACCAACAGAGATATATTTTGACGTCAATAATCGGGTCACAAGATCCCACGTGTGACATTTATCCAACAAACAGTATTCAAGATATAAGGCAAAATCACTGAACCATGAAATATAGGTCACAATGACCTAGATATAGTAAGTGGTCATTCATTGGGTCACATGGAAGTAATATCCCAGGTGTGACATTTATCCAACAAATAGTATTCAAGATATAAGGCAAAATCACTGGACCGTGAAATCTAGGTGAGCTGGACCGTAAAATGTAGGTCACCATGACCTTCACTCTCTTACACTTAAACCAATGTCACATAGTTAGCTGATGTATAACCAGTTGTGTCTATAACCTGTAGGCATATAAGATTTTACAAATGTGTCCTAGATTTTGACCCCTAGCCCCACCCCAAGGCCCACCCTGAGGTATGAACCCAGGGGTATGTTCTTTTGGAATCTCAGAAGACTCGTCCAGGTACCCAAATTCTAAATATGAATGCTCTATGAGGAGTGAAAGTCAAGATATAAGAATTTGAAAAACTTTAACACGGTATTACAAAGGTGTCCTAGATTCTGACCCCTAGCCTCACCCAGGGGCATGAACCCAGGGGTTTATTCTCTTGGAATCTCAGAAGACCCTCCAAGGTACCTAAGTTCCAAATTTGATGCCTCTGTGAGGAGTGACTGTTGAGATATAAGCATTTGAAAAACTTTTAAGGCAGTGTGACGGGAACGGGAACGCAAACGTGGACGACCGGGATGACTACAATAGCTCTCCTTGTACTTCATACAGGCGAGCTAAAAACAATATTTTACTGCCCGATTGTAAAATACTTCCCCGGCTGGACATTAATTATGTTGAAGAGGAATCCCAATTTCCCCGACGGACAATTTGTATTTGCCACGTAGGCATTGAGATCACAAATAAGCCAAATGGTATAAAACAAGGAAGACTCGGCTCAGGTTGCGCCAGACCACACATACATGTAGATAATGTGCAATTTTATTAATTTATTGTGCCGTGGTTTTCTGTCAACAGAATGAGAACTTCTGGATCAAAATCTACTGCAAAAGTACCATGAATCGATCTTTATTCACAGACTCACCTGTGATTGCAATATTTTACTGCTGTCGTTAATCCTTTCCACGCTTGTCACGCTGGTGCCAGTAATACGTTTCGCGCTATGATTACCTAACCTCGCGTTCCATTTTTCAAGCTTCGCGCTAACGAGCAAAATTTTTCATCTAGAGCGCGAACGATATAACCATCGCGAAACTTGTAATGTATCACAAGTACATTAACTAAATTTGGACTATAAATATTGGGTCATCACAAGTACATTAACTGAATTTGGACTAAACAATGTATACTGGTCCCAAAAGAGCAACAACAGATCTTCAGTCTCATTCAGGCCTCTGCATCTGCTCAAAGACGCCACTTTGCTAGAGCAAATGTTTGTTCTTCACTGTCTGTTTGCAGAATCAAGGCCTCAGTGTAGAATGTATCAACAAATGTGCAGGATGTGAATACCGTTATAAAAGTGACATGGACAAACTTGAACTGTCCTTGTAATAAAAGCTGTTCTATGACCTGAAATCATTTCGTCCATTTATTTTTTTTTTAGACTTATTTTTCGCCCTCATTTTAAATACGAATTTATGAACAATATGTCCCTGATGAAAGTTATTTAGGAAAATGACTGCAGACTTCTCCTTATAACTGGAGCGCTGTGGTGCAGTGGTAAAGCATCGGACTCGAGATCGAGAGGTACCGGGTTCGATCCCCACTGACAGCAAGTGTTGTTTCCTTGAGCAAGAGACTTTATCCACATTGCTTAGTACTGGTTTCTACCCAGGAAAAAAAGAGGGCCACATGGAAGATTAGTACTTGATTACTAAATGTGTTACCCTCTATAAATAAAGTCGATTATTATTATTATTATTATTATTATTATAGAGTTTCGTATTTCTGTAGTTTTTGCTCTTATTAGATGGCAATTTCCCGAATTACAATTATTGAACAAAAGGTTCAGTCAATCACACCATTATTATAATGTAAATATACGAGTAGCCAACTTCTAATCTTGTCCATATAATAAAATTTCAAAGGTCGTGACCTTGACACCTAGGTCACAGGGCGGGGATAAAGGCTGAATAAAATTTTGGACCAATATCTATGATCAAGCCAAATATAAAGTAAATCCATGCAAGGATTTAGAAATTAAGAGGTTTTAAAAACTTTGACGCAAAACTTTAACATAAAATTCGATGAATTGTCCCAGCCCTACTGAGGATTTAGAAAATACAAGGTTTTAAAAACTTTGACGTAAAACTTTAACATTTTTGTTAACACTGACGCCACTGCCGACTAGGGCTGGGATGTTTCATTGGTACATTGATGAAAGTCGATCCGGGAGCCCATGATACCGTATCAATACAGACCTCTCAAATGTATCGATATTTCAAAGCGAAAGTAGTTTGTTAGACCACTCCTGTAAATTAGTTTGTCACTTATAAAACCAGTTCTGAAAAGTGCTATAATACAAAACGCTATTTCATTGGATTAGCCGACCAAAACTCAGCGATCACAGAAGTAGCGAGACACCTAAAGCTTAAGCGTATGAGCAAAATTGGGGAGGTCACCGTATGACGCAAAATGAAATCCAAGATCTGACAGTGTCAAAATAAGCCGATTTCGAAGCCAGTTTTTTCATCAAAAACTGCTAATATTTCATCAAAAAATGATTTTATTAAAAGAATAATGTTCTAACATTTGAGTCATTATAAAAATAATCAATTAAATTACTTGATGATGCATATAAAAACCCAAAGGAACGGATGACCTACTTCCAAAATTTCCAAGACAGCGGAAAATCTATGTAAACTTAACATAACAGGGCCTCGATTTCCAGTTGGTTCTTGTCCAATAAAAGTCAAGTTTTTCATTAACTAATGCATATTTATGAAGTTCAAACTCATCAGGGCCTCTCTATACCTGTCAGGGTTTTCCCAGACTCGCTTTTGGCAGCTTTTTACTCCCAAAATCATGTTCTGGACTCCCAGAACTAAGGGATAAGAGTCCTGATTGATGCATTTATCATGAGTGTAAACTTGATTTTATATATTTTTGGCTTTGAAATTTGACTTTTGTTCCTAAAGGACAAGAAATATAATTATTTGGGAAACAGTTGATTTCTTTAAAACAATAAACACCTAAATCAAGATCAGCGATTCACTGGGACCCTCGGTTTCAAACCCTAAGGGAAAACCCTGCCCGTGGATGCAATTGGTTGAAAAATTTCTATTTTTAGAGGGAAACCTCATGCTAAAAACACCAGAAAAAAGCCAGATGACAGATCTATTCTTAGACTACGTGTTAAAAAATGCAAGTTATGGTTCTTGCACTCTGCATATTGTCTAGTGTTGGTTGATATTTATATCAAGTTTTGAGAAGATAGCTTGAACAGTTTTCAAGTTATAAAGCTGACATGATTTTGTGACAGTCCAAGGGAAATATCTCAAAAAGTATAAAAGCAAGAGTTATGGTTCTTGCACTCTGCACATTGTTTAATGTTGATTGATATTTATATGAAGTTTCGTGAAGATTGCTTGAACGGTTTTCAAGTTATAGAGTGGACATGATTTAAAGACAGAGTCCAAGGGAAATAACTCAAAAACAGTATAAGGCAAGAGTTATGGTTCTTGCGCTCTGCATGTCGTCTTATGTTGATTGATATTTATATGAAGTTTTCGTGAAGATAGCTTGAACAGTTTTCAAGTTATAGAGTGAACACTAGTGTGACTAGCAACCCCAGCAGCTCCCAGTCATGGATTAAGAATAATGGAAAATTACCTGATCAGTGTATTATAAATCCAATTATTCAAATTATTTTTGTTTTTCACATTTTGTGGTTTATATGTTTAAAATGTCAATAAATTTCTATTTCTAATGATGTGGAGTTTGTTATGTTTATCTTCCATATATCTGATTATCAGTTAATTATTTATCGATAATTAATGTAATTATAGGTAAGGTAAGCTGACCAATGGTGATTTTCGGCGCGTGATTTGGAAGGGTATGTGTAAACAAACTAACATGCGACAAGCACATGCTTATTTGCATAATTAAAAATAGGATATCCAATCAGAGGAGGTCCCAAGCTATCCCACAATTCTTGAACTTTTATGATCCGATACTCCAAACCAACGCTATTTTGCTCCAAAGTCAAAGATTGATTGCTCGAATATTAACAGGTAAATCAAAAAATTTCATGTTTCTTAATCTACATGCTCTAGGCTTTAAAAATATATAAAACACTTGATATTTTCAAGGATTTAGACTACCCGCATGGAGCCTCAAAGGTCATGACCTTCATGGAAATTCCCCAGTCACTAAGTAAACTGAACGACGCCATATTGAATTTTCACAAATATTGCCGATAAATCCTCAAGTTGAACCCAATAAATAAACGATCGCAAACAAATAAAGATGACAAAAGTTAGAATGCACAAATAAAGCATATATTTTACGATTATCATAATAGAAAGTCCCCAAAATTAATTTTTGGTAATTTATTTTTCGATTTTGGTGAGGTCCCCAAGAGCGACCATTCCGGCCAATCTCAATTATCAATTTCTCTGGTCAGTACGATTTTCGTCCCGATTTTCATTGAAACCATTCAAAGTAAATAAAATATGAATAAGATTAACGTTCCTCAATCATTATAGTACAAAATTATACAAAATTTGAAAAAAAAAAATGATCGAAGACTGTCCATTAAATTGAGGATTTCCTCCAACTACGGAAATGACCTTTGGCGCTTAGTTATGTGATGTAACCTATATTCGGACAGTACCCAATTTCGCACATTTGACACTTTATTACTCTTTGTCATTCATTGTAGGCAATATCCCAGTTGAACAGATTCTTCTTATTTTCACGATGGACAGTTTTTAGGACCATTTTGTAAAGAAATTAATTTGAAAACAGTGGATTTACACTTGGAAAACATCTTCCCTATTAAAGCAGGTACACTCAAGTTTGGTGTAATTTTTGAGCTTAAATGCTTTCTGGAACAAAAAAGATTGCCAGCAAAGAAAATAAATGACTGGAGTTTACTGATAGATCCTAGTTTTTTGGCCATGAAGTTTCAAACTATTAAAACAAAATTAAATCGGTTGTTTGAAAAAAAAAAAGAAACTTGAACACACAAAAAAAGTTAAAGGTTGTTCCACTATAGGGCAACTGCAGAATGAGCTTTTCATTCCAGTTTTACCAACCGGCATCAGTGGCAGAGAAAACTATTTATCAAATCTGAACAGTGAAAGTCCCGAAGAAAGAACTAGAGAAAATATAGAAGAAGTGACTGCGCAATTGCCTGCAGAAGAGATTCAATCCCCTCCCTCTCCGCCAAATTTGACTAATTCAGTGTTTGTCCAAATTCAAACTCAAGGAAACATTCAAATTTTTTAAATTATGAAATCAGCAAGAGAGAGAAACACCTGAGTAAAGTACAAAAACAATTTAATTTATATATGGAAAAGCTAAATCAGTTAAAATCAAGACACGGCCATTTTTCTATTCGTAATATTAATAAGCGGGATGAGACTGCCAGAAAAATGCGGCGAATGCTGGGACAGGCAAATTTGGATATTTCTCGACAAAGTAAACTTTTGAAAGAAGCAATAGTTGATTCAAAACAAAAAGACATTGAGCTTTACAATTTAACACTCCAGAATGAAGAACTGAAGAAACATTTACAAGAGAAACACATTATACAACAAGCAGTTCAGACAGCAGAAAATCGGAAGTAAAAGCCCAGAAATCAGCCAGCTATTTTAAGAAACAGTCTAATTTACTGAAACAACATACACAGACAAATAAAATTGATCAAATCGTACAACTGAAACAAAGTCTGAAAGAAAAGGATGATGAAATTCGCTCCCTTCAAGTAAGAGTTGATGAATTAAGTGAACAAATACAGGAGAAAATAGCAACTAAAAACTGTGATGGCTTGTATTCTGATAGTGTCAGGTTAGCAGTTATAGAACTGACAGGACTTGAAGTAGTCGTAGAGAAAGTTTTGCCTGTTATTCAGTCTGTGGCAAAGATGTTTGGCCAAGAGGTTGCATTGTCTGATTTGCCAAATAGTACAACAGTACAGTCTATAGTGGATGAAGGACACTATCTTGCTAAGATGTACATTGCCCAGACTCTTGAAAATGCAGACAACTGGGGCCTGAACCGTGATGGAACAACAAGGCGGAAACAGAAGATTCTTGACACATCTGTCACTTTAGACACAGGAGACGTTATCAGACTAGGCTTCAGTCGTGTTGCTCATGAAACAGCTGTTAAAATAAATAACATAACAAAACAGCATCTGACTGAGCTTGCAGATGCCCGTTCAAATATGGAAAGCAGCAGCACTGGATCTGAAGACTATATCAGAAAGACTTTAAGTATACTTGCATTCACAATGAGTGATAGAGCTAGTAATGAGAAATTAGCAGATAAATTGTTAAATGAGTGGCGTGATTCACTTCTGGCTGACTGTGACGAGCAGCAAAAGAAGGCCAATCGCCATTTTCACTGTATGGCCCATGTTCTCCTGGGATTCCATAAATACATATGTGATGACTTGAAAGACAGAGAAAAGCTTGGTAGAAGCAACTGGTCCACTAGGACGTGACGCGTTACCAATCTTCAAGACATGGAGTACAGCTTTAGAAAGAGGTGTTTGTACAACATCTATGTATGTGGTCCAGCAGAAGATCACCATGGACTTCATGATCGCTGGGAGGCATACTGCCTCAACAGAGGTATTAAATCTACGATCGGAAATAACAGGGATAATCGCTTTAATGCATCTTCCAGACATCAGCTGAGATAATTTTACACCGTGAAGACTTCCTTGAGGTGCTGAGCTCAGTCAAACAACGAAATCTGAAGTTGAAATCGGTTGAAGCTGATCTACGGTGTGACACACTTTGTAGCATGATGAAAGTGTTTGGACTCATTTACTTGAAGATAACGGGTCCATACCGGAATTTAATGACATCAGGTTGTGTTGCATATTTTGAGCTGTACTTGTATATCCAAACCTTGCGTTCATTTCTGGAGGCTTGCGTTACACAGCCATCACTGCTGTTGAAAGTTGACTCCCACTGGCTAAACGAAGAACTTCTAAATGATGTTCCTCACCATGACAGATTCCTTAACAGGCTTGCTACAGAAGAACAGGCATCTGAATTTGAGTCACAAATGATTGCTGTTGCCATGAAAGCCATGATAAGAACCATAGACAAGCAGCTGGTCGATTTCTTACCAGGAGGACAGTACAGTGCGACCCCTGAAAAAGATGCCTTGAGTCGAACAGAATTTGCTCATCTCACAAACCTTGGATGCAAACATCATTTTGGAGACCTTGACAGTAGCCAGAAACGTCGTCCCAATGCATCATCATTCCTCTGTACAGCTGCTTAAGCGCAACCGCAACAGTTTGATGCAGTGGCTTGAAGATATGCCTAAGGATCAAAGAAGTGACCTCCTGAAATCAGCTTGGAAAGGTGGGCGGGCTCTGAGAGAAATGCATAGAAATAATGAAAAACTTGTGTTAACTGAAATTCATGAGAAAATGGTTAAAATGAAAGACGGTAAGAAGAAAAAGTCAAGGCAGAATGGAAAAGAAAACCAGTCAACTGTGGAGGTATCTGACAGTAAGGATGATTATGATAATGAAACCTTGGTATTACAGGAACAATTACCCGAGATAGACAAATTTTTACCTAATGAATATGTGGCAGTTGCATATCAGGATGCATGGTATCCAGTTTGTGTCGAAACAGTTATTAATGATGAATCTGCCATTGTTCAATTTCTAGCACCATGTAGAGCTCCTGGGCATTTCAAGTGGCCACAAAGACAAGACAAACCGTGGAGAAGAAATTTATTCTAAAGAGTGGATTTATACCCGAATGTGTCAAGTCTGGTAGACAGTGGTTTTTCAAGGAATTTAAAGAAATAAGTGCAATATATGAAAAGTACAAGTTAGTCTTTTTTTAAGTATCACAAACATGAGTTTAGTAGCACCAACCAGAAGTTGGAAAGCTGTGTAGAAGATATTTATGAAAGGAATTCTTATGGTCTTGTGGGCACTCACCTTAAGTGGGAAGCCAGCTGTAATATGAAGTACTTGGGTCTTGTGGCACCCACCTAAGTGGGAGATTGGCCCGTCATCTTAAATAATTAGTTTTTGGGCCAAGCTGTGGCAGCCACCTGAAGTGGGATGCCGGCCCATGGTTTTACTTACATAGCTCTAGACATGGTGACATTAAGGTAGTTAAGTGATAATTTTCCTTATTTCTGCTGGAATCGCAATGTGATACCGGAAAGTAGTTACCTTGCGGTATGTAGTAAGAACCGCTTAAATATTTTTATGAATGGAATTCTTATGGTCTTGTGGGCACTCACCTTAAGTGGGAAGCCGGCTGTATTAATATGAAGTACTTGGGTCTTGTGGCACCCACCTGAAGTGGGAGGCCGACCCGTCATATTTGTCACTGTCACGCGAAGTCTCATCTCATTCGAGAGTTGCAAGTCAAACTAATTACCGGGACTTAGGTCATAGTTCCGCTTTTATACAATGTACTTTCATCCAAGGGCATTTATACTTGTGCGGCGGGAGCGCACATTTCAAAGTTGTTTTTTGATAATTTATGCCTGTTTGGCCTTGTGCAGTTTGGGCATGTCATCCTGCACGCGACACCCCACGTGACTTCGTGGCAGCGGTCATCACGTGAGTGGGGGGCTCCAACCAATCATCTTTCACAGTTCCCGTTTGTTCCCTTGGTAACTGTTCTCCAATCGGTCGCCTTATCTCCCGACGGATTATCTAATCAATTTTGAGCACCGTTCTCTAAGGGCCAACTTCAAATTCAAGCGTCAGTTTCGAAAAATCTGAGCGCAAGATAGGACATTTTCAAATTTGTTCCCCGTTGAACATAATAATAATAATAACATAACTGAATAATCTTATAACCATATTATTCCCGTTGTGGAATTTGTTACACAGGGATTATTCTGGCCCCAGATTTTTGTGAGAGAAAAAATCCCATTTGGACAAAACATTGAGAGATTTTCAAATTCAGTGAGATTTTTTTTTTCGCTCGCTCTGACAAACCGAGTGAGATTTTTTTTTTTTTTTTATAAAGGCCAGATTTTGTATCAGAATTGTATGTATAAGTATTATTATTGTTTATTTTGTAATGTACTCTAAATCAGGTTAATAAAATTGTTATATATAGGGTGTTTGGTTATTTTAAGTATCATTATTTTCATGTTTACTCCAAGTGTTTATATATAAATTTGAACTTTCTGGAAAATCATGTTTACAATAACAAGTTGTTTATATTCTTTTTAGAATTTCCAAATGGAATATTCTAGATTAAGCTATTTTTGGCATGTCACAGAACATTTAAATTTTTCTTGACAAATACTGGAAAATAAGTGATGTCTCGTGTACTCTATTTTTTTTTAGAATGTGCTTTGATATTATATAAGAAAAGAAGATTTTCATATGAGCATCTTTTTACACTTTCATTCTTTATTGGATTACTTCAATGTTTCATTAATTCTGGAATTAAACTCTGAATTCAGGGACTTAAAATTGTGGGATCAGAAACTGCAATTCAATGGATTTGTTTCAGAAATTCTTCAGGAATTATTTCTCTGGGATTTTGTGACATTATCCAATGATTTTTTTACCTGCGAGTTCCAATTCATATACTCATAATTTTTCTCTGGGACACAAATTTTATATAAGCGAGTCCCTGAACTCACAAAAACAGTAAATATCTGCTCTAAAATATATTACAGACATGATTTTATCATAGGACTCATGGAATTTCAGTTGAGACTGGATAGAATCACTGATTATCTTGAAAGTACCGTTTACATTTATTTTTCTGTCCTGCACATTTTCTTATTTTTTCAGGGATCATTTTCTGGCGCGATTTCGCGATATTCTCACATTTTTTTTTGCAAGAAATCGCATCAAAATTCCCGGAGTGAGAAAAAAAATCGCATGCTGAATTTTTCTCATTTCGCGCCGTTAAGTTCCTATTTTGCACATGCGGTTCATTTCGAGACTATCGGACTGTTCTGTTTGACCTGTTTCTGAATTATTGTGGCACCAAAATTCATTACGCATACGACCGCAGGTAACCATTTATTAATCTGTATCACTGAAAAGCTTTATCGTAAAATTTCATTGTCAGTCTCTGGTTTAAGTAAGCGCTTTTTTGATCGCCACCTCGAGTCAGCAAAAGAAAAAAATGTCCGCCGACTCGGAAAAAGAAAGAAAGAAAATTATCCGCTCCGAAGCCATCCAGTCGGGATGGCAACATGTTAAAGTATCTTGTTCGAGCACAACCCAGCTCGACTGAAGCGGCCACGCTCTCCTCCCCTGATTCAGATGACGATCAAACATGACCGAACTGAGCCTGATGAATAACAATCCCATGACGCCCTTATTCAGCTGTTTGCATTTTGTTACGAGCCAGACGTAACAAGAAAGAAATGAAAGTGAAACCAGCAACAAGCTTTAAAATTATTTACAGTATTTGTTGATAACAAAAAATAAGAAAATGTGCAAGACAGAAAAAATTCTATCCAGTCTCAAGGACACACAATTGAAATTCCATGAGTCCTATGATAAAATCATGAGTCTGTAATATATTTTAGAGCAGATATCTACTGTTTTTTGTGAGCTCAGGGATCTACTGTTTTTATGAGCTCAGGGACTCATTTATATAAAAATTTGTGAATCCCAGAGAAAAATTATGAGTATATGAATCAGAACTCGAAGGTAAAAAAATCATTGGATAATGTCACAAAATCCCTGAGAAATATTCCAGAAGAATTTCTGAAACAAATCCTTTGAACTGCAGTTTCTGATCCCACAATTTAAAGTCGCTGAATTCAGAGTTTAATTCCAGAATTAATGAAACATTGAAGTAATCCTGTAAAGAATGAGAGTGTACAAAGATGCTCATATGAAAATCTTCTCTCCTTATATAATTAGAGGCATCACTTATTATCCTGTATTTGTCAAGAAAAAATTAAATGTTCTGTGACATGCCAAAAATAGCTTAATCTAGAATATTCCAACTGGAAATTCCATAAAGAGTATAAACAACTTGTTATTGTAAACATGATTTTCCAGAAAGTTCAAATTTATAAATTTATATATGAACACTTGCAGTAAACATGAAAATAAGGATACTAATCAAACACCCTATATATAACAATTTTATTAACCTGATTTAGAGTACATTACAAAATAAGCAATAATAATACTAATTACTTATACATACAATTATGATACAAAATCTGACCTTTACAAAAAAAAAAAAACAAACTCAGTTTGTCTGAGCGAGCGAAAAAAAAATCTCACTGAATTTGAAAATCTCTCACTGTTTTTGTCCAAATGGGATTTTTTCTCACAAAAATCTGGGGCCAGAATAATCCCTGTTTTTTGTTATCAACTAAATAATTTTAAAGCTTGTTGCTGGTTTCACGTTCATTTGTTTCTCGTTACGCCTGGCTCGTAACAAAATGCAAACGGCTGAATAAGGGCTTCATGGGCTTGTTATTCATCAAGCTCAGCTCGGTCTTGTGTTTGATCGTCATCCGAATCAGGGGAGGAGAGCGTGGCCGCTTCAGTCGGGTTGTGCTCAAACAAGATACTTTAACATGTTGCCATCCCGACTGGACGGCTTCGAGTCGGATAATTTTCTTTCTTTTTTTTTTCCGAGTCGGCGGACATGTTTTTGCTGACTCAAGGCAGCAATCAAATAAACGCTTACTTAAACCAGAGACCGACAATGAGTTTTTACAATAAAGCTTTCCAATGATACAGATTAATGAATGGTTACCTGCGGTCTTATGTGTAATGAATTTTGGCGCCACAATAATTCAGAAACCGGCCAAACAGAACAGTCCGATAGTCTCGAAATGAACCGCATGTGCAAAATAGGAACTTAACGGCGCGAAATGAGAAAAATTCAGCGTGCGATTTTTTTTCTCACTCCTGGAATTTTGATGCGATTTCTTGCAAAAAAAATGCGAGAATATCGCGAAATCGCACCAGAAAATGATCCCTGGTTACTTATTTTACCATTTAATAAATAAAAGTAATCCTTTTTGTGTAACTGTGAAGGAGACAAGAAATATAGTGGTGCTTCTGTAAACCAAAGAAAAATAAAGAACATTCCCTTAAATGCTTAAATATATACAACTTAAAAAAATAGAAGTTATAAAGGCTTTTTTATGTACTGCCTTCCCGGAGACAGTCCTACACGGATTGTCTCCAGGTACGATACCGTACCCCGAGACACTTCCAACAATTTATTACACAAACTGTAGCAAAATGGTTTTAATGGAGTAAAAAAAAAACAGATAAAATGTAGAAGTTATGTTCCCAACTGAAAACTGATCGTTTCGTTTGTTGCTGCTTTATAAATTTACTGAGGTGGTTGGTATACCATGCTTTACTGTGATTCGACCCTCTGCCTGGCAGATTCAGAATGTCTACTGGCACTGGCACCACTCCCGGATTCGTCATCCATGCAGGAGCCCGGAACGTTCCATCATCAGTGAAATAGAAGAGCCCGGCACGATTTCCTGTCTTCTGAATCGGCAAATTTACCCGTTCTGTCTATCTCGATACAGAGTCTATCAAATCTAGTTTTATTTCGGTATGCCTGAATGAAAAACTTGCCCCACGTTTTATTTTTGTTTTTTTCTGTTCTCTCTCTGACAGCCTGTCATCGGCACAGCAATATATTTGTATTTAAAAAGGAATCTAGAAACATGAAGTAAATATATAATGAGCTTTAATCGTTCTGCTTCACGATGAAACGATTTAAAATGTCAGATGTTTCTTACCATCTTGGATTGAGTCTATTTTACGGACAACTGCAATAACCAAGTTGTCCTCTATGGCGGATGGCGTAAAAGGACCGACTGACGTCACGTGGAAAGTTAGTTGGGAAATATTTCGACTGTATCACAGTTTATTACATGTTTTAAGACGGAATGCTTCGTATATATTACAAACCAGTCTCGCTCTGGTATTCGACTTTATGCAGTGTAACACTGTTGAATATAGCGCAGCATCCGATGCAAGGAACCAGCTAAACCTCGCCACGTTAATTTATTTCAGACAAGAAAAAGGACAGTTGTATGGTGGCATATAACTGACATCTAAATGTTGAGATACTAAGTCGACTTTTTCTGCTTTTGTGTTGACTTAAAATGTATGACCTGATACTATATCGACTTCCGTTGACAATGGTTATCGCGACTGCAAGTCGTAATACTGTCCAGAAGTGTCATCCACAACGCCAGCATCACGAAACACTTTTACAACTATATGTCGACATTATAATTATTATCTCGACTTCCGGTCATGTTATGTAGTAGGATTTGTCGAGAAGATAATGACAGTCAGATAGTGACTATGCCGGGACGATGTGACGTATGAAGTTTAGGGCTTAATATACGAGTAGTGTTTGGTGGCATATAGATATTATATAATCATCATTTCTTGTAAACAACTCTGCGATTACAATAATACTGGCGCTGCCTGTGTGATTTTGGTCTAAAAATGAACTTTCACGAATACGAAAACGTATCTCAACGCTAACTGGCAAATCATGACATGTAAAAGAACCGGAAGTCGAGATAAAAAGAAAATAATAGAAAATAAGTCGTCATACAATGTTAACACGCTTTGTTTTCTTGAAGGCAGCTTAGAGCAATATTACGACCTGCAGACGCGATAACCATTATCAACGGAAGTCGATATAGCATCAAGTCATACATTGTAAGTCGACGTAAAAGCAAAATAAGTCGACTTAGTATCTCAATATTTAGATGTCAGTTATATGCCACCATACAGTTGTATTTGACGGGACACGGGTCAACTCGGCCTGTAACCAACTCAGCCCCCGAGTCAACTCGGCCTCGGGTCAACTCGGCCTGTTTTGTAAGTTACACAAACACATTATCGCAATGCACTTATTTGTTCAATTATTTACTTATTAATATATACTTTATGACTTAATTGCTGTTTGTTTGTCTTTCGGATGTTATTTATAACAAACAAACAAAATATTTTCTGTTATCCCCGAATTGCACTAATTAGTGATTGGTCAAGCTGTGCACTAATTAGTGATAAGTGAAATTATTTGCATATTTTAATATGTTTTTTTTTAGGCAATTGTATCGTGTCCTTTTCAGGATACCAAACACTCTTGAAAGATCTGGTAAATAAATCAGAATAAATATATAAACTTGCAGTGTTCAGGTGGTGTTGTCTTCTATTATCTGACTACCTACTGTCTTTAAAGAGCTGTAAAAAAAAAAAAAAAAAAACTAGCTTCATCATATCGACCTGTCATGTTAGCCTATGGATGAGAAAAGGTTTTTATGCTTAAAAAAACTGTTCTCATCCATAGTTTCCAGCCAGCACCAAAACGGGGAGGAATGACTAGGTCTTCCTACAACTACTAAAAATATTATCATTAAGATTAACTCGCCTGCTTCATAATCTACGACGAATCCTTCTACCGCCACATGACCGAGTTTGTCAATCAGGACCCGAAAAACCTAGAAACAATAAAAAGCAAAACATATAAATAAATTTCGCCTCATATTAAAATAAAAATCGGTATGGATGGCATTACGCTAACAAGTCTGTGGACTTACTTTTTACCATAGTAAATTGTAAATTATACAGAGAAAATTTGGGATTAATGTTATTTTTCTTAATACTTATCTGGAACATTGCTTGTATTCGTATTCTGTGATTGGAACAGAAATAAGGGAAGTTTCACAAATGTTATTTTTGAGACACAAAAGCTGTAAACTTAAGTTTGGCAGTCACTTGATCGATTGTCGGTATTCACTGCGGTGAGGTCATTTTAATTTATTTAGTTCACTTGTGTAGACCCTAATGAGACGCCTCGTATGGTAAGATTCATGCTCAGACAGACAGGTAAAATTATGACCAAATCTTCAGTGATTACTAGTCGATTATCGATCACAATGACGGGACAGATAATCGATTATCTTTTCAGCTCAGATTAGCCAGCCCTAAAATGCGCCCTATGTTCGATTACTCATTAGAACAGCTTCGTTGAACAAGTATGGGTACTCAATAGTGTGACAATTTCAAAATTTGATTGTCAGTTCTGCCTCTGACGACAAGAGCTAAAAAAAAAAAAAAAAAAAAAATGGTATAAGAAACAGTACATCCTCTCTCTATATAAAACTTGCCATGCCCTGCAGTTGCAGATATATCGTGTTGCTAGTTACTCCGTCTGCTGCCTTTAAGCTCAAATATCAGTGAAACGGATACCAGGGCGTCATTTGGCATACACATCGTCAAAACCCGTAATAATTATCAATTTGATCATGTAAATACTTGATTTCAATCTAATTACGAATAATTATTAAGTATTAACCTACTAGAATAGCTAAAACGTATGTTGCGTGTAATTGCAAGCTCAAATACAACCTGACTTACCCATTTTTCGCTCAGAATGCAAAGAAATATAATAAAAAAAAACTCGCCCAATCGAAATGGTAAATGCTCAAATATGATGGGTTAGTGGGATTGCTGACGTCAGCTGTAGTATATAAGGAGACACCACTATTAAGAATCCAGAGTTAAAAATCTGATTTGAATTTGAAGAACCCAGATGGTTGTTCGTCAAGGGACCTACCTCCAAAGCCTTCAACAAGAAGTTATACGAGAAGATGGAGAAGTTCTATCAACAAGCGAAACCGTCTGGGGATGCAGTCTATTGGTACGACCTCCTGGACCGCTCCAGTAAGGGTACCGACCATACAGTTCCGGTCATCCACAAGGTGACGCCAGATCCTTCCTAAGGTATGTTTCCTGGCCCTTTTTAGGGCCCCTGACATTGAGCGGAGTTAATCTACATTGTGCATTAGTAGATTGCTCATGTTAAAGTTCTTTTCTTTTGATCATGATTCTAAATTCGGAAACTTACAGACCTTGACCTTTATGCATATCATCCGATATCGTCCGATCAGGCGAGGTAGTGCACGCATGAATTATGCGTGCACACCGTTTCAAGCCAAGGTCAGGGTAAAACTAATCAAGATTTTTCTGGCGCTGCCTCTATGTGCCTCTGGTGCCTGGCAGCGTTAAAAATCTGAAAAAAAAAAAAAGCGAAGCTTCCAACCGCTCGGAAAAGTTCGTTACATTTGGTGGCAGCGGTGGGATCTAATCGACAAAACCTCCATTGCCGAGACCCACCTCACTTAATCATGGATAGAAATTATTGTGAACCGGAGCTAGAATTGTTGAGGCAGGAGATAGAGCAATTGCAGGATGAAAATAGATTTTTAAGAGAGATGAGAGTTCGCGATAAAACAGAGATGCAGACTGAAATAAGGGAATTACAACGTCGTGTTGATAGTCTTCACATTCCCATGGTGCCACAGTCGATAGGATTCAATCCTATAAAGAAGAAAGAAGGCGAAGTAGAAACACCTTGCAAAACTCCAGGTAGAAGTGTAGAAAGAACAAAGAATGAATACGAATTCAATTGGTTCGATAGTCAGCCAGTGTCAAATCAGCCAGAGCATAACTCTTCAACGAAGCTATCTTCGAAGGTTAAGGCAGCACTTTATGATGGTTCGACCTCATGGCTGGATTATAAGGCTCATTTTGAGACATGTGCAGAAATTAATAAGTGGTCATATCTTGAGAAAGGTTTGTATCTGGCTGTGTCATTAAGAGGACAAGCACAGGAAGTGATGGGAAACTTGTGTACAAATTCAAAAGACTATGGTGCACTGGTTAAGCTCTGGAAGAGCGTTTCTTCCCTCCAAATTAGGCAGATCAGTTATCAATCAATAAATTATTGTCTGAACAACTGTATGAATTGTGTTCTGTTTGTTTTCTGTAAGAATTTAATCGAGAACGATTAAAGTCGGAGGCGTGGGTAATGTGACAATTTCAAAATTTGATTGTCAGTTCTGCCTCTGACGACAAGAACTAAAAAAAAAAAAAAAAAGGTATAAGAAACAGTACATCCTCTCTATATATAAAACTTGCCGTGCCCTGCAGTTGCAGATATATCGTGTTGCTAGTTACTCCGTCTGCTGCCTTTAAGCTCAAATATCAGTGAAACGGAAACCAGGGCGTCATTTGGCATACACATCGTCAAAACCCGTAATAATTATCAATTTGATCATGTAAATACTTGATTTCAATCTAATTACGAATAATTATTAAATATTAACCTACTAGAATAGCTAAAACATATGTTGCGTGTAATTGCAAGCTCAAATACAACCTGACTTACCCATTTTTCGATCAGAATGCAAAGAAATATAACCAAAAAATAAAACTCGCCCAATCGAAATGGTAAATGCTCAAATATGATTGGTTAGTGGGATTGCTGACGTCAGCAGTAGTATATAAGCATTCGCATAACGCTGAAGCATTAGTCAGTGGCTTGCCGTCAGAGAGACAACATCGTAGCTACTGTACCATGCCCTGTTGGGATCGGGGGGTAGCTACTTGACTGCATAATCGCTGAACAGCTGACTTAGACTGTTGGGAAATAAGGTGATCTCTCCATGCTCGCAAGAGATCGGAAAGTGCCGTGCTTCCCGAGTCCTAGTCACTGTAGCTTACCAAGAGAAACATGTAAGAGGTAGATTGCAGTATTGAGTTAAAGAGGGAGTCTGTGTCTTGCCGTCAGAGAGACAACATCGTAGCTACTGTACCATGCCCTGTTGGGATCGGAAGGTAGCTACTTGACTGCATAAGCGCTGAACAGTTGACTTAGACTGCTGGGAAATAAGGTGATCTCTCCATGCTCGCAAGGGATCGGAGTGCCGTGCTTCCCGAGTCCTAGTCACTGTAGCTTGCCAAGAGAAACGTATGAGGTAGTTTGCAGTATTGAGTTGAAGATATACTTCATAAGGAGTTTTATAATAGCTAGTGGTCTGAGAGACGTACGGAGTCTAAGTAGGGAGTTATAGGTATATTACCTAAAGAGTTCTATAATTGCTATTAGTGTAGGCGAGGTACTGAGTCTCAGAGGTACTTAGTAAAAGTGAAGGAAGATTAATTCTAGCTGGGTTAGATTAGATTCAATATAGAGCTGACTAAGAGAGACTGACTCATCTGTATGTTTAGTGTGTTATAATTTTCTTTGAGCTAAGTAAGCTATTGTACTTGATTTCAATAATTCCAGTTTGATCATTTTAACTAAATCATTTAGAAATCATATTATTAATTAAAATTTATAATTATTGCTTGTTGGACGTATACTAATACAAATCATTGGCTGCAAAGTCCTGCGAAAAATTCATATATATATTACTGTGTCCAGGAGACACCAATATTAAGAAGCGAAGCTTCCAACCGCTCGGAAAAGGTCGTTACAATAGTTCCTCCTCACTAACTCTGAATACAATAATCAATGCATATTATAGAAACAGTGAATCAGATCTGTATAACACTGTTTTCATATCAAAAGTTTGTTGGTTGTTGATTTTAATTTATTTTACTTACCTTAACACCATAAGAATAGCCGAGATTGTCCACCAACAGCTTATGGTCTCGCTGGCTTCCATTTTCCACAACATTGTGTAACCGAGCAATTTGGTTCTCTGCCAAGTTAAGCAGTGGCCACCCATACAGGGTCACCCATCCAGGTACTAACCAAGACATCCGTTGCTTAACTTCGTAGAAAAGCCAGACCACTATACCACGTCGCTATAAACGCTAGCTCGTACAGCAAGGCCATATTAGTGATCTATGTACTTTTCTTCCTGTCACATTTCTTCCCCTCATCTTTTGACTTCGCCCTCGAAGTCAACTGAGAATGCTAAGGAAGCAAACTCCAGAACGAGGAGCCAATATGTACAGGGTCAGGGAATTACCCTGCTTTCATAACCCTACTCGCAGCGCCAAATGTAACCAAGAGAATTTGGTTCTCTGCCAAGTTAAGCAGTGGCCACCCATATAGGGTCACACATACAGGTACTTACCAAGATATCCGTTGCTTAACTTCGTAGAAAAGCCAGACCATTATACCACGTCGCTATAAAAGCAAGCTCATACAGCAAGGCTGTATTAATGATCTATGTACTTTTCTCCTCGTCACATTTGTATCGCACGGGCGTCTCTTCCAAGATTGTTTCCGCTAATATGGAATCTTCCACTGGTCTGAAATTAGAACATTTTACTGGGCTAGGACACACAAAAATGCATGAACGATAATAGTACATCTCAACGCTCTATGCTCATGCTTATAATAGTGTGACGGACGGAAAGACGGCAAGAAAGGAAAGACAGTGACCTTTTGACCCCACTCGAATAGTGAAAAAAAAAATATGTTGTCGCACAGCTTTACCTGAGCGGTTAAGCGGAGAGTAGCGTGACGGACGGACGGAGACATTAACAATATTCCCATCGCTAAAGGCGCGGGGATGAACAATTTACCGTTATGGTGCAAGAGTAAATGATGAGCCAAGCAAAGCATAACCTATTAAATGTTTTGCGCGCCCAACCAAGTCACAGAACTGCTGGCGCACCCGTACAGTCTGATGAGAGCATTTGTCATGTATACGCTAAAGGGCGTAAGCAGCGTCGAAAATGTTTTCATTCGAATGAAGCGTCTCAATAAATCAACCGTATCTGAGAGAGAGAGAGAGAGAGAGAGAGAGAGAGAGAGAGGTAGTAGTAGTAGTAGTAGTAGGGAGGGAGGGAGAAAGAGTAAAACTGATATATTAACTTACACTTAACTGTAAAACCGGTGGCCCTGTATCATCAGCATGGACAAGCTCACTTCTTTCGAGAACCCAGGCGGTTGTTCATCATAACAAGTATCCATCCCGTAAAGAGGCATCTGTGTAATGAAAGTGTTAATAAGAACATAACATAAACGGATCAAGATGATTTTTCTTTCTTTCTTTCTTTAAGTAGTCTGCTTTTAAATCGTACTCTCTTGTTTTGTTATGAATGATCCCGGATCAAACAGTTTTTATTCGAATGTGGTATACTATATGTTATAACCGATATCGTCATGCTTGCAAACCTGCTTTTGGATCAGTTCTAAAGGTTGTTAAAATATGCACTTACGCTTCGCTGTAGAACCGGAGGCTGTTCTTCATAAACAACTGTTGTCTCGGCAACAGGCAGGCCAATACTAGAGTTAGGCTCTTCAGTCGTCTCAGCCTATGAATGAAGTCCTGATTTTTTTTATATAATATCAGAATATACTAAACAAAAGTCGGTATGTAGATCTATTTAAGATTATCCTGTCAGATTTAATACAGTCTAATTCACGCTGGTCTGGCATTCATAACCGGCAATGAAACATGATAACGAAATTTTCTGACCAGTCTGATTCCAGGAAATCACTGTTTTGTATCTTGTGTCACTTACGGTAAATATGATACAATTAAATAAATGAATGAAAGAAAAAATGTGCATGCAGTCATGAGTGTCTGGATGGGATTTATCGATTAGCGATTAATGAGCTAATTTACAAGATTAAAAACCTTATATTATGGTGATTAGCGATTATTGTGGCTTAAAAATTAATGATTTAGCCCAAAAATCCAAATTACTCTGATTTTTGTAAAATAGTTTTATCAATTAATACCCAGCTAGCATTCTACATAAATCTATATCGGGCCAGTCTCAGTCTGGGTAAAGGGCTCAAATTTTAATGATTACCTCATCGTCTTCAGGATTCAGTGTTGGGATGCCGTGACAGCAGTCTCTACAAAGGAAGTGTAGCGCTTCACGGCAGCTCGATAGTCGGAGATTGAAATACCTGAACATAAAATTCATTGGAATTGTTCGCCTGAAAAAAAAAAAAAAAAAAAAAAAAACATAAATCGTACTCTATGCTTATCGTATTTTAAGTTATGTAGTTTGATTCTGAAATAAATTACCATAATAACCTCAAGTGTTGGGACACAGACAGGCCTTTGTGAACAGTGATAAACCAAATGAGACGCCGTAGACCGAGGATCTACACATGTTTGCAATACATACAGCAATAGCGGGCCCCCGTAGCCTAGTGGATAAGAGAGTTGACTCTTAATCAATTAGGTTTCTCACCGCTGTGGTTCGAGCCTAGCTTGGGTCATATGTGGGAAAGCCAAGTTCTGTTTACGGATGGTCAGGTAGTTTTTCTCCGGGTTCTCAGGTTTTCGCCCACCTTCGATGAACGATCGGCTCGAGATAAGTGAAATATTCTTGAAAGGGCCGTAAAACCCAAATAAAAAAAAAACATACAGCAATATTTTAGACACATCGGGACAGACAGGCCTTTGTGAACATTGATACTCAGATGAGACGCCGTAGACCGAGGGTCTACACGTTTGTCATGTATACTGCAAGATATCAAACACATCAAGAGGTATTAAAACGGACTATTTCAAATTTCAGGACAATTATGGCAAATAAATAAGGTGTTCTTTTGGTTTGTACTAAAAATGCCTTGTTCCTGAAAAGCAGCAGAACCTTGGAATAACTCCGTCATAAGATTATGATAATAGAATTGTCATAGTCTATGATAAAGTGCATAAAACAAGTCGGAAAGAGAATACATTATTTCATATATCTTTTATCAATATGTTTACACATTGGGTACCACAAATTCTAGTGACTGTAATAGATTCCGAAAAAAAAAAATAAACAACTGAAAAAAAAATGATAATATTTTATCTTACCTGTGTTGAACAAACGATGCTGTTAACGTTCGCAAGCATCACAAGTAACCGCGTGCTTACGTCCGGAGACGGACTCCCTACACTCAATGCATACGTCAGACACAATTAAGCAAGTTAAAGCACCAACGTCAAAATTGGTTTTGATGCCCTTTAATGGAATAGAAATTATTTATACCAGTTCTGTCGGTGCCATGAAAGAAAGATAGAACAAAGTCTGCGTTTTAGTACCGACTTTGATACAACCAATATAGCGACTAACTAAATGAATAGAATAGAATAGAAGAGATTTATTTCAAAATTCCAGTAGGCGTTAAAGCCCTTGAGGATATAATACAAACATATACGATGGCATATGACATAATCATTAAAGATACGAAAGCATTTTCTGTTATTACCTGAAAAAAAATCAATACATTGTGTATATAATTAACATTATGTGGTAATCAACATTATGTGGAGAAGATGATATGAAAACATTGTTTAATTTGGTTAGAAAAGTATTCAGATCCTAAATTGATTTAATTCCCGATTTAATTAAAGGTCTTTAATCTGAGTACAGTTTTCACACTTATAACAAACAACAGATGATTAAAACAATCTAATTTCTTGTCCATAAGACAATTAATTAGCCTAAGTATCAAGACAATAACAGTTAAAAGCACCAGAAAAGGCTTTTAATCTGAGTACAGTTTTTACACTTACAACAAACAAATTAACCGATGGTTAAAATAATCCAGTTTCTTGTTAAGAAGACAACTAATTAGCCTAAGTATCAAGACAATAACTCTTAAAAGCACCAGAAAAAAACTGAAAATAAAAAAATAATAATAGCAGCAATTTAAATTAAAGGTGCCGCACATTAATTCCTAGATAAGATGGACTGACAAACGGACACGTGGATGAATAAAAGAAACTTGCATACTCAGGTGTCCTACCTAAATAAAATACATTTCCACATGCACGACCACTCGCCCACCAAACCTACCAATCTATCCGAAGCCGATTTGACCCGGCCGAGTTGACCCGGCCGAGATGACTCAGGTCGACTTGACCCATGGCCGAGTTGACCCGGATTCATTTGACGGGACCGCGCGGAAAAAGACGGTACAAAAAAAAAAAAAAAAAAAAAAAAAAAAAAAAACGGAACCAAAGTTTGATCACCCAGGAAAAGCCTTTATATCCTTCATGGAATTGAATGAATTTTGTCAGGCATATAAGTAATAGTCTTCTTCAAAATGCATATCAAGATTTTTAAATACTTCCTGTTATTTAGGAAATATTGCCAACTGAATAGGCCAATATCGATCGGAGAAAAGACGGGACCAAATGTTCGTATAAGATTAGGATTTTTTTTTTTTTGCGTTATAAGATCATACATATGTATATAAATACAATATAAAAACATTATTCATTTTAGAAACAAGACCAATTCAAGAAACTCATTTTGAAACAAGACTTGTTCAAAAATATTTTGGATAAAACATTTGATATCACAATTTTGCTACTGACAAAATATAATGAATTTAACAAATCTTAAAATTCAATTTAAATATGTTCTTGATAACCCATGGATAGATAGCCCATGAAAGCCCAGAGGCACATTTCTAATGGGGTCCATTTGGGATGGAAACAGTCAAGATTTTGGCACAGAAAAAAAAAAAAGAAAAGAGAGATTTAGCACGGTCAGAAATATCACAAATTTAGCTTATCACAGATATTTACATATTAAGATGACACAAATGCCACAGCAATACATGATTCACAAGTGAAAGAGCTCACATCTAGCATCATAGCTAAGAGAAGTGATATCTCCTCCAACAAATCATGCACCGCTCAATGGCTACGAAAACTGACATTTAACCCAAAACAATCATGCCGACATACCAGCTGTACGGACAGTCCACACTCACTGGCTATCAACATGAGGTTGGGCAAATGAGGTTGTAAATATCCATATGACCAGAAAGTCTGCAAGTATCGCCAACATATTAAATGGCTTTAGTTTTTATGATATATGCTAACCAAAAATATTCTAGGGAATTCTCAAACAGCAAAAATTTGAAAATTTGTGCATCATGCAGTTGTTTTGAAATAATATGTCCGGGACCAGGCCGGGACCAAAAAGCGCGTTGACTTCGGCACAGGGATCGCACCAATGTAGACTTACACCCATAGATCCACTTCTACGAGTTTCAGAAAAGCGTCGATTGGGATTATGAATTGGAACAACTGAGCCCTGCTAACATTCTTTATAAATCTACAGCGGGCCGTTACCAGCCCGTCAGCTACCCTGACGGGCCGATAATGGCCCGCTATAGATTTATGTAGAATGCTTACTGGGAGGCTATTAGCTATCTACACTAGACCAGTTCAATGTGACAGTTCGGTCCCAGGACCACCGTTTGCCTTAATACAACAAAAAGGGATCATCCTAAATATCAAAGCACTGAGTGCTGATGGATGGTGGCGGTTGCCTGAAATTCTGTGGGTCTTTAGAATTGTCTGGGATTTACGTTGAAACATAAACAGTACTGGATAGCACCATTCCTGTCCTTTTCTGTGTTTCGTAGGACCGCAGCTTGGGCTACCTTTTTCAGATATGTTTCCAGGGCTCACGATCGCGAGATTTGCGCCCATTTCTGGTGGTCTTGCACAGTTTTATGTACTGGATGGAGGAGTGCTACCGCAAAAAAAAAAAAAAAAAAAAAAAAAAAAAAAAAAAAAGCAGATTCCCGCAATATAAAATGCAATGCTGCGCAATTTTCTTTCTAATTCTGGACCTAAAATTATTATTGAATAAAAAAAGGTAAGAGAAAAGTCCAGGGAGTGCCACAATCACAAGCCGAAGCCCATCCCAGACACGAAGAGGAAGAGGAAACATAACATTACGAAAACACGCCTATTCAAATATTTTGAAAATTTTACAACCAAAAACTGAAAATTTTCAGATAAAAAATTCTGATATTTTTCATATTCCTGCTCAAAACATAGATTGTGGGTACTCGTTAGAACCGCCTCGGATCGGCGAGGCGGTTCTAACGAGTACCCACAATATATGTTTTTGAGCAGAAATAAGAAAAAATAATGTATACCCCTGTAAACCCAGTTTTACTATATAAAATGAGGTTTAAGGGGGTCAAAATTATATAGGCATGTTTTCGTGATGAAACCAAACAAGCGCAAATCGAACAAACGTACAAAAAGCACTAAGATTCTTTCTTTCTTTTTTCTCTCTCCATGAAAGCAAGGTATCAAATTTACTGATAAAATTCCGTGATATCTGCGGATGGATGGCTCGTAACATTGCTTGCACGTAACTACGGCTGTACAGTCTTCGCGAAAAGCTCAGGACTGCCTGACAAAACTGGCATTTTTCATTTTGTCCTGCAAAAACTTTTAGTCTGTCTGACAAATGTCCTGTGAATCTTAGCAAAGAAAATAATATTCTGACAACAAATATGCCTTCAGTCCCGCAGATATTTATCTGTTCTGCAAAAGATTACAGTCTGTCTGACAGCTGTCCTGCATCAGTAGAAAAGATTTCGAAAAGACTGGCTATAAAGTTTCATAAAAACATTTGGTCTACTCTTCGCACACAATAAATCTTAAAGTAAATAAGTGAACTCAGGAACTGATACAATCAGATCCCCATCAAGCATAAAGCTAAATCGGCTAAATTCCATATTGCAAAAGCTGAATTCGAGAGGTTTAAATGAGATCTTGCCCCCTTGGTCTCTACAAGAATGAACCTCATATTGAAAAATAATCACACCTAATTTCACATGTCGCTTTTTGGGCTTACCTCATCAAAAATAAAATACGAGGTACATGTAGTTAAGAATCGATGTACCTAAATACAGTAATGATGCGTAATGAAGCGTAATGTGGCGTAATGATACGTAAAGATGCGTAATATATTGTTTTTTGGTTGGCTTGACAAAAAAAAATCATCAAAGAAATACTCCTGCCGAACAGAGCAATTACACTTGAAAATCTGGTCCTTAAAACCCCAAAATTCTGGGTATCATTTACCCAATTTTCACAATTGCGAAAACATATACTTTCGTGTGTTCTGTTTGTTCTGAGAAATGTAAAACGGACAGCATAATCTTACCTTTAGGTACAACGACAGGTCTCCTGGAAATCCCAACTTTCTTGCTAGTTTATCAATGAAGCGGTAAATGACTTGCTAATTGATGCCTGGCTTACTTTGTCAGCAGGGATGCCACTTATATCTGCAGATGTCCTGAATATAGCCAGCAGCTAGGTATTTTGTTTCACACACACAGGTAAATGAATTAGAAGAAAGAAAGCATAATACAATATACATATATTTTTTCACACAAATGTCATATATGAAGTAAATAATAAAAATGTTATGAAACTTCTACCGAAAAGCTGCAAATCATTAAAGCTAATGAATCCTTCAAAACTTCCAATTAGATTTTTGAACTGGGGCAGAGCAATTCCTAAAATATGAGTGTGCGCCCAGCAAAGACTCGGATCAGCCTGTGCATCCACACAGTCTGACCAGAGCATAGCCTGTGCGCTCCATGGGTAACTAAGCGCAAGATGCTTTTTTATACAACCCTCGAGGACTGATCAGACTGCGCAAATACGCAGTCTTTGCTGGGTGCACATGTGAATTACTGGAATCGCTGTGCCCCGGCTCAGTTAACTAATACGCATTTGAAAACTTTGCTAAAATGTAATACGTGATAATTAAGCAACATGCTAGTGTTGGGTTAGATTATCATTTTGTTTTGTCTTTAAATAAGGGTCTAAGATAAGAATACATGTATATTATTCAGCAAAATAAATAGATAAATGAATAATAAAACGGAAACATTTTAAAGAATGGACATGTACATCTGTTTACATGGACTTTGCGAGAACGATTTTATACACATAGCATTGGGATCTGGAGGAAAAATGTTTACTTTTCATTACGTTGACATGCCCATGCGATATATATAATTATATGGCATCAAAAATGACAAATTATATTATATATATATTGTAGGTACTTGTTATAACCGTCTCAGGCAATTCTAATGAGTACCCCACTAGAGCAAGAATATGAAAGTTAATGTATATCCCTGTAAACCTTAGGGGTCAAAATTCATAAACCTATTAAAATGACGTTAGCAGTATCACCAAAAAAAGGTAAGAGAAAAGTCCAGGGAGTGCCACAATCACAAACCGCAGCCCTTCCCAGACACCAAGAGGAAGAGGAAACCGACAAATCCAAACAAGCACAAATCGAACAAACGTACTAAAAGCACTAAGATTAGCTCTCTCTTCCCCAAGCGAGGTAATCGCAATACTAAAAGGACTGAAAAACACAAGAACAAAATGACACATGGTAAGACATACAACAAATCGCCTCGTAGGATAAACCACAAAGCAACAAAGAGTAAGACTAACACCGGGACCACCGTCTTAGAACGGTCAGTAGAGTAAACCACCGGGGGGTTTAAAGCACTTTTACAGCTAGCTAACTTCACCCTGGGTCCCGATGCTACGCTTAATACAGAAATACATAAAAATTCGGTTCGCATAAAGGCTCCCAACTCAGTCAGTGCATCAAAGCGAAAACATAAAAATCAAGTTAATCACAATAATAAACAAAGACGAGTACTCATGGCTAATTCTACAGTATGCCAGAGTAAATGAAAACCAATAGTTGAACCACGGCAGGCCAAGCCAAAGACATATCGTCAAGCCCCAACCTACTGGTTAAAGGTTTACGAAGAGGCCGTCATTGAGTCTGAGGCCCGAACCGCCGTCGTGCAAATAAAGAGTGAAGCATAGCCATCAACAATGATTGGGTTGACAACTAGGCATGCAGTCCGCCGCATAATACCCAGGCTATAGCCAATTCTTTTATAACGGTTAATAAGTTTTCTGAATTGCTCCGAAAAGTTAGATTTACCTACAATTTTTCTAAATCTGTACACTAAGTCACCGTAAAATTCTGGTTCCGATATACCTTGTTGCAGAAGTGTTTTCAGACTGACGCTATATTTTTCTACCAAGGCACTGTGTCTGCGATAAAATTTCGAAAACGCCTTACGAAGTTTAAAATAACGATAGCCCTGCCTAAGAAGTTTGTCAGTAAGGGCTTAACCTTAACCTTAATGATTACAGATGTAGTGATCAACAAAGACGATTACCAGACTCATATGTGCCTGTGTTGTTGGCTTAATTAAGGCATAGGGCGGCAGACTTTCTCATGCTGCAGCTCATTTAGTTTCAGAACGTCATATGAGCCGTGACTCTAGGTAATGGTTCTTTTCGTCCTCCGTAAAGACAATTTTTCAAACGCGCATGCCCAGCCACCTAGTAAGGCTAGATGTCTGATTTTTTGTCAAAACTTTCGTCTAGTTCTATACTACTTGTGCGAACAATGAAGGCTCTGGCGAGACTGCGCGGATGCGCCCGAGGCTCTCTGTTCGCATATATACGACAAGTACCATTATCTCATGTGCTGGCTCAGATATATATGGGATTCAATGTATTCAAACCAGTTAATAGTTACTACTTAATCTCAACCTAAAATCTTGAACAGATGACAATCCTGAAAAATAATGAACCTTGACACAAGATAATGGCCATTTTTGTCTTCCAAAAAGACATTCTTCACATGCGCGTGAATAATAATAACAGCACCAAGTATTGTAAAAAAAAAAAACAATAAAAAACAAAAACAAACTCCAAATACATATTCCATTTCTGCCGTACAAGCGAATCGCCAGACACAAAATGTTAATAAGGTATTAAAATGACTTTTTTTTCATAACTGTTTCCTCAACAAAGAAATTTTAATCTATGCACTGATAACAGGACACTTTTGTGGAATATGTCAAAAAAAAAAAAAAAAAAAAAAAAAAAAAAAAAGCCATAGCAGCGTTATTAGCACCTAATTGTGATATGCTAAGTACCTAACCCTGTAGATTGCAACATCTGGACCAATTACGATCCCCAGCTCCAAATGGAGCCACTGGCTGTCGTTATACCTAAAGGTAAATCTGTGAGGTAATGTTTTTTTCTTTCTCTTTAGTTCCAACTCTCTCGAGTATTTATAAGGTTTAAAAAAACTGATATATTTCTGTCTTTTTTTTTCTTTTTTTTTTTTTTTTTTTTTTTTTTTCGTTCTTTTCTTCCTTTCTCTCTTACGTCGGGCATTAAAGGCTCCATATTCCTCAAAGATATACATTCTTTTTATCCAAGAAAATTTTAATAAATTGATATATAGCGTTAATACGATCATAAAATGTGACATCTGACAGCCTGTAAAATTTCAGTTAGTCTCTCGTTTTTTGAAGTGGATCAAAAATGAAATGCTTTTTTTTATCGTATCTCTGAATTAATATTGGCAACATTAGTTCAGAGATACGATAAAAAAAAATATTTCATTTCATGAACGAGAGACTAACTGAAATTTTACAGGCTGTCAGGTGCCACATTTTATGATTGTATTAATACCATATATCGATTTATTAAACATTCTTGGATAATAAAATGTCTATTTTGAGGAGCATGGTGCCTTTATTATGCTATTAATTCAGTAATATTGTACATGTATTGAAATATAGTGTTTATATATTTTAGTTTGGGAAATAAAAAGAAACATGAAAAGAAGTTTTCAGCGTTAACCACAACTATGTTAATGAAACTTTCAAGTTTAAATGGTCCTTACGGTATTGTCGTAACGTGATCACGAATGCGCGACTGGGGCAAACTAAGCATCCACTGGTATTTGACCATGTTTACCCCAGTGAAGAAAGAGGGCTCTGGAAAGCCTGTGCTAATCCACAGGCTAATATGAGCTTTCGGTGTTAACAATTTTGCTAAGGACTGTTCTTGCTTTTCTTTCTTGCATTTTAGGGGCAGATGTTTCAACCAGGTACACATGTTCAGAAAGTAACAGTCATAGATTCGGGATGCAGTTAGTAGTATTGGGTGGCATGCAGTTGTTCAGGCTGAGGTTTCTAGCACCGAATCACTGACAGCACGGCCCAAAGTTTGATCACACAGGAAAAGCCCTCAGTTTTCGTGGAACTGAATGATTTTTGGCAGGCATATTAGCACTAGCATATTGGTTATAGTCTTCTTCAAAATGCATATCAAGATTTTCGAATATGTCCTGTTATTCACGCCTACCAATCACTCTCATGCGAAACCGCGGCCAAGAAAGGGAACCATCAGAGGAGCTTCTGGTTTTGCAGCAAAACGATGAACACTTAAACACACAGAAGATATACGCCAAAACAGAGCATCGAAGGGTCAATTGAGCATGAGATTATAGAAAATGTGAAGAATTTTCATAAAACCCAAATGCAGCCCCAGAAGATACTTGATAACTTGGTAAACTTTTGGCAAAAATATGTACGAAAGGCTTAAAACCACGCGGTTATATTCATATATAAATAAAATAATGAATACAATTTGAAGCTTCAAATAACACAGCAACAAGAATGTTTCCATTATGCCCTATTTAGAGATACAGCTGGAACTGAAACGGATAGAAAATCATCAACAATATATAGAATTGTGAACTATCACAATATCCACCAAATTCTTCAGCCCCCTTTTCTTCAAGGGATGGATTTAAGTTTCATGAAAATTCTTCACATTTTCGGTAATCTCATGCTCAACAGGTCCTTCGATGCTACGTTTTGGCGTATATCTTCTATGTGTTGAAGTGTTCATCGTCTAAAGCTTACTTCCGATGTTTGGATGAAGTAATTCCGTTCACTCGATCGCTACTGACAAAGTCACAGTTTTAAAACAGCCAGAAAATGAGCTCTTTTTCACTTGTCGAATTAGACCGTTGAGTAGCTATTTCACCTTACTAATCAAATATCTCGAAAAATGCAAGATCATGTGCCTTATCTTTCGCTGTGCGGAATAAGCAGTCTATATATAACAAAATAGCATTCATATATTTTATATAAATATTTTCAAGAGAAATTAAACAAGACAAACCTTCACAGCGTGCAGCGTTTGTTGACAATTTGAGCTCCACTTCTGCAAAACCGGAGGCTCCTCTCATGGATTCCTTTTCTTGACCGCGGTTTCGCATGAAAGTGACTGGTACATGTAGGCGTGTTATTAAGGAAATAGTGCCAACTAAACAGGCCGATATCGCCCGAAGAAAAGACGGGACCAAATTTTCGCGCAAATAACCATGTCTTAAATTTCTGCAAGAATCGCCAAAATAGTTAATCACAGATGATTTTTTTTTATGGTAAATGCTAACCAAAATCATTCTAGGGAATTCTCAAACCGCAAAAGTTTGAAAGTTTGTGCATCAGTGTTCGAAATATTATTCCCGGGACCAGGCCGGGACCAAAATAATTTGCTGCTCATGAAGCCTTCGGGTGAATTAAATGGTATGATTCAATCAAAATGGTTTATCGGTTACTTGACCACATTTTAGGAAAACTGGAAAACTGCAAAAGGTTTAATTTTCATGCATGCGTTTTCAAAATAAAATGCCCGGGACCAGACAATAGACAATAATATGCTTAACATAGACATCAAATTCTAATGAATGCATATGAAGTAATTTTACTTCTTTTTATACCCATTCCAAATTTGATGAAGCTGATCAAATCGAAATTGTGATTAGGAAGAAAATTAACTTTTATTGTGACACAGGGGTATGACCCCCACTACCGCAACAGAAAACAAGTATCGTACAGGTATGAGCCGCAGTGGCAATAAATGTTATTACTTATGGTATAGATAAACCAGAAAACAAATTTTGACATCTCATGCAAAATGGAGACAAAATGGGAAAAATAAGAAAAATTATTTCAAAATGTCATCTACTGAAAATTCATGGGCAATTTCAGCAGACAACATATTGCGGAGACGCTTTTCTTATTTATTTCCCCAGAAAACAGAATTTGACATTTTATGCAAGTTGTCTCCACTGGAGACAATTTGCATGAAATGTCAAATCCTGTTTCCTGGGAAAATAAGAAAAATATTTCAAAATGTCGTCTGCTGAAAATTGATGCTTAGTACTATATGTAAAAAAAATCACCATACAACATTTTGAAATATTCTTATTTTTCCCAGAAAACAAAACAAAATAATAATAACAATAATAATAATATCAGCAATTTGTCGTCAGCGAAAATAGGAGGTATTTTATCTGCTAAAGATGCTATAAGACCATGGTCTATTGTGAGCCGTATTGTTGATAAATTCGGGTTACGCGCCGGTACTTATAATCTAACTGTACTCGTTCCTACGTAACGGTGCGAGAAAAAAGATTCAGAAGAATCAGTTATGACAGAATTTGAAAGAATAATGAATATTTGTATTACCTGGGGTTCAGGGTGCGGGAGAAAGGGTGTATCAAGATAAGGGAGATAAGGGGTAAAAGGAAGGACGGAGAAGAAAGAAAGACACACACTGCACCCCTTCATATAATACAGTTAAAAGAAGTTTTAGTATTAGTATTCAAATAAACGATTCAGTATTTATCAGTATTATAATCTATTACACACACTAGATCCAAACATTTAGTTCGTTTTACGTTGCTGGTAGCCTCTTGCAAAAAAAAAAAAAAAAAAAAAAAAAAAAAAGAAAAAAAAAATCAGCCGAGATTGCAGGAGACCATTGACAACTTTGGGACAAAGATTCATTATCGCTGTGGTCTCTTCGATGTATTTTATATCATGAATCCATCGGTAGGGTTATAAGACAGAATAATAGTGGTCGTGGTAACTTAAATGTATTTTATTGCATGAGACCATCAGCAACCTTACAACACAATATCATAGTGGTCGTGGTCTCTTCTGTGTATTTTATTGCATGAGACCATCAACAACTTTGAAAAAAGATAGTGGTTGTGGTCTCTTTGGTGTAATTTATTGCTAGAGACAATCAGCAACGTTACAACAGATTGTGCTCTTTTCGATGTATTTTATTGCTTTGAAACAAAATCATAGTGGCCGTGATCTCTTTGGTGTTATTCATTGCATGAGAACATCAACTGTGTAACAACAAAGAATCATAGTGGCCATGGTCTCTTCGGTGTATTCTATTACATGAGACTATCAACAAATTTACAACACAGAATAATAGTGGCATTGGTCTCTTTGGTATACTATAATGCTTGAGACCATCGGCAACATTGAAACACATTATCCTAGTGGTCATGGCCTCTTTGGTGTATTTTATTGCATGAGACCATCAACAACTTTGATACACAAAAGCACAGTGGTCGTGGTCTCTTTGGTGTAGATCATTGGGCCCATTGTGGTATATTTGAAAATGGAGTTCTGCTCATGTATACGCTAGAGGGCGTAAGCAGTGCTGCAAACTTCATTACTGCTTATGAAGAGTCTCAGCAAAACCGAGACTCCCATTTACTAATCTGTAGTGTGTTCTTTGTTGCCAAAGGTAATCTTTTTTGACGTTTATTTCACTACACTGCAGCTGGTGTTAGTGTCGTGTGGCAGCGGTAGAACGTCTCCCCGTACATCGCCATAATGCTGATTTCATTTCCTTTGGGATCATTGGACCCGTTGTGGTATATTTGAAAATGGAGTTCTGCTCATGTATACGCTAGAGGGCGTAAGTAGTGTTGCAAACTTCATTACTGCTTATGAAGAGTCTCAATAAAACCGAGACTTCCATTTTCTAATCCGAAGTGTGTTCTTTGTTTCAAAGGCAATCTTTTTGACGTTTATTTTATTGCATCAACAACTTTGAAACACAAAAGCATAGTGGCCGTGGTCTTTTCGCTGTATTTTATTGCATGAGACCATCAACGTTACAACATACTTTCATAGAGGTCGTGGTCTCTTCGCTGTACTTTCTTGCATGAGACCATCAACTTTACAACACAGAATCATAGTGACTGTGGTCTCTTCAGTATATTTTATTGCACGAGATCATCAACAACGTTGAAAAAAAAAGGTAAGAGAAAAGTCCAGGGAGTGCCACAATCACAAACTGCAGGCCTTCCCAGACCCTAAGAGGAAGAGGAAACCGACAAATCCAAACAAGCACAAATCGAACAAACGTACGAAAAGCATTAAGATTAGATTTCTCTTCCCCAAGCGAGGTAATCGCAGTACTAAAAGGACTAAAAAACACAAGAACAAAATGACACATGGAAAGACATACAACAAATCGCCTCGTAGAATAAACCACAAAGCAACAAAGAGTAAGATTAACACCTGGACCACCGCCTTAGAACGGTCAGTAGAGTAAACCACCGGGGAGGGGGTGGGGGGTGGTTAAAGCACTTTTACAGCTAGCTAACTTCACCCTGGGTCCCGATGCTATTCTTAATACAGAAACACATAAAAATTCGGTTCGCATAAAGGCATCAAAGCGAAAACACAAAAATCAAATTAATCACTATAATAAACAAAGACGAGTACTCATGGCTAATTCTACTGTATGCCAGAGTAAATGAAAACCAATAGCAGAACCACGGCGGGCCAAGCCAAAGATATATCGTCAAGCCCCAACCCACTGGTTAAAGTTTTACGAAGAGGCCGTCATTGGGTCTGAGGCCCGAACCGCCGTCGTGCAATTAAAGAGTGAAGCATAGCTATCAACAATGATTGGGTTGACAACTAGGCATGCAGTCTGCCGCATAATATCCGGGCTATAGCCAATTCTTTTATAACGGTTAATAAGTTTTCTGAATTGCTCCGAAAAGTTAGATTTACCTACAATTTTTCTAAATCTGTACACTAAGTCACCGTAAAATTCTGATTCCGATATACCTTGTTGCAGAAGTGTTTTCAGACTGACGCTATATTTTTCTAAGAGAATCATAGTTGTCGTGGTAGTTTCTATGCATTTCATTCCCAGAGACCATCAACAACGTTACAACACAAAACCATTGTAGTTGTGGTTTCTTCGGTATACTTTATCGCATGAGACCATAAAGAACGTTACAACACAGAATCCTAATGGCCCTCGCCTCTTTGGTATACTTTAACCGATATTCCTTCGTTCAGGCCAATGGACATGGTGGGCGAAGCTTGCTTACCAAGTGATGCTTACTATCCGCGGACGCCTGATTACACCCTTTATTCTGGGGTCCATGTCTGTTAGTCTGAACATTCTGATTCGTCATTCGTTTATGGATTTATGAGTTTGGATTACGGCTTAGGTACCATGACCGCAACTACTTAATGATTGAGGCCATCAACAACATTGAAACACAGAATCCTAGTGGTCGTGGTCTATTTGGTCTTTTGATATATTTTATTGCAGGAGACTATCAAGACGTTGCAACACATGATAAAAGTGGCCGTGGTATCTTCTATGTATTCTATTGCAAGAGACCATGTATAACGATGAAATACAGAATCAAAGTGGTCGTTGTATCTTCTATATTATGTATTTTATTTTTAGAGACCATCAACAAAGTTTTAACACAAACCCATAGTACTCGTGGTCTCTTTAGTGTATTTTATTGCATGAGACCATCAACAACGTTACAACACAGAATCATATTGGCCCTCGCCTCTTTGGTATACTTTAATGCTTGCGGCCATCAACAACATTGAAACACAGAATATTAGTGGTCGTGGTCTATTTGGTATATTTATGTGCTTTTTTCACTTCTGATGTATACAATAATCACAATTTATGGTCGTGTCAAAAAGTCTGTGGTGCCCTTGTTCATCTTTTGGATAATATTTTTTATTAGATTTGGAATCAAACTTTATAAGCAAACTACTGGTATTCCGATGGGAACTAATTGTGCTCCTCTTGTTGCAGATTTTTTCCTTTTTTGTTATGAGAGAGATTTCATGAAGTCTCTCTGTTGTGAAAATCAGGCTGACATTATTGAGGCTTTCAATTCAACTTCAAGATATCTTGATGATTTATTAAATATTGACAATATTTACTTTGATCAAATGATGGACCGCATATACCCTACAGAACTCCAATTAAATAGGGCAAAATCTTCAGAAACCGAGGCACCTTTTTTTGGATTTGAATCTATGTATATCTAATGGTACAGTTTCCACCCAAATTTATGATAAACGGGACGATTTTGATTTTGATATAGTCAATATCCCTTTTCTGGATGGCGATGTTCCCCGGCGTATCTCATATGGGGTATACATATCTCAGCTTATTAGATTCGCCAGAGCTTCTTCAAATCTTAATGACTTTTAACTACCGTAATAAAGCCCTTACTGCCAAACTTCTTAGGCAGGGCTATCGTTATTTTAAACTTCGTAAGGCGCTTTCGAAATTTTATCGCAGACACAGCGCCTTGGTAGAAAAATATAGCGTCAGTCTGAAAACACTTCTGCAACAAGGTATATCGGAACCAGAATTTTACGGTGACTTAGTGTACAGAGTTAGAAAAATTGTAGGTAAATCTAACTTTTTGGAGCAATTCAGAAAACTTATTAACCGTTATAAAAGAATTGGCTATAGCCCGGATATTATGCGGCAGACTGCATGCCTAGTTGTCAACCCAATCATTGTTGATGGCTATGCTTCACTCTTTCATTGCACGACGGCAGTTCGGGCCTCAGACTCAATGACAGCCTCTTCGTAAAACTTTAACCAGTGTGTTGCGGCTTGACGATATGTCTTTGGCATGGTCCACCGTGGTTCAACTATTGGTTTTCATTTACTCTTGCATACAGTAGAATTAGCCATTAGTACTCGTCTTTGTTTATTATAGTGATTAATTTGATTTTTATGTTTTTGCTTTGATGCATTGATTGAGTTGGGAGCCTTTATGCGAACCGAATTTTTATGTATTTATGTATTGAGAGTAGCATCGGCATCCAGGGTGAAGTTGGCTAGCTGTAAAAGTGCTTTAAACCCCCCGGTGGTTTACTCTACTGACCGTTCTAAGGCGGTGGTCCTGGTGTTAGTCTTACTCTTTGTTGCTTTGTGGTTTATTCTACGAGGCGATTTGTTTTCTGTCTTACCTTGTGTCATTTTGTTCTTGTGTTTTTTAGTCCTTTTAGCATTGCGATCACCTCGCTTGGGGAAGAGAGAGCTAATCTTTGTGCTTTTTGTACGTTTGTTCGATTTGTGTTTGTTTGGATTTGTAGGTTTCCTCTTCGTCTTCCTCTTAGTGTCTGGGATAGGCTGCGGTTTGTGATTGTGGCACTCCCTGGACTTTTCTCTTACCTTTTTTATTTTAATTGCATGAGACCATCAACAATTTTGAAACACAAAAACATAGTTGGCACGGACCATCAACAACGTTACAACACAAAACATTAGTAGTCGCGGTATCTTCGGTATGTTTTATTGTATGAGACCATAAAGAACGTTACTTCAGAATCCTAGTGGCCGTGGTACCTTCTGTGTAATTTATTGCAAGAGACCATCAACAACGATGAAACACGTCATAGTGGCCGTGGATCTTCTATGTAGTTTATTACTAGAGACCATCAACAACGTTACAACGCAAAACCATAATAGTCGTGGTTTCTTCGGCGTATTTTATTGTCTGAGACTATCAACAACGTTACAACACAGAATAAAATGGCCTTGGTCTCTTTAGTATGCTTTAATGCATGAGACAATCAACAACATAGAAACACAGAAGCCTAGTGGTCCTGGTGTCTTTGGTGTATTTATTGCATGATCCCACCAACAACTTTAAAACACAAAAACATAGTGGTCGTGGTCTATTCGGTATATTTTATTGCATGAGATCATCAACAACGTTACAACACAGAATCATAGTGATCATGGTCGCTTCATTATAGTTTATTGCATGAGATCATAAAAAACGTTACAATACAGAATCATTGTGGCCGTGGTCTTTTGATATATTTAATTACAGGAGACCATAAAGAATATTGCAACACAAAAGCTTAGTAGCCGTGGTCTCTTCGGTGTATTTTTATTGCATGAGACCTTTAACAACGTTACAGCACAGGCCGTGGTATCTTCGGTGTAATTTATTGCAAAAGACAATCAACAATGATGAAACACAGAAACATAATGGTCGTGGTATCTTCTATGTATTTATTACTGGAGACCATCAATAACGATACAACAGAAAACCATAGTAGTCGTGGTCTCTTTGGTATTTAATTGCATGAGTCCATCAACCACTTTCATACACATAGTCATAGTGGTTGTGTCTCTTCGGTGTATTTTAATGCATGAGACCATCAACAACGTTACAACACAAAATCATAGTGGCCCTCGTCTCTTCGGTGTATTTTAATGCATGACAGCATCAACCACTTAACACCGAATCATAGTGGCCGAGGTCTCGTCAATATGTCCTGTTGCATGAAACCATAAACAACTGAAACACAGAATCGTAGTGGCCGTGGTCTCTTTGGTATATTTTACATGCATGCCACCTTTAGCAGTTCTACAACCCAGAATCGTAGTACTGGTCGTTGTTTCCTTAGTGCATTTAATTGTTTGGGACTATCGACAATATTGAAGCACAGAATCATATTGGCCGTGGTTTCTTTGGGGTATTCTATTGCATGACACCATCAACAACGCAGCAACACAGAATCATAGTGGCCGCGGTTTCTTCGGTGTATTTTATTGCTTTAGACCATCAACAATATTGAAACACAGGCATAGTGACCGTGGCCTCTTCGTTGTAGTTCATTGCATGAGACCATCAACAACTTTGAATCATAAAAGCATAGTGGCCATGGTTTCTTTGGCATTCTTTTATTGCATGAGACCATTAAGAACGTTTCAGCTCTTAATAAGAGTGGCTGTGGTCTCTTCGGTGTATTTTATTGCAAGAGACCACCATTCGTGTTGAAACACAGAATCATAATGGTTGTGGTCTCTTCTGCGTTTTTAGTTGCTAGACACCATTAACAACATTATGCAACGCAAATCATAGCAGTCAAGGTCTCTTCAGTATATTTTATTACAAGAGATCATCAACAACTTTACAACACAGAACCCTCTTGAATGTGGTATTTTGTTGCCATTTTATTGCATGAGACCATGAAGACCGTTACAACACAGAATCGTAGTGTCCGTGGTAATATGTTTTATTGCATGAGACCATCAACAACTTAGAAACACAGAATCATAGTGGTTATGGTCTCTTTTGTGTAATTAAATGCATGCCATCATCAGCAATGCTACAATATAGAATCAGAGCACTTGTCGTGGTTTCTATGGTGAATTTTATTGTTTGGGACCATCGACAATATTGAAGCACAGTATAGTAGTGACCGTGGTTTCTTTGTACTTTATTGCATGACACCATCAACAACGCTACAATACAGAATCATAGTGGACGTGGTTTCTTTGGTGTATTTAATATCATGAGACCAACAAACCTGTTACAACATATACTCATAGTGGCCGTGGTCTCTTTGGTGTATTTTATTGCTTTGGACATCAAAACATTGAAACACAGACTCACAGTGGCCATGGTCTTTTCGGTGTAATACATTGCATGAGACCATCAAGAGCATTGAAACAAAGAATCTTAGTGGCCATGCTCTTAGTTTTATTTTATTGCAAGAGACTATCAACAACGTACAAAACAGAATCATAGTGGTCGTGGTGTCTTCAGTGTCTGACATTGCATGAGGCCATCAACAACGTTACAACACAGAATCACAGTGGCCGTGGTCGTTTCGGTGTATTTTATAGCAAGAGACAATCAACAACATTACAACACAGATTCATTATGGTCTCTTTTATTGCTAGATACCATCAACACCATTATACAACGCAAAACCATAGTATTCAAGTTCTCTTCGGTATATTTTATTGCATGAGACCATCAACAACGCTACAACACAGAACCCTAGTGGCTGTGGTGTTTTGTTTTATTTTATTGCATGAGACTATCAAGAACGTTACAACACAGGATCATAGTTGTCGTGGTTTCTTCAGTATATTTAATTGCAAGTGACCATCGACAACTTTGAATGCAGAATCATAGTGGCGGTGGTCTCTTCGTTGTATCTTATTGCAAGGGACCATCAACAACGTTACAACACGGAATCATAGTGGCCGTGGTCTCCCCAGTGTATTTTACTTAATGACACCATCAACCACTTTAAAACTTTAGTGGACGTTGTTCTTTGGTTTATTTGATTTCATTAGACCATCAACAACATATTACAACACAGAATCATAGTATCCATGGTCTCTTCGATGTATTTTATTGTTTTTGGATTATCAACAACATTAAAACACAGACTCATAGTTGCCATGGTCTCTTCATTGTAATATATTGCATGAGACCATCAACAGCATTGACACGCAGAATCCTGGTGGCCGTGGTCTTTTCGGTGTATTTTATTGTTTGAGACCATCAACAACTTTGAAACACAAAACCATAGTTGCCATGGTCTCTTCGGTAGATTTTATTTTCTGAGGCCATCAACAACGTTACAATACAGAATCATAGTGGTCGTGGTCTCTTCGGTGTATTTTAGTTCAACAGATATTATTTGGGATTCATCAACAACATTGAAACGCAGACTCATAGTGGTTGAGGTCTCTAAGGTGTATTTTATTGCTAGAGACCATCAACAACGTTGAAACACAGAATCATAGTTGTTTTGATTTCATCACTGTATTTCATTGCATGAGACCATGAACAACAATACAACACAGAATCATACTGGCCAGGGTCTCTTTGGTATAGATTCCAAGTGTCATGCTCTCTTCGTTGTATTCTATTGCATGCGCCCATCAACAACTTAAAAACTCAAACGCATAATCGCCGTGGTATCTTCAGTATACATGTATTTAATTGCATGAGACCACCAACGTTACTAAACAGAATCAGTATATTTTATTGCACGAGACCATCAACAACGTTGAAACACAGAATCATAGTTGTCGTGGTATCTTCTATGCATTTCATTCCTAGAGACCATCAACAACGTTACAATACACAACCATAGTAGTTGTGGTCTCTTCGTTATACTTTATTGCATGAGACCATAAAGAACGTTACAACACATAACGCAGAATCATAGTGACCGTGATTTCTTCGGTGTATTTAACTGCAAGAGACCATTAACAACGTTGAAACATAGTACACAATGGCCATGGTTTCTTCAATGTAATTTATTGCTGGAGACCATCAACAACGTTGAAACACAGAATCAAAGTGGCAGTGGTCTCTTCCATATATTTTATTGCATGAAACCATCAACAACGTTACAACACAGAACCATAATGGCTAAGGTCGTTTTAGTATATTTTAATTGATTTTAATTGATGCATGATACCTTCAACAACATTGAAACACAGTATCCTAGTGGTCGTTGTCTTCGGTGTATTACATTGCATGAGACCATCAACAACTTTGAATCACAAACTCCTAGAGACCATGGTCTCTTAGTTGTATTTTATGGCATGAGACCATCAACATTACAACGCAGAATCATAGTGGCCGTCTTCTCTTCGTTGTAGTTTATTGCTAGAGACAATACTGGTCGTGGTCACTTTGGTGTATCTTATTGCTAGAGACGATCAACCACTTTGAAACACAATCAGGCCGTAGTCTTCTAAGTCTATTTTATTGCACGAGACAATGTAACAACACAGAATCATAGTGGCCTTGGTCTATTCTGTGTATTTTATTGCACGAGATCATCGATGTTACAACAAAAAATCATAGTGGCCGTGGTCTGTTCGATGTACAGTACTGCAAGAGTCCATCGACAAGGTAACAATGCTGAATCATAGTGGTTGTGTTCTATTATCTGCAAAATAAAGTCGGAGTTGAAAGGAAGGCGCGAAAAACAATCAGGCCTTTTTATAAGATTTTGACACAAAAGCAAACAGAACTCTTGGTTTCTTAAGACGTAATCTATCGTCATGCCCTCAAGATGTTAAGGAGACGGCATACAAGGGGTTGGTGCGACCAGTCTATGAGTATGCTAGCCCTGTTTGGGACCCACATGGAATAGTAGTCCAGGAAGAATTAGAAAAGGTTCAGAATCGTGCAGCTAGGTTTGTGACTGAAAACTACAACTTTGAAACTGGAAGTATGACTAGCATTCTTGAACAGTTAGGGTGGGAGTCTCTTCACAAGAGACGCAAAGATAGTAAACTCATATTGCTATTCAAAGGTCTGAAAGGTAGAGCGAGTATACCTTGTGATGACCTTCAACCCCAAATAGGCGCAGTAGGAATCGGTATCCAATGGCATTTCAAATGCCATATGCCGGAACTGACATTTATAAGTACAGTTTCTTTCCAAACACCACTGGGGATTGGAATGCACTCCCTGCAGCTGTAATCCCCTCTGCTGAAAGTTCTGAGGACCCTGTCGCTAGATTCACATCACTTGTGAAATCTAGAGACTAGTCTTTGCAATCGTTGGCCCTGGTGAATGATTGTCTTTTGATGTGTCACCAGTAAAATATTCTGATTCTGATTCTGACTTGATATGCTTGTCACTGTAATATTGAGCCGCATCATGGATAAAGGGTCCTTAGCGTATTCAAGGAAAAAACAAAAAGCTATAGACGATGAAAGATGACACGGATAAACTCAGATAAAATTTTATTTCTTCCTGATTTAAAGTTTTTTCATCTTCATTCTTGCGCATAACTCTTGGTCTGTGATTCTACAACTAATATACCTGCCAAAAATCATCATTTAATTCCATGAGAGATTTTCCTGGGTAATCAAACTTTGGTTCCGTTTTTTGGTCCCGTCCTTTTCCCCGCGGTCCCGTCAAATATAAGTACCACTATAATCTTCCCCGTTGTTCAGGTAGTTCTGAGAGACCATAATCAAGCGTACCTCGATTTGTGCGGGACTTTCGATATCTCCTCAAACACCGAAATGAAAACCAAACAGATTTATGATGTCAAAAATTTCATGCTTAAAACCTGAGGCTTAAGATATCATGTTAAAGTCGTATCGTTATGATGATATCAACAACATCGCCCCTGCCACTTTCCCCCTCCCCTATCCCAAATTGTCGCCTGGAAACCCATATCTCCGTTCAGCTAAGATTGACATGATTGAGCAATCCTGCTATCAATATTTTATTGCAAGAATGATTTTCTTACTATATATTTTATACATTTGACTAAATACCTGTGAGAATCTTAAGATCAAGGGACATAAAAATCACATATTTAAATTCTACAATCTTCAGTAAATCAAGGGGGTGTTTAGGGCATGTTCTCATAACTCCGTTCACACAAATTTCATTGATGATCACAGGCAACCAGATTCATTCTATGCATATATTTATATAATAAGCATTTAATCTAGACTATAACTGTTCTAAATCGTTGATACTCTTTGTATTCATTTACATGCTTGTAACTGGTTAGTGATATTTTGAGGGTACCCCCTAAATATTTATCATTTTGTGACATTTTGATTTTTATGCATAAAATTGTCAGCGAAAACTGATTTTTTTCAAAATCAGCTGTGATATTACTTATTTCTTATTAATTTTAATGTGGCATAAATTTAAGAAAGATTTGTTTTCATATTATTCATAGAAGAGCGTGAACGGAGTTATGGGAGTGAACGGAATTATGAGAAGAGGGGATCATCACGGTATTTGGGAATACCGAAATCCAATATTTACCGGAATCTACTGAAATCCAATATTAATTACCGAAATCCAACTATATTATCAAGTTTACCATGATTTGTGTTAATTTAGACATATACACTGTTAAATAATATATAAACAGATAATATGTCCAAGTTTGGAAGAATATTTTGGAATAATAACGATTTTATTGACGTTTTTACAATTTGCATAGGTAGAGTTACTTCCCTTCGTAGTTTAGCTCTGTGACGGGTACATACAAATACGGGAGGAACACAGCGAAACATTTTTCATAATTTTCCAATAAATAAAGCTTTGATTTTTCCTGCAAATTGTCTCCACTGGAGACGATATCAAGCATGAATTGTCAAGATATAAAGCATAGTATTGGTTTGTGGTTTATTCTACGAGGCGATTTGTTGTATGTCTTTCCGTGTTTTTCAGTCCTTTTAGTATTGGGATTACCTCGCTTGGGGAAGAGAGAGCTAATCTTAGTGCTTTTCGTACGTTTGTTCGGTTTGTGCTTGTTTAGATTTGTCGGTTTCCTCTTTCTCTTGGGGTCTGGGAAGGGCCGCGGTTTGTGATTGTGGCACTCCCTGGACTTTTCTCTTACTTTTTTTGGTTTTGCATATAACTGCATGTAAACTAAAGTCCAAACTTAACCTTTACCACTTTCTGGGATAATTCAGCAGATTACACAGAACACAGCGTCTGATCAGGGTCTTTATTTATTTATATATTTATTTATTTATTTATTTATTTATTTAATTATTTTTTTGCATTTAATTGCATACAAACTAAAAACTCTCCCACACAAACTAAATAGAGTTGTATAAGCTTACCCATGGCTAATTCAACAGACGACAAATTGTTATATTTCTTATTTAAAATTGCATGCCAATTGTCTCTAGTTGGAGAAAATTTGCATGTAATGTCAGAACCTGTTCTCTGTGAAAAATAAGAAAAATATTTCAAAATTTCGTCTGCTTATAAATAAACCTTTAGGCGCTGCTAATCACAACTGCAGCAGACGACATTTCAAAATATCCTTTTTAATATTTTTCATAGAAAATAAGTCTTTTTGACTTTTATTGGCATTCATGTGAAATCTTCTGCCAAGTAGAGGAATTTACATGGAATGTCAAGACATATTTACTATGAAAATCAAAATTCAAAATGAAAATCGTCTTCTACAAATTTTGCGGCTTTGCGCTTTAAGCGTTATTGCGGTTTCTACACATCATATTTTCCCTAAATATTCGGACATCTTAACTCCTTACCATACCTGACCAAACGTTAGAACACAGCCGTTGATTTGCTGCTGAATAAATGACTAACAGATTTGGCTCTGAACAGACGCCGTTTTTTGCAGCCTTTGATGTAGGTCTCCATTGTTTGCTTATCCTGTCCAAATATTTAGACTAACTATTGTATTTCTAGATTCTGAGGAAAATAGAATAAAGTTCTGCAAAAAAACAAAAAAAAAAAAAAATCATTTTCTGTCTATTCCTGCGAAAGTGTATATATACATTCGCTTTTTTATACATTAAAAAGTTGCATTGATTGACAAATTAAACGAGACTTACCTAAGTTGAAGTTTGATGTTAATTTTGTTAGTCCCTATCTACCAAGAATCACATGAGTGAGCGAGGACGATCACGTGACTGAATTCAGACTTTTAGAGCCTATGTGAAACCAATTCATGGAATTTGGAAACCCACAAAACGCAATCAAGGGTAGGGCACAAAATCCTGGGTGGGCATGTGATTCTTGGTAGATAGGGACTAACAAAATTAACATCAAACTTCAACTTAGGTAAGTCTCGTTTAATTTGTCAATTTTGTTAGTCCCCTATCTACCTACAGAATCACTTGAGTTTTCAGAGTCCAAGTTACATGAATCATTCCGAGATACAGATAACTCAGAAATTTAAAACATTTTTTCTATGGCACTAAGAGTAATCACATGCTATTTTTGCTATGGTACTAAGAGTAATCACATGCTATATGTATATAAATTACCTGTACAATATAACCAAATGTTGTCTCCAAGCTTCAATTTTTTGTAGTGCTAAAAGTTACTGTAATACAGATGCTTACATGTATATGTCGTGCTCACATTAAGTTCCACAACGTTTAAACTAGATTTTGTCACAATCTTGTTATGTCATAGCAGTACATTCAGATAACACTGCATTACTAAAATCACTGTTATTGGTGACTGAACATTTGTAATATTTCCTAAATACACAGTCTTTCTTCCAGCCGGCTGATTTTAAAACTGTTTCAACTGAAACCTTATTAGATGCCGCACTAGTTGAAGCTGATCTTGTGCTATGTGGGGTAAACAAAGTCATATAAATCCCTGCAGAAATCAGAACATTCTTCACCCAGTGTCCGATTGTACTCATTGTTACTGGCTTATGAGGTTTCTGTAAACTTATAAATAATTGTGTCTCATTGCCACGTAATTCCTCAGATCTATTCATATAATCAGAAAGAACCTCAACTACACATAATCTATGATCTGGTTTAAACGATTCTATATACAACTCTGATAAATGACTCTGGAGTTGAGTTTACTGATTTAAAATATGTGTTTACTATATTAAACTGAATTGATTACTTAATTGTGAAATAAAACAGTGCAAGTATAAAACATGTCTTGTGTCTTTGTGATTGTGGCACTCCCTGGGCTTTTCTCTTATCATTTTTTGCTATTTTGTATCTCTATTTGCTCCATTTCGTTATCTGCCCAGACTAAAAGTAGATCCAATGTTTCGCTGTGTTCCCCTGTATTTCTTTGTACCCGTCACAGAGCTTAGCTACGATCACCATCAATTCATTTATATTGAGCGTATGCGGTTGTTGCATGGGAAAAGGCAGTTACAGGAATACCAAACATAAATACGTAATTCGTGGATTCGAGGCAGATGTTTGATTCTCTTTGAGATTTTTGAGTGTTTGTTTTGTTTTTTTACGGCACATTAAGTAAAAATGACCATGCCGTGCCCACTTGTTGGCCGGACCAAACTAAGCCACAGAATCCGGTACTTTTTCATATGGAGCTTTGTTGCGGCCCATATTACCTGCTCGAACAGTGAATGAGGCTACCGGGGTTTTCTATGGACCAAGGGAACACCCAAATATATTTCAAGGAACAGGGCAGCATTGGTTAATATTTCAGGAGAACAAGGGAATAAACCTAATTTTTGGGGATCAGAAAGTGGCAATTTTTCTATGCATTGGCCATATGCATTCGTTATTGTCCGTCGGCAATCGCAGTGTTTCGATGCTTTATTAATATTCAAAAGGATGCTGATGAGCGAAAACTTACTCAAGCAGGATGTAAGAATATTGCAATTTATGCACCGAATTTGCGGTACGTTTTGTGTACGTAGATATCAACAATTCTGTACGCGCATGGTGAATGGGAATGCTTACAATCAAAATTCGTTAATTGCTGTCACACAATGAGTTGAAAAGGCTGATTTGATCAGGTCGGCAGTTTGGTCCTATTCAACCGTGCATGCCGAAAAAGTACGACTGGCTTTAGCCACGCCCCTTTGGAAACAGCTTTCTCACTTCATCGCGGAAACACGGCGTGGCCCCCGCGGCTGTTTTAATTGCCTGTCATAATCGCATCGGATTTTACCTGTTCCAAAGTAATTTTATCAGGCGATTTTTACCACGGGAACGCAGCGGATCCACCGGCCCAGGTGAAACCACCGTGGGATACTAAAATTTAATCCTTTCCGCCCTAATCCACTCCCCACACGCTCGGGGGGATTTTGAAAAACCACCTGAACTGTACTGTAGATGTACAGAGAGAACAATAATGGACCAAGAAGGGTTTATTAACATTCACTTAGAACTTTTAATTTTTATCTTGCACAATCCTTGTAGGGGGTGGTCGGGTGGTGCGAAGGTGCTGTGTATCTTACATCACCGAGGTGTCCAGCTGATATTGGCTTACAGTTGGGCAAGGCCTGCTATCCTTGTAGCGGGTAAGGGTAGAGTGGGAATGTTTTTATTTCTTCTGTTTCTTCACTTTCATTCCTGTTCCTCTTTCTTCCCTGTCCCTCTCTTTTATCTCTTCTACTGTCTCTTCTATCTCTTTTCTCCCTTTCTCTGGGAGAAAATGACCCTCAAGGGTTGACGTGTCGTTAAACCCCAACACAATCAATCACACTCCTTGTCCAAGGTCCAGCTTTGGCGGCTCAGTCGGATGCATGTCCAGCCAGTGATCAGGAGATCGTGGGTTCGATCCCTACTGGGCCAGGCAACATTCTTTTGTGGATTGATCATGAAATATATTCTACAGTCATTCTCTCCCTTCGGCTGATTCATGAAGGGCAGTTTCCAGGTGTTTTTTTTTTTTTTTTTTTTTTGAAAGAATGTGCATAAGTACTGTTTAACTGCTTAGAGAACTAAGCCTGTCCAGGAAAAGTGTGGTCAGGTAAACTGACTGCACTCGACATGAACCTAATTGGGTTGACTGGGCCCTAAAGTCTCAACTCAATAAAAGCCCATTATGGGCAAGCGTCCCCCGGGCGTCATGGTTTTATTACCTAAAGGGTTGTGAGTTTTAAACATTTTAATAGCCCCTTCAAGTAATTTTGGGGGACAAGAAAACCAGAAAGAAAAAAAAAAATAAACCAAAAAAAAAACAAAAAAACAAAAAAACCAAAAAACAAGCTATAGGCGTAAAATATGTGGACTTTTACAAATGAACACTTGTTATCTTGCCATTGTTACCAGTTATGGTGTGGGGCAGGATGTTCAGAAAAACTGAGAAAGGGAGAGCAATCTTTTTTGTAGGTGACAGACTGTTTTAAGCTCATATGCATTGCTATGAAGTTTCATCAAGATATTCCATATGATTACCTAGTTATGGCACACATATAGATAGTGTTGGAAAAAAAAAAAAAAAAATCAAAGGGAATTACCTCAGAAACTGAAAAAGAGACAGCAATCTTTTTTGTATGTGACACACTGTCTGGATATTCTATATGGTTACCTAGTTATGGCATGCATATGGATAGTGTGAAAAAAAAATCAAAGGGAAGTAACTCGGAAAGAAAGGAAGACCAATCTTTTTTGTATGTGACGCTCCAACTGTCTTAACGTCATACACATTGCTATAAAGTTTCATCAAGATAGTCCATACGGTTAGCTACTTATGGTATTCATAATGTCAGTCAAAGATTTCATCAAAGGGAAGTAACTCAGAAATTGAGAAAGGGAGAGCACTCTTTTTTTACACAACACATCCTCTTAACCTCATACATATTGCTATAAAGTTTCATCAAGATATTTTATAGGATGACCTTCTAATGGTATGCATAAGGTCAGTCAAAACATTAATCAAAGGGAAGTAACTCAGAAAGTAAGACAGGGAGAGCCATCATTTTTTTATTCCACCCCCTGTCTTGACCTCACATATATTGCTATAAAGTTTCATTAAGATATTCCATACTATTACTGAGTTATGGCATGCACAAGTACTGTCTGAAAAAAACTAATCAAATGGAAGTAACTCAGAAACTAAGAAAGGGAAAGCAATCATTTTGTATGCAACACACTGTCTTAGCCTCATACACATTGCTATAAAGTTTCAAGATATTCCATACAGTTACCTATTTATGGTACCCACAAGTTCAGTCAAAAATTTCATCAAAGGGAAGTAACTCAGACACTGAGAAAGGAAGAGCAGTCTTTTTTGTATGGAACACTCCATCTTAACCTCATAAGTATTGCTGTAATGATCCATCAAGATTTTCCACAGGGTAACCAACTTATGGTAGGCACAAGGTCAGTCAAATATACAAAGGGAAGTAACTCAGAAATCAAGAAAGGGAGAGCAGTCATTTTTGCATGTGACAGTGTCTTGATCTCATACACATTGTTATAATGTTTCATCATGATATTCTGTATGGTTACCTAGTTATGTTAAGCATAATGATAGTGTGTTTGTTTGTGTAGAGGTTTTACGGCCCAGTTAACCCAATGGGGTTATGTCGAGCGCAGTGAGCTTACCTAACCACTCTTTTACTGGGCAGGCTTAGTCCTTGCCAACCCGGCAGGGGTCGAACCCGCAACCTCCTGGTCACCAGTCGGACACGCATCCAACTGGGCCACCGAAACCAAATAGGATAGTGTGAAAAAAACTTACCAAAGGGAAGTAATTAAAAAACTAGGAAATGGAGAGCAATCTTTTTTGTATGTGACACACCATTTTAACCTCATACACATTGCTATAAAGTTTTTAAGCTATTCCATATGGTTACCTACTTATGGTATGTACAAGGTCAGTCTAAAATTTCATCAAAGGAAAGTAACTCAGAAATTAAGAAAGGGAGAGCATTCGTTTTTGCAAGCAACACACCGTCTTAACCTCATACACATTGCTATAAAGTTTCATCAAGATATTCCATATGGTTACTAAGTTATGGCATGCACAAGGATAGTATGGAAAAAAAATCTAATCAAAGGGAAGCAAGTCAGAAAGTAAGAAAGGGGGAGCAGTCATTTTTGCATGCGACACGCCATCTTGGCCTCATACACATTACTATGAAGTTTCATTCAGATATTCCATATGGTTACTGAGGTATGAGGCACACAAGGATAGTCTGTAAAAAAAATTAATCAAAGGGCAGTAACTCAGAAACTAAGAAAGGGAGACAAGCATTTTTGTACACAACATGCTGTCTTGATCTCATACAAATTGCTATGAAGTTTCATCAAAATATTCTGTATGTTTACGTAGTTATGGCACGCACAAGAACTGTTTACACCAGACGGATAGCAGGACAATGCCATTACATAATATCAAGCGTATAAAATGTTTGGTGTAAAACTGTAAGAGGAGTTGCACCCACAAGCTGCCTACATTATCATGTCACATAAAAAAAAACCTTAAGTCGTAAAAGTTGAAAAAAAAATAACGGCTGAATAATCCCAAAACCACACGCACATCTTCAGACAATGTAGAACAAGTATGCATGGTTTCAAATTGATCAGTGGATAACTGTAGGAGTTGTGCCAACAAGGTATCTATTTTAAAACTAATCAGACCTGGAAAAAAGTAAGTTGAAAAAAGAGGAAAATGTTGATAAAAACATAATAGGAGGATAACCCTAAAACCACATACACACATTCAGACTATGTTGAACAAGTATTTATAGTTTCAAAATGATTGGCGAAAAACTCTAGGAGGAGTTGCTCCCACAAGGTGTCTATTCTAATACTAATCAGACTTGGAAAAAAAACTAAGTTGAAAAATTGGAAAAAGTTGAAAAAAATAATGACAGGATAACCTCCAAACCACATGCACATCTTCAGACAATGTAGAAGAAGTTTGCATAGTTTCCAAATGATCGGTGGAAAGCCTAGGAGGAGTTGCACCCACAAGATATCTTTTCCCTTACTAATTGGACCTGGAAAAAAAAACTAAGTCAAAAAAGTGGAAAAAGTTCATAAAAAAAAACAAAAAAACACTAAGATAACCTCAAAACCACATGCACATCTTCAGACTATGTAGAAGTGTGCATAGTTTCAAAATGATTGGTGGAAAACTCAAGGAGGAGTTGTGCCCACAAGATATCTACATGTATTCTAATAGTAATCAGACTTGGAAAAAACTAAGTCGAAAAAGCGGAAAAAGTTAATAAAAAAAATAATGGGAGGATAACCCTAAAACCACATGCACATCTTCAGACTATGACAAAAACATCAGCAAGCCAAAGTTTCAAAACGATTGGTATAAAACTGTAAGAGGAGTTGCATCCACAAGCTACTCATCTCATTGTGTATGTGGATGGACGGATGGAAGAACAAACCCATTTTAATAGTCCCCTTCGACTAACGTCGGGGGGACAATCAATGAACCAAGGTTCAGGATTGTGTGTGGTCTGAGTGCAGTCAACCAGTTTCAGTCCTAATTAGCTAAATCTATTTACATATATGAACCAGTGCATGACAACACCATCAAAATGGCATATGGCCCCAGCGAAGACTCAGATCAGCCTGGGCATCAGCCCAGTCTGATCAGTCGTCACTGTGCACTCAGTGGGTAGCTAAGGACCCAAGCTTTCTTGAGGACAGCGAAGACTGATCAGATTAGGCGGATGCCCAGGCTGAGTCTTCGATGGGTGCACATGTCATTTTTGTCGCACCTGCTTTAGCATGAGCGACTTAGGCGTGCAAGTTTCCATCCATCCGTCCGTCCCTCCATTCATCTTTCCATCAAAATTTACCCTGGGTGTCTTGTGAGCGCAACTCCTCCTACAGTTTTGTACCGATTATTTTGAAACTTTGCTTTGTTTTCTACATGGTATGAAGATGTGGTTTGGATATAATTGTTAGATTATTTTTTGTCACTTTTTCCACATTGTGGACTTAGTCATTTTTTCACCACAGTATGTAGACAGTGGGTACCTCTTGTGAGCGCAACTCCTCTTACAGTTTTATACTGATTGTTTTGAAACTTTGCGTGTGTTTTCTTCATGGTATGAGGATGTGCATGTGGTTTGGGTATAATTGTAAGAACATTTTTTGTCACTTTTACCACATTGTAAACTTAGTCATTTTTCATCCTCAGTATATAGATAGTGGGTACCTCTTGTGAGCGCAACTTCTCTTAGTTTTGTACCGATCGTTTTGAAACTTTGCATATGTTTTCTTCATGGTATGAGGATGTGCATGTGATTTGGGTATAATTGTTAGCACATTTTTTTTTGTCACTTTTTAGCTCACCTGAGCTATGCTCAGGATGAGCTATTGTGATCACTTTTCGTTCGTCGTCCGTCTGTCCCTTAACATTTTCGAACGACTTCTCCTCTGAAGCCCTTGAGCCAATTTTGCTCAAATTTCATATGGAGCCTCCTTAGGTTGGGGGAACGAAAAATTGCTAAAATGGTCGCAGTCCATTGACCAAGATGGCCGCCATGCCCATATATGGTAAAAACCTTTAAAAATTTTCTCCAGAACCGAGGATGCTTTGGGGCTGAATCTTTGCACAATTCATCGGAGACAGGAGGTCTACCAAAATTGCTAAAATAAAGGTTGTATATTGACATTTGACCTTTTTACGGCAAGGTCAAGTTTGCTTCCCTATGCATTTGTACGGGAAAACCTTTAAAAATCTCTTCTCCAAAACCGAGGATGCCTTGTGGCTGAATCTTTGCATATATCATCGGAAACGGGAGGTCTACCAAAGTTGCTAAAATAACGGTCGTACATTGACATTTGACCTTTTTATGGTAAGGTCAATTTTGCTTCTTATGCATTTGTATGGGAAAAATATTCAGAATTTCAAAGGACTTCTCCTCTGGAGCCTCTTGGCCAATTTTGCTCAAATTTCATATGGAGCCTCCTTAGGTTGGGGGAATGAAAGATTGCTAAAATGGTCGCGGCTTGTTGACCAAGATGGCCGCCATGCCCATATATGCTAAAAACCTTTAAAAATCTTCTTCTCCAGAACCTAGGATGCCTTGGGGCTGAATCTTTGCTTAAATAATCGGGGACAGGGGGTCTACCAAAATTGCTAAAATAAAGATCGTATATTGACATTTGACCTTTTTAAGGCAAGGTCAAGTTTGCTTCCCTATGCATTTGTATGGGAAAAACCTTTAAAAATCTTCTTCTCCAAAACCGAGGATGCCTTGTGGCTGAATCTTTGCATATCAGAAACAGGAGGTCTACCAAAGTTGCTAAAATAATGGTCTTACATTGACATTTGACCTTTTTACGGTGAGAATGGGAAAAATGTTCAGAATTTCAGACGACTTCTCCTCTGGAGCCTCTGGGCCAATTTTGCTCAAATTTCATATGGAGCCTCCTTAGGTTGGGGGAATGAAAGATTGCTAAAATGGTCGCGGCTCATTAACCAAGATGGCGGCCATACCCTTATATGGTAAAAACCTTAAAAATCTTCTTCTCCAGAACCAAGGATGCTTTGGGGCTGAATCTTTGCTTAAATCATCGGGGACTGGGGATCTACCAAAATTGCTAAAATAAAGGCTGTATATTGACATCTGACCTTTTACGGCAAGGTCAAGTTTGCTTCCCTATGCATTTGTATGAGAGAAACCTTTAAAAGTCTTCTTCTCCAAAACCGAGGATGTCTTGTGGCTGAATCTTTGCATATATCATCGGAATCGGGAGGTCTACCAAAGTTGCGAAAATAATGGTCGTACACTGACATTTGACCTTTTTACGATAAGGTCAATTTTGCTTCCTTATGTGTTTGTGTGGGAAAAGTTCAGAATTTCAAAGGACTTCTCCTCTGGAGCCTCTGGGCCAATTTTGCTCAAATGTCATATGGAGCCTTCTTAGATTGAGGGAATGAAAGTTTGCTAAAATGGTCGCGGTTCGTTGACCAAGATGGCCGCTATGCCCATATATGGTAAAAACCTTCAAAAATCTTTTTCTCCAGAACCTAGGATGCCTTGGGGCTAAATCTTTGCTTAAATCATCAGGGACGGGGGGTCTACCAAAGTTGCTAAAATAATGGTCGTACATTCACATTTGACCTTTTTACGGAAAGGTCAAGTTTGCCTCCCTATGCATTTGTATGGGAAAAAAAACATTTAAAAATCTTATTCTCCAACACCTAGGATGCCTTGTGGCTGAATCTTTGCATATATCATCAGGAACGGGCAGTCGACAAAAGTTGCTAAAATAATTGTCATACATTGACATTTGACCTTTTTACGGCGAGGTCAAGTTTGCTTCTGTATGCATTTGTATGGGCCCCATACATTTGTATGGAAAAAATGTTAATAATTTCAAATGACTTTTCCTCTGAAACCTCTGGGCCAGTGTTGCTCATATTTCATGTGGAGCCTCCTTGGGCAGGAGACTGAAAGATTGCTAAATTGGGCATTGTTCATTGATCAAAATGGCTGCCATGCCCATATATGGTAAAAACCTTAAAAAATCTTCTTCTTCAGAACCAAATAAGCCCTGGGCCCTAATCTTTGCACAAATTATGGGGGACAGGTGATCTACCAAAATTGCTAAAATGATGGTTCTATGTTAACATTTGACCTGTTTATCTCCAAGGTCAAATTTGTTTCCCCATGCATTTGTATGGACCATATACATTTAAATTGAAAGTATCGAAGTGACTTGTAGATCAACAGTAGTTAAAATTGTTCAGATTGGAAATCTAAGATGGCCGTCATCTTGTTTATATTTATTATATTTCCCTGCCACTGTGCTATTTACATATATAAAAGCATGATTCTTCAGAAACCACTTAGCCAATTTCCCCCAAATTTTGCATTGATCCTACTGTTGTGATAATAGGAATGGAAAAATGCTAGATAACATCTGCATATCTGCAGTGGTTATGTCACTCAGGTGAGCCAGCCGTGGCCAGTGGGCCTCTTGTTCTACATTGTGAACTTAGTCATTTTTCACTCTCAGTATATAGACAGTGGGTACCTCTTGTGAGCGCAACTCCTCTTACAGTTTTGTACCGATTGTTTTGAAACTTTGCAGATGTTTTCTTCATGGTATGAGGATATGCATGTGGTTTGGGTATAATTGTTAGAACATTTTTTGTCACTTTTTCCACATTGTGAACTTAGTCATTTTTCACCCTCAGTATATAGACAGTGAGTACCTCTTGTGAGCGCAACTCCTCTTACAATTTTGTACCGATTGTTTTGAAACTTTGCAGATGTTTTCTTCATGGTATGAGGATATGCATGTGGTTTGGGTATAATTGTTAGAACATTTTTTGTCACTTTTTCCACATTGTGAACTTAGTCATTTTTCACCCTCAGTATATAGACAGTGAGTACCTCTTGTGAGCACAACTCCTCTTACAGTTTTGTACCTATCGTTTTGAAACTTTGCAGATGTTTTCTTCATGGTATGAGGATGTGCATGTGGTTTGGATATAATTGTTAGGTTATTTTTTGTCACTTGTTCTAAATTGTTAACTTAGTCATTTTTCACCCTTTATATATAAACAGTTGGTACCTCTTGTGAGCGCAACTCCTCTTAAAGTTTTGTACAGATTATTATGAAACTTTGCATGCGTTTTCTTCATGGTATGGGGATGTGCATGTGGTTTGGATGTAATTGTTAAATTATTGTTTTTTTACTTTTTTCCACATTGTGAACTTAGTCATTTTTCACCCTCAATATATAGACAGTGGCTACCTCGTGAGCACAACTCCTCTTACAATTTTATACTAATCTTTTTGCAACTTTGCACATGTTTTCTCCATAGTCTGAAGATGTGCATGTTTTATATAATCCTTGCCTTATTTTTGTCACTTTTTTGTACTTTTTGAACTTTGTCATTTTCTGACCTCAGATGTATAGACACTGGGTACCTTGTGATTGCAACTATTCATACAATTTTAAACCGGTCTTTTTGAAACTTTGCACATGTTTTCTCCCGTGTCTGCAGAAGTGCAAGTGGTTAGGATATGATTTTTAAATTTATTTTTGTCACTTTTTCCACTTTAACTTTGTCATTTTCTGAACCTCAGCTTGTATGAAAGTATACAGACTTTGGGTACTTTTTGAGCCCAATTTCTCATGCATCATATGAGAAAATGCAGATGCTTTCAATGAAATTCCTATATTCATATAATCCTTGTCTTTAATTTTTGTCACTTTTCCAACTAAGCACTGCTAAGAATGAAATAAATTTATTTAATAACCACGTCCTCTGACTTTTGCCCCAGCAGGTTTGACGCCGCCTTCCGCGGAATTCAGGTGTTGGTTTTGTCATGCGCTGGCTCATATTTGCTTTTCCAAAGTGAGTCAATATCGTCCTCAGAACAGTTTCTGTGATCTCAAAGAGAGCTGTAATAGCATTTCCAGTTTGATAAATTTATTTATTAATTTTAATCACTGTACACATATAATTTTCATGAGCCATAAACTGTGTTTATCACATCATTTTTAAAATTTAATGCTAAATAATCTAATCATAATTTTCCTTTTTAGACAAGTCTTTTTTTAAAAAAAATACGTCCTTTAAAATAGTGATGTCCGGTCGGTCGGGCGTCGTCCGAGGTTTACCTTTTGGTTAACCTGTTGAAAAACCTGTCCATAATGCAGTTATGCATTTTTCTTGTTAAGTGCTATATTAATTTAAATCCTTTAAATATATTAATTTTTCATAATGTGTTATGTAATATATTCTTAGTTTTTTCATGTTATATGATCTTATATACTTTTTGTTGATTTTACCGACTAAACATTAGTCAGTCAACTATCTGTACAATGCTGGCAGCCAACCCTGTGTACTTAAACTACTGTGCAGGTCATAATTTCAATAAAGACAAATAAATAAAATGCAATTTAGTAAAACTTAAAAGACTTGCCACTGTACAGCCAATCGGACTTCATTTTTTTCATCTTAGTTTTACACACTATTAATAGATAGGTACAGGCTGCATAGCAGTCACACAGAATGTATTCAGAATGCACAGGCTTCTAAGAAGGATGGCGGAAAATGGAGCATTACTGCAGGTAATAGACATTTTTTACATTTATCTAACTCTTGTATAGCAATACCCAATGCTGACATCTGCCTTACAGACCACTATATACATGTGCAGCTTCATCTGTAGCAAGAAAAAGTTTGAAAAATGGAATATAGAAAAAAAGACCCCATTAGAAATTTGGCAGTCAACACAGATTCATCTCATTTTCACTTTGGTCCTGTTGTCCTACCAAACTACATATTTTGGGCTAGTATTCTGGCCAATAAATTGTGAAATACAGTGGTCAGATGGGACAAAAGTTGCAGAGATGCTTTTCAGTTTGACCATTATAATTCACAATTTATCAGCCAGAGCACCAGCTCAAAACATATAGTTTCGTAGGACAATCAGACCAAAGTGAAAATGCAGGTGAATCTGTGTTGACTGACAAATTGATGTTGTGGTCTATTTTTCTATATGCTGTTTTCAAACTTTTCCTTGTTACAGACGAAGCTGCACATGTATATAGTGGTCCATAAGGCAGATGTCAGCATTGGGTGTACAACAGTTAGATAAATGTAAAAAACATTTGTTACCTGCGGTAATGCTCTGTATTCTGCCATCTTTCTTAGAAGCCTATGCGTTCAGAATACAATGTCTGTGCATATCTATTGACCAGTGGGGTTTTAACCCTTAAAGCGCCAAGAAAAACTGCATCTGAAAATGTCTTCTGTTTATGTCGTCTGCTGAATATTCTTGCAAACTATTCAAACCTATTTTTGTGAACAGACAAACAGTGTGGACCCTGATCAGACTGCTCCTAAAGGAGCAGTCTGATCTGGGTCCACACTGTTTGCAGAAATGACTTTTAAAATCACAAGCAGAAGACAAAGCAGACGACAATTGTTAAGATTGGCGCTTTAAGGGTTAATGCATTGTCAATGTAGGCCATCAAACTTTTCTACTTTTGTGTATTTGTTCTAATTAATTTTGGCAGTGTAATTACTGACACTTACATAATGCAGTGGCTATAATTCTCTAACCATGTAACCAGATATCTTTTCAAAATTATATCCACATCCTCCCCGTTCCCTTCTTTTGAAAAGTGTGTATGTGTGTCTAGGATGGGGAGCCAGCTCCTTCAAAAAGTTTTTTAGGTCACTAGAACCGAAGAGCTGAAAACAGAAAAACCTTTGATTGACTTCTGTCAAGCCAGTTACACCATCACTTCCACAAGCTATCCTGAGCTCAGGTGCAAGCCCCCATAGCCTAGTGGATAGGAGAGTTGACTCTTAATCCACTAGGTTTCTCGAGTCTCGCTCAGGTCTCATGTGGATAAGCCAAGTTCTGCTTACTGATGGTCAGGTGGTTTTATCCTGGGATTCTCTGGTTTTTGCCCACCTTTGATGAACGATCGGCTCGATATAAGTGAAATATTCTTGAAAGGGCCATAAAACCCAAATAAAAAAAAAACAAAAAAAAAAAAACAAACCCAAAAAACAAAAAAAACAAGCTCAGGTTAGCGATCCAGGGCCATCATGGCCTTCTTGTTTCCTTATTTCTCCACAAAACCTATGTGTGTGGATACTCATTAGAAGTGCCCTGGCAAGGCACTTCTAATGTGTACCAACAACATATGTTTTCGTGGAGAAATAAGAAAACTGTCAGTACTCTTTGTTTGAAAAAAGTGTCTTAGGATCTATGATATTATGTGAAAACATCCGTTTCTTTTCAGACCCCTTAGATAGAGAAAAAATGTCAGCCAACATAGTGTTACAGTCAAAACCAAGAAGATCCAGATCAACAACTCCACTGATCCCAAATGGGATCTTGGATACACCTAGACACTCACAGAGTGAACATTCTTTGAGTTCTCTGCATGCACCACATAAGGAAGCTTTAGATGGTACACCTGTAATTGGAGGGCGACAAGTTGATGCGAGCTTTAGAGATGAAGATAAAGTGAGTCCAATGCTGGCAAAGTTGAGAATGACACCAGGTATTAACCATAGCTCCAGATAAGATGCTTTCTTCAACTAAGACCTTGAAGTGTGTTTTTATTTCTCCATTAAAACATGTTGTAAAGGCTTTTCTAATGAGTACCCTCAACAGATTTTTTACAGTAAATGTCCTCAAATTTTTGTATACCAAAGTTTCTGACATATTTGAATAATTATGCAAACAGTGCAGACCCAGAACAGGCTGCTCCTTCCATGAAGGAGCAGTTTGATCAGAGTTTGTACTGTTTGCCATTCCACTACAAAATATTTTGAAAAAAGAAAACAAAAAAACAAAAAAAACAACAAAAAACAACAAAACAGCTGCATTAAAAAAAAGCAAAATTTAGGAAAAAATGCACCAGTCATTTGAAACTACTGGGCCCTGAATAGTGGGGACATAATGGGGCTTAATGTGACTTAACATCCGATGTCCTGGCAGTGTAGTAGATGTGTCAGGGTATTAATTCCCTACGAAAATGCTTTGCATACATAAATTAGAGGCACATGAACCTCAAACTTTAGTTTTCTAATAACCTGGCTCATACTCTCAGTGATACTTTACCTGTATCGAGTATACCAGACCTTTTACCATGAAGAAGATCATAGCTACAGATAAGAGGGGGTATCCACATAATATTTTTCTTATTTCTCCATAAAAACATATGTTGTGGGTACTCATTAGAAGCACCTCACTGAGGTGCTTCTAATGAGTACCACAACATATGTTTTCGTGAAGAAATAATAAGATATCGGCATTTTTCGAATGAAAAGAGCGCCTTATCTGTTACTATGGAAGATACAGGTTCATTTTTGCAACAGAGAGCAGACTTTTCCAGGAAACAAAAGTGGACTTGGGCTGGAGGGGCTTTTAGCAGGGATTTTACTATAAATATGTCCCTGCAGTGCAGGGTGTTAGCATGGCTTTAAAAACTGATAAGTTAAAAGCCCCGCTATTCCCCGTACCCATAGGGGCCAGGACTACAAATAAAAGTATAGATACATGTAACAATATATTGAAATATCAATGCAGCATGATAGTAACTGCCATGATAGTGTTTTCAACTATCTTTAATCCTTGTCATGCTGAATAAATTAAGATGCCACGCCCACTTCTAATTTTCAGCCAATCAGATTACTTGATCCAGATTGTTGATATAAATTCACATACTTAACGGCAAACAGTGCAGATCCAGATCAGTTGGCTTCTTCAGAATCCTTTAATCCTTTAATCCTTGTCATGCTGAATAAATTAAGATGCCACGCCCACTTCTAATTTCCAGCCAATCAGATTACTTGATCCAGATTGTAGATATAAATTCACATACTTAATGGCAAACAGTGCAGATCCAGATCAGTTGGCTTAAGCCAACTGATCTGGATCTACACTGTTTGCAAAGGCAGGGTATATCCGGGTTCAGCAGGACAAGGGTTACAACTATCGCCAATAGTCTCTTCAACTATAGATAGTTTTGATAGTGTTTTTTCCTGTACATTTTCTCCTTCTATAATACCATTCTCAAACTTTTTTTGTCTAAATCAACAAAGTATGAGAAGAGAAAGGACCTGCTTTGCAAACATGTTTGGTAAAATGATGGCAAAGCTGATAATTGGGAAGGCAGTAATGCTAGGTATCTTTACATGTAGTACGGTCATTATAAAAACAAAGAAATTTATTTGATTCGGAAATGTTGATAATATTGGGATGCATCCTGATATTAGACCCTTGATAGTAATGGTAACATGATGGGAGTTTCTCTGATAGAGATAGTATTGTGATAGTCATAATTTGGCATGATAGTCAGCCCTGGAATAAAGTCAGAGGAATTGTTAAGAAGAGTATTTGGTGACAATTATGGGATAATTTCAGACCTGTTACCGATTACATACAAATGTATTCGATTACAATTACAATTACTTTGTAATTTCATGATTACAGATTACAATTACAATTACATCTTTCCTGAATGTAATCAATTACAATTACAATTACATTGCAATGTAATTGATTACAATTACAATTACTTTCTTGTTGTTCCGTGTTTAAAAAAATTCTAGTTTAAATTAATAATCTGTTTTATTGTTCTTTCAAAGCTTTATGCATGGCATGCTATATCTTCTGACAAGATGTTATTCATATTCTTTAGTTTAAATTTTATTTCATAACCTCATAATACAATTTACATAGAAACGTACAATTTTACAGAACAGAGTTTACAAATTGGGATTCGGAAAAAAGTCAACAGACTTATTCAAATCCGTTTAAATTCATATTCTTTATACCATATATTCATTTTTTTTATGATATTCCATTTACTATACATTTTCTATGATGTATGGTTATTTTTTACTCTTCCTCTTGGTACCATGAGCTGATTCAACGACTTATAGTGCCTGGCTTTTGTTGTACTCCCTGTGGTGCAATATAATTCTGTCAGGCTGTTCATCTTAAGCACTGATATATAAAAATGAAAACAACAATGGAATTAAATCAAGTTTTCATCTGTTAGAAATAAGTTTAATTTGCATCAGCAGCACTATTAAGCTTCATGGAACAAAGGAAAGAACAGTCCCTTCTCTATTTAAAATGTAGTGTGGTGGTTGATTCTGGGGTGGGGGGTGGGGGGGGACAAAAAAATCAATCTTGGCCTGGGGCTGTACAGTTTAAACTTTGCAGTGAATAAGTTTTGTTAGGACATTGCTTTACCTGTCAGTAGACCAGATAAGAGGAGTAAATTGCTGATAATTGAAGAATAATTTTCCTTATCTTTCAATGAAAACATATGTAGTGGGTACACATTTGAACCATCTCATTGAGATGGTTCAAATGAGTACCCACAACGTATGTTTTCATTAAGGGATAAGAAAAATTATCCCTGAATTATCACTAATTTACTTCTCTTATTTGGTCCTCTGCCAGCTCAAAACCTGTCAATGTCCTCAGGCAATATGTCAAAACTTAACACAGGTACTTTACAGAAGGGTATAATTGGGCCAGTTTTAGTAAATGCCATAAATAATTCAAGTATTTGGATACTTGATAAATAGGCCTATGCAAACAATGAAGAAAGTACATCAGGGTTTACATCCTTTCAAATTCAAATGTCATTGTTTAGATGCAGAAATATATGACAAGACCACACTCCAACTATAAATTATGACAGGTCAACTTTAGCCACTTAACAATTGTCCAAATGTATATAACTTTTACAGTAGGTCATCTGACATGAGAGACATTGTTGACAGCATGGCACACAATAAACATGAAATTATATAAGTCAGTAAGTTACTGTAAAAACACTAAAATTTTCATTTTCCATATTACATGTGTGGCTGGTTAATTAAACAACCTACATATATACAATCTGCTTTTCACACATTTCTTGAAACTAATTAGCATGTACAGCAGCTTCAAAGAAAAGTAATTAAATGTTTGCCAATTTAATTACTTTGATTATTTGCTAATCCATATCAGCTAATCCATGTGTGAAACTTCAATTTCCTTTGATCTCGAAGATGTATTTTTTAAATTTCTTTTATCTCTAAGATGTATTGATTGTTTTAAACAAACCAATACAGAGTCATTAAATGTATACAAATCAAAATAATTATCTCAAATATTCTTGTGTCTTGTCAAGTTGTCATACAAGAAATGATTGTTTTTTTCTTTTTCAATTCTATTCCTCCTGACTTATTTAAATATCCATATTGTAATTGTATTGTAATCGTCAATGTAATCAGGATTACAGGCTGTTTTGCAATGTATTCGATTACAATTACAATTACTTGTAATCATAAAAATCAACAATTACAGATTACATTTCGATTACTCAAAACTTGTAATCGATTACATGTAATCACGATTACTGATTACAATTACAACAGGTCTGGATAATTTTCTCCAGTTCTCCATTAAAACATATGTTAATGGTACTCGTTAGAAGCGCCTTGGCAAGGCACTTCTAATGAGTACACACAACATATGTTCCATTAAAACATATGTTGTTGGTACTCATTAGAAGTGCCTTGGCAAGGCACTTCTAATGAGTACACACAACATATGTTTTTATGGAGAAATAAGAAAAATTATCCCAGAATTATCACCAAATACTCCTCCTTAACAATTCCTCAGAAAATCTTAGACAGTTTTAAGTTTAGAACATTTACGATAGTTGATATATGAGAAAAATATCTGTCTGAATAGATCTCTAATCTAGAGCTATATTCAGCCGTAGCATTTAGCTCTGTTTCTCTCAAATAGTATCAACTGTGACCATTAGACTCGGTCGCATATGCTTACTTTTTAACATGCTCTCAAGAATTGCAGCAACATTTTGGGACCAGAATTAGAGATTATCACATGGTGTTTTGGTTATCACCTGATGTATCAACCCTAGACCCTATTATCTGCCCGAAGGCTTTAGCAGATAATTAAGGGCAGATAATGGTCGAGGGTTGATACAGAGGGCTATAACCAAAACACCATGTCATAATCTGTTTATCACAAATTCAAATCTGCTTCTAACTGTTTTGGAAGTGCAAAATCGCAATTAAATGATAAAACAGATGATGTTTCAAGCGCAAATGCACGTAACGTCACATCATTTATATCTTGTTATTTACAACGTCACCATAGCGTAGCAGCTGATAACTCTTGTCCGTTCAAAATACACTTCTTCCGGTTATCAGACTGGGCGGGTAGATAACCACTTTCCATTCAAAATATGTTGTTTCCGGTTATAAGCATGATTATCTTTACCAACTGACATTGTAACCAGGGTATGGTTACACATTATGGCAGATACAAAAGGTAGGTTATCATATCAAACATAGTAATGAATATGTGATAACCTGTATTTCATGGTTACACATTATCGCATATACAAAAGGTAGGTTATCATATCAAACATAGTAATGAATATGTGATAACCTGTATTTCATGGTTACACATTATCGCATATACAAAAGGTAGGTTATCATGTCAAACATAGTAATGAATATGTGATAACCTGTATTTCATGGTTACACATTATCGCATATACAAAAGGTAGGTTATCATGTCAAACATAGTAATGAATATGTAATAACCTATATTTCATGGTTGTAAAACTTTGTGTATTTGATCATATTTCATTGAGTTGACCAATGTGTACAATATTTTACTGACAGTCATCAAACTTAGTTTACACTTCTCTCTTAGGACCTACTCCCACACTATGGGATAAGTTTTTGCCCTAGACCTATATTTTATTGTCCACTGACTTTGTCTTCTTTTTTTTTTTTTACTTCAATCCTTAGTGTTTATCTGCATTTAAGACAAACTGTAAGACCTGCAGTCATCAAACTTCTTACTTAACCCTTGTCTTGCTGAATATTTTAAGATGCCACACCTACTTCTAATTTTCAGCCAATCAGATTATTTGAGCTGTATTGTTGCTATAAATTCACATACTTAATGGCAAACAGTGTAGTTCCAGATCAGTTGGCTTCTTCAGAAGCCAACTGACCTGGATCTACACTGGTTGCAAAGGCAGGGAATATCCGAGTTCAGCAGGACAAAGGGTTAAGATGACCATGAGCACTGTAGAGTGATTTTATGGCCTTGACCTATATTTCCTGGTCCACTGATACTATTATATTTTATATCTCGAGGGTTGAGCGCAAGACTGGCGTAAGTCAGATGGTTGTTTTTACCCAAACCTAATCTCACCATGAAGACGTTATGAAGATTACAACATTTCTTTCTGTAAACAATGAAAATTTAGGTGCCATTGCTCGTATGAGCAATGGCACCTAAATTTGCATTGTTTACAAAGGGGTCCAAGTTGCCCCTAAACAAAGGTTTCATAAATATGTTTGAGTTACTATAGTCTTGCGCTCAACCCTCGATCTGTTGTAATGTTTGTTGCCATTTCTAACAAATTATAAAACTTACAATCATCAGGCTCAAGCATTTACTTTTCTTTCTTTAAGAGCTACTTTGAACAACACTACATTATGAGTTTGTGTTCTTGACCTATATTTTGCAGTCCATGGAGTTTTTTATTTATATATTTATTTAATACAATAACTGTTAGTGTTTAGCAGCATTTCTAGCCGGCCTCGGTGGCTCATTTGGATGCGTCGTCCGACTGGAGACCAGGAGGTTGCGGGTTCAACCCCCGCCGAGGTCGGCAACATTCTTTCGTGGAGATTGATCATGAAATATTTTCTACGGTCATTCTCTCCCTTCCGCTGATTCAAGAAGGGCAGTTGTCAGTTTCTGGCGAAAGAATGTGCACAATACTGGTTAACTGCTTAGAGGACTAAGCCTGCCCAGTAAATGTGTGGTTAGGTAAACTGACCGCGCTCGACATGACCCCATTGGGTTGCCTGGGCCGTAAAACCTCAACACAAACAAATTAGCAGCATTTCTGACAAACTGTAAGACTTCATCATTAAACTTGGTGTATACTTCTTTCATAATATAATATTGACTTCCAGCACTGTATGATGATTTTATAACCTTGACCTCCACTGACATTATCTTTTTTTAGCTCGCCTGTACGAAGTACAAGGAGAGCTATTGTAGTCACCCCGGTCGTTTGCGTTTGCATTTGCGTTCCCGTTCCCGTCACACTGTGTTAAAGTTTTTCAAATGCTTATATCTCAACAGTCACTCCTCACAGAGGCATCAAATTTGGAACTTAGGTACCTTGGAGGGTCTTCTGAGATTCCAAGAGAATAAACCCCTGGGTTCATGCCCCTGGGTGGGGCTAGGGGTCAGAATCTAGGACACCTTTGTAATACTGTGTTAAAGTTTTTCAAATTCTTATATCTTGACTTTCACTCCTCATAGAGCATTCATATTTAGAACTTGGGTACCTGGAGGAGTCTTCTGAGATTCCATAAGAACATACCCCTGGGTTCATACCTCAGGGTGGGCCTTGGAGTGGGGCTAGGGGTCAAAATCTAGGACACATTTGTAAAATCTTATATGCCTACAGGTTATAGACACAACTGGTTATACATCACCTAACTGTGTGACATCGGTTTAAGTGTAAGAGAGTGAAGGTATGGTGACCTACATTTTACAGTCCAGCTCACCTAGATTTCACGGTCCAGTGATTTTGCCTTATATCTTGAATACTATTTGTTGGATAAATGTCACACCTGGGATAATACTTCCATGTGACCCAATGAATGACCACTTACTATATCTAGGTCATTGTGACCTATATTTCATGGTTCAGTGATTTTGCCTTATATCTTGAATACTATTTGTTGGATAAATGTCACACCTGGGATATTACTTCCATGTGTCCCAATGAATGACCACTTACTATATCTAGGTCATTGTGACCTATATTTCATGGTTCAGTGATTTTGCCTTATATCTTGAATACTATTTGTTGGATAAATGTCACACCTGGGATATTAGTTCCTTGTGACCCGATTATTGACGTCAAAATATATCTCTGTTGGTGTGACCTATATTTCATGGTTCAGTGATTTTACCTTATATCTTGAATACTATTTGTTGGATAAATGTCACATCTGGGATATTAGTTCCATGTGACCCAATGAATGACCACTTACTATATCTAGGTCATTGTGACCTATATTTCATGGTTCAGTGATTTTGCCTTATATCTTGAATACTATTTGTTGGATAAATGTCACACCTGGGATATTACTTCCATGTGACCCAATGAATGACCACTTACTATATCTAGGTCATTGTGACCTATATTTCATGGTTCAGTGATTTTTGCCTTATATCTTGAATACTATTTGTTGGATAAATGTCACACCTGGGATATTACTTCCATGTGACCCAATGAATGACCACTTACTATATCTAGGTCATTGTGACCTATATTTCATGGTTCAGTGATTTTGCCTTATATCTTGAATACTATTTGTTGGATAAATGTCACACCTGGGATATTACTTCCATGTGACCCAATGAATGACCACTTACTATATCTAGGTCATTGTGACCTATATTTCATGGTTCAGTGATTTTGCCTTATATCTTGAATACTATTTGTTGGATAAATGTCACACCTGGGATATTAGTTCCTTGTGACCCTATTATTGACATCAAAATATATCTCTGTTGGTGTGACCTATATTTCATGGTTCAGTGATTTTGCCTTATATCTTGAATACTATTTGTTGGATAAATGTCACACCTGGGATATTACTTCCATGTGACCCAATGAATGACCACTTACTATATCTAGGTCATTGTGACCTATATTTCATGGTTCAGTGATTTTGCCTTATATCTTGAATACTATTTGTTGGATAAATGTCACACCTGGGATATTACTTCCATGTGACCCAATGAATGACCACTTAGTATATCTAGGTCATTGTGACCTATATTTCATGGTTCAGTGATTTTGCCTTATATCTTGAATACTATTTGTTGGATAAATGTCACACCTGGGATATTAGTTCCTTGTGACCCGATTATTGACGTCAAAATATATCTCTGTTGGTGTGACCTATATTTCATGGTTCAGTGATTTTGCCTTATATCTTGAATACTATTTGTTGGATAAATGTCACACCTGGGATATTACTTCCATGTGACCCAATGAATGACCACTTACTGTATCTAGGTCATTGTGACCTATATTTCATGCTTCAGTGATTTTGCCTTTTATTTTTATTACTATTTCATGGAGAATTGTCATACCCGGATTATTATATCTATGTGACAAAATGATTTACATACAAATACATCTAGGTCAGTGTGACCTATATTATATGGCTTAATGATAAAAATGTTACAATATAAAATGTACCCAGCAGGCGAGCTACGCTGTCCTACGACAGCTCTTGTTGATATCAGTCATAATGTTAAGCACCCATTTCTGATAAACTATAAAACTAACAGTCATCAAACTTGTTATTTTCACTTCTTTTATAAGATGGCCACCGGCACAGTGGGATAATTTTATGGCTTTGCCCTATATGGTCAAATGGCATTATCAGTTTTACACAGTTTCTGACAAACTATAAACAGTCATCAATCCTAGTATTTACACTTCTTGCTTAAGGTGATCTCCAGCTCTGTGGGATGATTGTATGGCCTTGACCTTCACAGTCCAGTTACAGTATAGTTTTTGCTTACAGTAACAGAAATTCCTGTAAATAGTTTCAGTCAGAATGATATTTGTATGTTATGGACTTAACATCTTAACTGTATAAATAGTTAACATTGTGACCAGTTCAGGGTCCTCATTATTTGTTATTTATAGTCTGCAAGATTCCTATATTTTTACCATATTTACCCTTAATATTTGGACAGACTTGCCTTGTCAAACAATATAGACCCAGATCCTACAGGAGCAGTTTGATCAGGGTCTGCACTGTTTGATTTTAGACAGATTAGGAAGTAGATGAATGAACATGTTCAAATTTTAAGATAAATAATTTAAAACAAAATATGGTAATTTTTATTGCATTTTCTGGCCTGAATCTTTGTTATTTTTTCCCTAGTACACCACCTCTTTATAACACTATTTTTGGGATCCACAGAAGAGTTCAAATTAGCTAATTAAGCTTGTTATATCCAAACAAAATGTATAAATTATATAGAAAAAAAATGACCATTTATGGTCATTTTTCAATACTATCTATATGTTTTTGGGATCCATGGTCCAACCATGTTATATCCAAAATTGTGTTTTAACAAACTATGTGATAAGGAGGTTGTGGTGTATGTCTCACTAAGTATCATATTTACCCTAAATATTGGGAATCCTTAAGTCCTTATCATACTTGTCCTTAAATTTGAACTAGTCAGTTTTACTTCTGTTGTGTCTAAAAACTGCTGGATGTGTGGCAAACAGTGTCAACCCTGATCAGATGCTGCTTTCTGTGGTGTCTGAGCTGGTTCTAGATGGTTTACTCAGGTCTGTCTGTCCTGATACTTAATATCATGGTAATAATTTAACCCTTGTCCTGCTAAGCCCGTATATAAACTGCCTTTGCAAACAGTGTAGATTCAGATCAGTTGGAAGCCAACTGATCTGGATCTGCATTGTTTGCCATTAAGTATGTGAATTTATATCAACAGTCTGGAGAAAGTAATCTGATTGGCTGAAAATTAGCAATGGACGTGGCATCTTAATTTATTCAGCAGGACAAGGGTTAAAAAATAATTACTTCCTTTGCATGTACAGTAAAATTCCGTTTTTAAGACCACTCGAAATTAAGACCACTCTGCAATTAAGAGCAGCTTTTGCCTTGAATGGTTTCTTCCATATGATTCTATAGTCAATATTAACCCTTCTCTTGCTAAACACGACATGCCCTGTCTTAGCAAACAGTGTAGATCCAGATCAGTTGGCTGCTGAAGAAGCCAGCTGATCTGGATGTGCACTGTTTATCATTAAATTTCTATCAAAAACCCGGATCAAGTAATCTGATTGGCTGTAAATTAGAAGTGGGTGTGGCATCTTAATTTATTCAGCATGACAAGGGTTAAGACCACCACAATGATAAATCCACTTTTAGGCAGCCCCAAAGGTGGTCTTAGTAGCAAAATTTACTGTTTTGATATATTAGGTCAGTGTAAGAGCTTCAAATTGAAAGAAAAAAAAAATGCCACAGTCTATATATGATGCCATAAAACCATCAGTCATGTTTATGGAACATCATTAAATATGACATTTCTTCAGACCTTAACCCTTGTCCTTCTGAATCCAGATATACCTTGCCTTTGCAAACAGTGTAGATCCAGACCAGTTGGCTTCTGAAGAAGCCAACCGATCTGGATCTGCACTGTTTGGCATTAAGTATGTGAATTTAAAGAATCAATCCGGATCAAGCAATCTGATTGGCTGAAAATTAGAAGTGGATGTGGCATTGGCTGAAAATTAGAAGTGGGTGTGGCATCTTAATTTATTCAGCATGTCAGCAGTTAAACTTCAATAGGTAAATATATGACAGTGCAACAGCAAAAACAGTGAATTGTACAAAAAAAAAAAAAAAAAAAAACCCAAAAAAAACCTGCTGATTAGATAAATTAGCAACAAAGTATTTACTATGATTTCATCCATTTTAGGTAGATTGTTGAAAGAGAAACAGTCATTGTTGGTACGTAAACATGAGACAGCTCGTCAGAGGGTGGACAATGTGAATGTGGGTGGTGGGGTATCACTATGGCCTGAGATGGAGAGTATGAGATTAACAGAGGAAGAAATTATACAGCTGGCTGCTCTGTGTGTGGGGCTCATAGCTTTTGTCATTGCTGTCTTCTATTATTTACATGGTATAATTTGTTTTGTTACAAATATCAAACTCCTTTTTTTTTCTTTTGCGGCAAAACAAGAAATTTTGGGAAAGCTCTGAGGTGATTCTAGCAAATTCAAAACATGTTTATTAAAAGTATTAAATACAATATTCTTGCAAATTTGTGATTTATTGTTACCTCTTAAGCGAAAATTTCGTGACAGTCAAATTGTCATTATAACGAATTTTGTCGTTGTATCGCGTATCGGAATAAAGACGGTTGTCTGTAGTTAACTCTCTAAAGCACCATTTAAAATTGTAGCAGATGACATTCTAAATTTGTTTAACTTCTCAGAGGAAATAAAGTTTGAGATTTCACATATATTTTTGGTGGATACTTGGACTGACATATACATGTATATATAACATCAGGGACTCAATGTCTTATCAAGTTTGTTCAAATGGTGTTCCTTGGATGACCTTTGTTTTCTATGGCAAGGTCAAATTTGCATCCCCATACGCTTACATGGGGACAATGTTGATAAATCATTTTCTGAAAATGTACTTTAGATTAATGGCTGAAATTTACCTTGTATGATTAAAGTAGTAAAAGTTTTGTCGGGTGGGAGTTATACTACACATCCTTGCCTCTTGGCTAAGTATATGTTTAAAATCATATAATCTTTAAAAATCTTCTTCTCTGAAACCACTTGGGGGTTGTCGGGTGTGGCAAAGGTGTTGTGTATCTTATGTCACTGGGGCATCCAATTTATATTGGCTTACAGTTGGGCAAGACCTGCTATCCTTGTAGCAAGTAAGGATATGGGGGAATGTTTTATTTCTTCTGTTTCTTCACTTTCATTCCTTTTCCTCTCTCTTACCTGTCCCTCTCTTTCATCTCCTCCGCTATCTCTTCTATCTCTTTACTCCGTTTCTCTGGGAGACAAAATGACCCACAAATCTGATACCACTTGACCAGATTTCGCCAGACTTCACTTGGGGCCTTTTGTCTAAGAAATATACTGACAATTTGTTCAAATGGTTCCACACCACTGAACAAGATGGCTGCCATACCCATATATTGTAAAAAAAAAAAACAAAAAAAAAAAAAAAACAGAACCAAGAAAACTTTGAGGCTGAATATTCATATATTGCATTGGAGACACAAGGTCTACAAGGTTCGGATGATGATCCTAGGATGACCTTTGACCTTTTTAGACAAGGTCAAATTTGCGTCCCCATACAAAATTTTGATAAATCATTTTCTCAAAAAGTATTAAAGACAAATAGCTGAAACTTACAATTGTATGATTAAATTAGTAAAACTTGTTAGTTACAATTAAATTTTGATTCGTTTGGGGTAATCTGCCCTTGCCCCTGGGCTTTGTATTTGTATGAAATGTATAAATCTTTAAATTCCTTCTTGCTGCTTGCCAATTTCACCAGATTTCATATTGGGCCTTCTGTCTAAACGGTACTCACAATTTGTTCAAATGGTTTTGCACTATTGAGCAAGATGGTGGCCGTGCCTATATATGGTAAATGCATAAAACTCTTCTCCAAAACCAAGCAAGTTTTGAGGCTGAATCTTGATATATAGCATCTGGGAGCACAATGTCTACCAAATGATGATTCTAGGATGACCTTTGACCTTTTTTATGGCATTGTCAAAGTTCTGTCCTAGTTGCTGTGGCAATAATGGAAGAATGTTGCCTGGCATTTGTAGATATGCAATGGCTGCTTTACTCAGGTGAACGAATCGGGCCCATGGGCCTCTTGATGTTCTGCTTACTGTTGCCATTATTGGTAACAATTAAATACAGAAACTTTAACTCTGGTATACAGAAACTTTAACTTGGGTATAGTTACACCAAACTGCTTCACCATTTAGAGATCTACTTCTTTTTGGCTTTCCTGCACAGCAAGCCTTTTCTGAAAAGGGGTCTAGACCCATTTTCAGAGGGGGCTTGCTGTGCAGAAAAGCAAATAGGAAGTTAAAAAAGTTGTCTCCCTTTTGAAAAATGGCCAAAAATCTACCAGGTATATCCAGACCCTTTTTTCGCTTTACCTGCTAGATACAACTGCCACTTGACACCATTTTTAAATTTATTTATTGAAAATAACACACAAATTTCCTAACCACAATTTGCCATGAGAGTGCTGAAGGTTAAAAAGTATATAGCTGGTAGTTTCTTGCAAAATTGTGGTCTTGTAACCAACTTTAATTGTAGGAATGAATTTCACTTTTGTGGATTTTATTGTCCCCGATGTAAGTCGAAGGGGACTATTAAAATTGGTTTGTCCGTCCTTACGTCCGAGATTCTATCCGTCCGTAGACACAGTGAGATGGGTAGCTTGTGGACGCAACTCTTCTTACAGTTTTTAACTGATCTTTTTGAAACTTTGCAGGTGTTTTTGTCATGGTCTGAAGATGTGCATCTGTTTTTAGGGTTATCGTCCTGTTATTTTTTATCAACTTTTTCCACCTTTTTGACTAAAAAACAAGTCAGATTACTATTAGAATAGATACCTTGTGGGCGCAACTCCTCCTGGAGTTTTTTAGGCATCATCATTTTGAAACTATGCATACTTGTTTGACATGATCTTTAATGTGCATGTCAGTTTGGGGTTATGCTCCCATTATTTTTATCAACTTTTTCTACTTTTTCGACTGTTTTTTTTTCAGGTTCAATTACTATTAGATACCTTGTGGGCGCAACTCCTCCTAGAGTTTTCCACCGGTTTGAAACTATGCATACTTGTTCTACATGGTCTGTAGATATGCATGTGGTTTTGGGGTTATCCTCTGATTATTTTTTATCAAATTTTACTACATTTTTGACTTAGTTTTTTTCCAGGTTTGATATGTATTAGAATAGATATCTTGTGGGCGCAGCTCATCCTAGAGTTTTCCACTGATCATTTTTAAACTGTGCATAATTGTTCTACATAGTCTGAAGATGTGCATGTGGTTTTGGGGTTATCCTCCCATAATATTTTATCAACTTTTTCCACTTTGGTTTGATTAGTACTGGAATAAATATCTTGTGGATGCAACTCCTCCTGGACTTTTCCACTGATCATTTGGAAACTATGCATTCTTGTTCTGCATGGTATGAAGATGTGCATGTGGTTTTGGGGTTATCCTGCCATGAACTGTTATCAACTTCTTGCACTTTTTCAACTTAGTTTTTTTTAGTTGTGACAGGATGACAAGAGTAGCTTGTGGGGCAACTTCTCTTACAGTTTGATACCAACTTTTTGAAACTTTGCAGAAGTTTTTTTTTTTTTTTCTCTTCATGGTCTGAAGATGTGCATATGCTTTTGGAGTTATCCTCCCAGCTTTTTTTTTTATCAACTTTTTCAACGTTTTTCAGGTCTGATTATATACATATATATATATATATATATATATATATATATATATATATAAAGTGATACCTTGTGGACACAACTCATCCTACAGTTTTTCATCCATCATTTTTAAACTATGTGTACTTGTTCCATATGGTCTGAAGATGTGCATGTGGTTTTGGGGTTAACCTTTCAGTATTTTTTATCTACTTTTTTCACTTTTTTGACTTAGTTTTTTCCAGGTCCATTTAGTATTGGAATAGATACCTTGTAGGCGCAACTCGTCCTAGAATTCTCTACCGGTCATTTTGAAACTATGCATGTTTGTTCTACATGGTCTGAAGATGTGCCTGTGGTTTTGGGGTTTCCTATTGTATGGATTTAAAAATCACAACCCTTCACTAACAAAGCTATGACGTTGGGGGATGCTTGCCTGCAATGGACATTTATTGATGTAAAAATGCCATTGAATCACATAGTATTACTGATTAAAGTCCAAGGGGTTTTATGTTAAGTTTGTGATTAATTCACCAGTATTTTCACATCACAGGGTGGTCGAATGTGGCGAAGGTGTCATGCATCTTATGTCACCAGGACTCTAACTGATATTGGCTAACAGTTGGGCAAGGCTTGCTATCCTTGTAGCAGGTAAAGGTAGAGCGGGAAATGTTTTTATTTCTTCTGTTTCTTCACTTTCATTCATGTTCTTTTTTCTTCCCTGTCCCTCTCTTTCATCTTTACTATCTCTTCCATCTCTTTTCTCCCTTTCTCTGGGAGATGATACAAAATTACCCACAAGGGTTGATTTGTTATTAAACCCCAACACAATCAGTCAGTCAATCAGTTTTCACATCAGTAAATTCTGCAAAGGTAAAATTCATTTTGTATAATTACAACTAGGTCAGAAAAAAATCAGTTCTTATTATATATCAACTTGGTCATATTTACTTTGAAAATTTGGATAAAATAGCATATTTTAGAAATTTGCCTGAAGAAAATAGTTCCGAGAATCTTAATTGGTGGATTGATCGAAGTATAAATCCCATTTTCAAATTCGTCTTGACCAATCAAATTTTGGTATTGAATAAGTGTAACCCTACTGAATTTAAATTATACACATGTATACAATATATTACAGGTGCATCTATGTTGTTACTGTTGGAGTTTGAGCGGAATTTGACAGTCTTCATGAAGCATCATGAGATTGTAACCAGTCTGGGTCAGGACAGATTTGATATGACCACCATTGTGTGGCATAACAACTACAGAATTATTCTGGTTTGTGGCTAGCAGTATAGGTACCAAAATAACCCTACATATTTGGACAAACAGGCCTAGCAAACAGAGTAGACCCAGATCAGATGCTGCAGAAAGCGGCATCTGATCAGGGTCTATACTGTTTGCCACTCATCCAGCACAACACATCAACAGGTAGTAAAATAGACTATTTCAAATTTTAGGACAGGTATGGTAAGGAGTTAGGTGTCCCAATACTTAGGGTAAATATGGTATTACATGGGTTTAGATTTAGTGGTAAAAAGATGATAATTTAGGGTATTATTTTTGCACCAGCCATTCCAGCAAATGCCCGCATGATAAGTTTTGCAAAAATAACAAACGCTGTCTTTTGATTACTCCCTTTTATCTGGACCAGTGGTACTGCATAGTAAATAGATTCCAAAAGGAATGATTCTGGAGAGCAATGATTTTTTTTTTTTTTAAATGATAAAATGCAAGATAGTCCATAGCGACAGATAAGGCGCTTTTTCATCAAAAAAATGCTGATTTCTGTCTTATTTCTCGATGAAAGCATATGTTGTGGTATTCATTAGAAGCGCCTCACCGAGGTGCTGCTAATGAGTACCCACAACATATGTTTTCGTTGAGAAATAAGAAAAATATGTGTGGCTATGGATACAGATCACTATTTTGGAATAAAACTTTCCAAGAACAAGTAAATGGTTAAAAACTAACTTCTGAAAGATGATGATAAAAAATTTCAATAAAATAACTTAAAAATTGATTTAAATTTTTTTTTTTTTTTTTTTTTTTAAAAAAGACATTTTTTTAAAAAAGAAATATTTAAAAAAAAATTTAAATCTAATTTTTAAATTAAATCTGTATTGAAAAATCAAGTGATGAAAATATATATGCACTGGGACCCTACATATAAATATGAAGGAAATAAGTTTCTCTGTGTGTACATTCTCTGAATGTTTTATGTTCCCTCACCTATAGGGAGCGGGGCATACTGATTTTGGTGAAGATCCCTTTTGCATCATTATGACACTTTCTTGTCTGCACAATAACATATGAACCAGTGGTTGGATTCATACCTAATTTTGATGGATAATAACTGGGACATTACAAAGAACGGATTAGTTTTTGGTGACCTTGACCTAATTTTCAAGGTCACAGCAGTAGAAAAAAAATACTGGAAATTCAGTGGGGGATTGTGTGTGTTTGGGGGGGGGGGGGGAAACTGTTTTCTCTGAAAACACTGTTAAATTAAAATTTTCAAAACCTTTTTAAAATGATGTCATTGGTTCCTCATGAATATTAATGAGATGCAAATGAGCAAAACCTTCAAATCTCAAAAACTCAGTATGTAATATTTCAATGGGGTTTTCACCACTGGTCTTACCAGACACTCACCGTTCTTTTTAGCATATAGATAAGCAAAAGTGAAGTTAGGAGATTTGTCTACTTTGACATGATTAAAGATCTATTTCATTTCTACTGAATGTCTTGATGGTATTACTTTATGCTTTAACTGATACTGCTCCCAAGTCTTGTTTAGCTGAAGTCTCAACCCCATATAGGTTATGGGCACAGACTTGGAAATCATTGTTTTACATTAAAGTGTTTTTAATCTTTGTATCCTGAATATTTTGATTTAATTGTTACTTAGGGTGTTAATAGATAGTGGCTCAAAGTTTTTCTCAGTTCAAGCCCCACTACCCAAAGTTCAAGGCTACAGACTTAGAAATTAATGTTAAAAGTTTTATGTAATACATTGTATATCACTTACTTAGATAAAAGTGTAGTAGCATATATCAGTCAAGCTTAGAAAAATATGGGACACAAAGTCAACCTTTCCAGATGCAAACATAAATTCTGGATGATATTTGGCCATTGGCATTTTATTTTGGTCGGTTTCTCATAATGAGAAATGGTCATGGCATTATTAGAGATACTTCAGGGATGTAGCCAGTATGTTATAATCAAACATACTGCTTAACACTGATCCTGCTGAACCCGGATATGCCCTGCATTTGCAAACCGTGTAGATCCAGATCAGTGAACTGATCTGAATCTGCGCTGTTTGTCATTAAGTATCTGAATTTGTATCAACAACCTGGATCAAGAAATCTGATTGGCTGAAAATTAGAAGTGGGCATGGCATCTTCATTTGGGTTAACCCTTGTCCTGCTGAATAAATTAAGATGCTACACCCACTTCTACTTTTCAGCCAATCAAATTACTTGATCTAGATTGTTGATATAAATTCACATACTTAATGGCAAACAGTGCAGATCCAGATCAGTTGGCTTCTTCAGAAGCCAACTGATCTGGATCTACACTGTTTGCAAAGGCAGGACATATCCGGGTTCAGCAGGACAAGGCAGGGCTTCCATTAACTTTCAGACTCAGGAAGTCCCAGACTTCCTACACCTCAGATTTGGAAGTCCCACAGGAAAATCTAGGAAGTCCCACTTTTTCCGTGCTGCAGCAGGCTGGCCTTTGTTTCGCAAAACATAGGTTCTTATTTCAGTGTCACACAGAATCATCATGATCTATAATTCTTTCAGATGTGTCTTAAAAACGTCCTTATCGCTTAAAATTCGATCGCATCTTTTTGGAAAGCCTGAACTTGTATTTCGGACCTTTGAGAAAGCATCAACATTGGTAAAACTTCGCATTCGTTTCAAAGCCCAGAAAAGGGAAAAAATAAAATAAAATACGTGAGAGAAAAGCCCCAAAACATGTTTTCTTAAAAATAAACTACCCGGTATGCTAAAATTACTTCACAGAAATGTTTATAATGAAATATTTGTTCGGACAGAAGCTGATCGACACGAGCGAACGTTGCGTCCTTCACAAATTTGCGGGAAAACGGCGCCGACTCTTGTGTAACAACAAACAAATAAAATGCAGCTCTTGATGAAATACCAACAGCAATAACGTTCGTTCGCGGAGAAAAGCAAGCAAAACCATCACAAATCTCCTAAATTTAGACTTACTTTGCGTCTTTTCCGCGCTGGTAAACAGTGCAGCCGGAACGAGGCTACGCATTTAGAAACGGGTTTTCCGAAAACGTTGACGAAAAATATGTTTTATTTTCATTTGAAAAATTGCTTTTATTGTTATAGCATTGTAGGAAAGACAAGCATAAGCTTCTAAATTTGAATAGATTTCAATTTGCGTTTTGTGCATAATTATTTATTTATAGAATTTCCCTCGGTAACTCCCGGAAGTGTTGAGGTGTTTTCAGACGACACACCTTCTTAGCAAAATAATAATTTAAGATTTTAAGACCTGAATATTAAAACAATTAATGACTTCATATAATTTCATTATTTTCTTCCAAAGATCATTTGTGTCAACGCATTTTTGATGTTTATTTCTGGTTCTGAATTTATCTATTTCCAGACAAGGAAAATCCGCTCGTCTAAATTCAATTTATTAGTGCTTCTTGTCTTTGTTTAACTTGCATATCTGTTGAACGCGTCTTCCTGCTAAACTGGTGCGCTGGAAAGATTTATTTATTTCTCATGCATTCTTTGTGTATTTGTTAGGTTTTGGAACTGATAAGGTTGCCAGGAAGTTTTTGAATATAAAGTGCAACCTGGAAAATTCCTCCCGACCGAAAATTTTCGGGTTCATTGGTCAACGTTTTGAACGCGCGTGAACGAATATTTCGGGTGTCGCAGGAGAAAGTTAAATTATACAAACATCAATTAATCAACTCATCACGCTTGACAAATACATGCAGTGATCACACAGCTATCAAAAGGGTGCCGCGACACGTGAGACGGCTGTCAATAAAACTCCCGCAAGCGGAAAGTGGGACGTCCTTAGAAGCTCAGTGAACACAGGTAGTGAATTTCCGATAAGTAGGCGGGGCAAACATCATACAACTCGTTAAAAGTGGGCGGGGTTTTTGACAGTTTTGGACGTCTCGGGTATCGATTTTGGACGGACAAAAGAAATTTCGGAAGTCCGCGGTACGTCTTTGAAGTTCAATTTGGACGTCCGGTGGCAATCTCAGGGCGTAATATACGCCGTACGTCCGCTTAACGGAAGCCCTGCAAGGGTTAATACATCATTTAAACTTATTGAAACATTGTGTTTCAATAATGAATCCATTTGTGACAAGTACCTAAAAGACATACAATGTACTTCATTGTCATATTACAGCTTGTGTTTTTATTTAATGTGCAAAATATAAAAAGCTAGAGATAAAGAAAAAAAAAATGCTGTTTTAGAATATTTGGACAGTTTATTTGACAAATTTCTTGATTTTGTTTCAGGATAAAATACATAGATCATTTGACATGACGAAAGTTCCTATGTCTTACATGCTGTATGTGCTGATATATTTGATCACGATATGTGTATTGCTGTACTACCTAGTGGACAATATGTTTGCAAAAAGTAAACTCTCACCACGTCGCATAAGGAGATGGTATGTATAGTCTCTTAATTGCTGCATCTTAGATGGATAGACAAGGCAGTGGCTCAGTTTGTAGAGCATCCACTTTTTTGTGTTCAGGAGGTTTTGAGTTTGATCCCTATGGCTGAAAATCTACCAAGTATATCCAGCACCCTTAACCCATTGTAGACTAAATAGATTCTCCCACACTATATATTGGAAAAGTCCAATTTCAATTTTAGGTATGTCCAGTTATGAAATTTATATATTCCTAGAGAAAAATGGCTCAAGTATTTGCAAAAAGTGGAGACCCTGATCAGACGCCACCTTCTGTGGCATCTGATCCGAGTCTGCACTTTTTGCCAAGTACCCTTTTAGGGGTCTCCAGACTACAATGGGTTAAAACATCATTTATCCATAAAAATGCACTGTGTAATGGATTATTAACCCTTTCGCCCCTAAGTTTATGAAATGGACTCTTCCATCCTTGAATTTGGGCATGTTGACTGATGCAGAATATGGTTTCAATCAAAAACAGAATGGTAAACAGTGTAGATCCTGATGAGATGACTCGTTTCAAGCCACCTCATATGGATCTACACTGTTTGGACAGATATATGTTTTGGTCTGCTGGGCTGAAAGAGCGAAAATGGTTTATTTACAAAATTAATTGTTTTTTTTTTTTTGCAGTTCATTGTCTCATGAACACATGAGGTGACATGCAAAGTAAGTGAACCCGAAGGGGTTCATCTAACTAAACTTTGCACATAACCGGATGCCTTCTGGAATCAGTAAACTGCAAAAACTAAAATTTCTTATTTACTTTTTTATCATATGAAAAAAATCCCAGTTAGGGGATGAATATGCAGAGACAACCTCTTCAACTCTCTTTAATGCCAAGTACGTCATTTGGCATGAAAAAAGTATGAGTGGGATGCAAAAGCCATTGTGTTCATTGAATGATCTTCAGCAAACAGAGTGTGGGTGGGATATAAAAGCCATTGCATTCTTTGAAAAAGGAAATCACTCAGAAATGTATTACTGTATTCAACCTAATTTCCGCACATACCTAAGGGTGGTTGGGTGAGGCAAAGATGTCGTGTATCTTGCGTCACTGGGGCGTCTAATTCTTATTGGCTTACAGTTGGGCAAGGCCTGCTATCCTTGCAGCAAGTAAGGGTAGAGGGGGAATGTTTTTATTTCTTCTGTTTCTTCACTTTCATTTTCCTTTCTTCCCTGCCCTCTCTTTCATCTCCTCTTCTATCTCTCTTCTCCCTTTCTCTGGAAGATGACACAAAATGACCCACATGGGTTGCCGTGTCGTTAAACCCCAACTCATTCAATCTGCACAGATTTGAAGTCTTCATGTTACAGCCCATGTTACAGCCCATGTTTTGCCTTGACAAGTCGAGGCAATTCAAATGAGTACTCACAACATATGCTTTTATAAAGACAGTCAGGAACAAATTCCGCGTAAGCATCATTAAAAATCCTCTCACGAAATCCTCTGCTAATCATTAGCTAAAATGTGCCCTTAATAGGTACACATTTTTCTAAAAGGTTTTCCCAGTAATTTTGAAAAACCTAAGCACACCATGTGGTAATTAGATTGAATAATGTGATTCATCAAACAGATACTTGGGGTCGGTGGAGTTTTGCAGTTTTATAATATTGAACAATATACAAAGTCAGTTTTTGTTGTTGTTTTTTTTTTTTGTTGTTTTTTTTTTTTTTTTCGTCTAAAAACACTTCTGAAAAATCTGATATTTGCTGGAAGGGTATCTACGTATACCCACAAGGTGGGTATACATACCTTTCTAGCAATACCAGTTTTTTTTTGAAAACCATTTTTAGACGGGGGTAAAACATAGTTTCACTTTGTATGGTGTTCAATAATATAAATATGCAAAATTAAGAAGATGAAAAAATGCAAGAGACCAAATTCGGGCCACACGCTTCACTGACTCAAGTGTCTGTGATCTCAAGTGCTTGCACTGAAAATTTAAAATTGATGTTTTTGCAGGGCATGTCTTTTGAGTATTTCTAGCACATGGACACTACTAATGGTTGTGAATCTTACATGTGCATACAGGACAGAGTTAGCAGTGGAGAAAAATATACACCTTTTATCGGAAGTATTGGTAATGTACATTTGTGTAACACTGGTCCTGCTGAACCCCTCTTTTGCAAACAGTGTAGATCCAGATCAGTTGGCTTCTGAAGATGGTAACTGATCTGCACATTTTGTCATTCAGTATGTGAATTGATATCAACAGTCTGAATTTCCCAGAAAATGAAAGAGGCAGTTGTATTGAAATGTCATGCTCCATTTTTGAGGGAAACTAAGTAAAGACAAGAGGCCCAGGAGCCACAGCTCGCTCACCTGAATGAAATAGCCACTGCAGATATGCAGATGTTATGCAACATTTTTCCAATCCTATCATTGCAACTAATGAAAGGATCATCATTTGAGCATTTCTTGAAGAAGAAGAATATGTTGGTTTTTTTTGTTATCATTATTTCACAACATATGGGCATGACAGTCAATGGAGCATGACCATTTGAACAAACTCTCTATCCAGAGCAAGTTTCGGCTCAAATCGACCAAAGGTTTGGGAACAGATGTCGAAAATGATTTTCAAGATCATGGATTTTCGATCGGCCTATCAATTTTAGCTGTTTTGTGTCTACTAGGCGACCCAATGCTCCTCATCAAGTTTCAACTCAACTAGATCATAGTCTGTAGAGGAGATGTCCAAAATATGAATTCTCAACATTTTTCCCATAATGTTGCTTTCCCATGCATTTGTAGGGCCAATACCAGTGCATGGGAAAGCAAATTTGACCTTGCTGTAAAAAGGTCAAACGTCAACATAGGATCATCATTTTAGCAATTTTGTTAGACCTCCTGTCCCCAATGATTTGTGCAAAGATTAGGCTCCACAGCTTATTTAGTTCTGGAGAAGATTTTAAAGATTTTCACCATATATGGGCATGGTGACCATATTGGTGAATGGACCGCAAGTATTTTAACAATCTTTTGTTCCCCAGCCCCAAGAAGGCGCCACTTGAAATTTGAGCAGCATTGGCCCAGAGGCTTCAGAGGAGAAGTCGTTTGAAATTCTTAACATTTTTCCCATACAAATGTATGGGCCCATACAAATGCATAGTGAAGTAGACTACCTCGCCATAAAAAGGTCAAATGTTAATGTATGACCATCGTTATAGCAACTTTGGTAGACCGTCCGTCCCAAATTTGTGCAAAGATTCAGCATCCTCGGTTCTGGAGAAGAAGGCTTTTAAAGGTTTTTATATATATGGGCATGGCAGCCATCTTAGTCAGTGGAGCCATCTTAGTCAACGGACCGTGTCCATTTTAACACTATTTCATTCCCGCGACCTAAGGAGGCTCCGTATGAAGTTTGAGCAAAATTGGCTCAGTAGCTTCAGAGAAGTTGTTTGAAAATGTTAACGGATGGATGGATGGACGACGGACAAAAATTGATCACTATAGCTCATCCTGATCATAGCTCAGGTGAGCTAAAAAAACAACAAAATTTAGTTATGTTATCTGTTAATTGGTGTGTTAAGGAGTATACATAGTACAGTAAGTGTCCTAAAATTTCGAACACTTTATTCCACAGTTTTTTTTGCCTTTTTTTTTTTTTTTTTTTTTTATGCAGTTGTATCTTAAAATACTTAGTGGAATGGCAAACAGTGACCACTTCATGTTTGTTTATACCCCCGGCATACGAAGTATGCAATAGGGTTATATAGTTTTTGTCTTTTTTGTGTGTCTGTCAGTCAGTCAGTCAGTCTGTCTGTTAACATTTATTTTGTGTCAAACATATCTCAGGAACTACTTTACCTAGAAACTTGAAATTTTGTACACATGACAAGTACGACTAGTTGTATTGTGGGAAAGAAAATAAGGGCCATGGGGCCAGGTCCCTTAGAGTTGTTTCCCTTTGTTCTTCTGGCTATACTGATGGCCATGGCATTTATTTGTGTCAAAGATATCTCAAGAACTACTCTACCTAGAAACTTGAAATTTTGTACACATGACAAGTATGACTAGTTGTATTGTGGGAAAGAAAATAAGGGCCATGGGGCCAGGTCCCTTAAAGTTATTTCCCTTTGTTCTTCTGGCTATACTGATGGCCATGGCATTTATTTGTGTCAAAGATATCTCAAGAACTACTTTACCTAGAAACTTGAAATTTTGTACACATGACAAGTATGACTAGTTGTATTGTGGAAAGAAAATAAGGGCCACGGGGCCAGGTCCCTTAGAGTTATTTTCCTTTGTTGTTCTGGCTATACTGATGACCATGGCTGGGGGTATTAGTGAGCATATGCTCACTTCATGGTCTAGTTGTTTGTGTTGAGGTTTTATGGCCTAGTCAGCTCAGTGGGGTCATGTCAAGCATGGTCAGTTTTCCTAACCACACTTTTACTGGGCAGGCTTAGTTCTCTAAGCAGTTAACCAGTATTGTGCATATTCTTTCACCAGAAACTGACAACTGCCCTTCTTGAATCAGAGGAAGGAAGAGAATAATATTTCATGATCAAATCTCCATGAAAGAATGTTGCTGACCCAGCGGGAGTCTAACCTGCAACCTCCTGATCGCCAATCGGACATGCATCAAACTGAGCCACCCATCACGAAAACATGCCTATATATAAATTTGACCCCCTTCAACCCCACTTTTATATAGTAAAACTGGGGTTTACAGGGGTATACATTATTTTTCTTATTTTTATCGCACCTGCTTGTAGCAGGGTGGGATATAGGCGTCCGATTTTCTGTCCGTCCATCAGTCCGTCTGTCAACATTTTTGTGGACGTTCGACATTTATGTCAAACTTAGTATTCTAATCAACTACAAGACTAAACAACCATCAAACCTTGCATGAAACATCTCCCTGACCTCCTGACTTTGCAACATAGGCGTCCGCTTTTCCGTATGTCTGTCCATTCGTCCGTCCGTCTGTCAACATTTATGTCGAAGTTCGACATTTATGTCAAAGTTAGTATTTTAATCAACTACAAGACTAAACAACCATCAAACCTTGCATGAAACATCTCCCTGACCTCCCGACTTTGCGACATAGGTGCCAACTTTTCCATTTGTCTGTCTGTTCGTCTGTCCGTCTCTTAACAGTTCTGTTATGTCGAAGTTCGACATTTATGTCAAAGTTAGTATTCTAATCAACTACAAGACTAAACAACCATCAAACCTTGTATGAAATATCTCCCTGACCTCCTGACTTTGCGACATATATGCCCGCTTTTCCATTCGTCTGTCCGTTCGTCCGTCCGTCTGTCTCTTAACAGTTCTGTTATGTCGAAGTTCGACATTTACGTTGAAGTTAGTATTCTAATCAACTACAGTTCTACAACAACCATCATACCTTGCATGACACATCTCCCTGACCTCCTGACTTGGCAGATATGTTGACCCAGTGACCTTGACCTATATTTTGCGCTCCATTGACTTTGACACAATTTACGTTGACGTTCCAGATCTTCTCAACTATAAGGTGTACAACTACCAAACCTTGCATAGTGCTTCTCCTAGATGTACAAACTTCGCAGGTACCTTGACCCGGTGACCTTGACCTATATTTTGCACTCCAGTGACTTTGACATATTTTGCGTCGATGTTCGATATCTCCTCAACTATAAGGCCTACAACCATCAAACCTTGCAAAGTGCTTCTCCTCAATGTACTGACTTAGCAGATACCTTGACCTGGTGACCTTGACCTATATTTTGGCTGCAGTGACTTTGACATAATTTACGTCAACGTTCCAGATCTCCTCAAGTGTAAGACCTCTAGCCACCAAACCTTGCATAGTGCTTCTCCTATATGTACTGACTTGGCAGGTATCTTGACCCGATGACCTTGACCTATATTTCGCGCTCCATTGCCTTTTATACATTTTATGTCAACGTTCAATATCTCCTCAACTATAAGGCCTACAACAATCAAACCTTGCATAGTGCTTCTCCTCAATGTACGGACTCTGCAGGTACCTTGACTGAGTGACCTTGACCTATATTTCACGCTCCATTGACTTTTACACCTTTTACGTCACCCTTCCATATGTCCTCATCTGTAAGGCCTTAAACCACCAAACCTTATATAACACTTCTTCTCGATGTACTGACTCGACAGGTACCTTGACCTGGTGACCTTGACCTATATTGTGCACTCCAGTGACTTTGACACATTTTATATTGATGTTCGGTATCTCCTCAAATATAAGACCTACAACCACTAAACCTTGCATAGTGCTTCACCTCATTGCACTGGCTTGGCAGGTACCTTGACCCAGTGACCTTGACCTATATTTGACACATTTTACGTTGATGAATGATAACTCCTCAACTATAAGGCCTACAACCACCATACCTTGCATTGTGCTTCTCCTTGATGTACTGAATTAGCAGGTACCTTGACCCGTGACCTTGACCTATATTTCATGCTCCAGTGACTTTTACATATTTTACGTCAACGTTCCATTATCATTGGGCTGTATGATACGAAAAGTCAGTGCTGAAGATATAGCCATTAGAGGGAATGGGACTGGCCTGGAATATATGTGCCCCACTAGGCACTTTGTCTACATTTTTTCAACCCAGTTTTCCAAGTAAGCACTGCTAAGAATGAAATAAACTTATTTAATAACCACATTCTGATTGTGGCTCCTGTGACTTTTGCGCCAGCAGGTGCGATGACGCCTTCCGCGGAATTCTTGTGCTAAATAACATAGATTGTGGGTACTCGTTAGAACCGCCTCGCCTAGGCGGTTCTAACAAGTACCCACAATCTATGTTTTGAGCAGAAATATGAAAAATATCGGGGTTTTTATCTGAAAATTTTTGAGTTTTTGGAGATGAAATCGTCTATATATTTGAATAGGCATGTTTTTGTAATGTGTCATTGTACAGAGCCTTTCATTATCACCCTTCCAGCTTCAAATAATGTTGAAAGGGACATAAATCATCATTCTAACACCCCTGCACGTGTTGTTCCTTATTTGTCTTTATATTTCTAGCCGTGCTTTATCTAAGGTATTTGAGCACTGGAATTTCGTCGCGTGCTATCGACAGGAAACCGATCATATTTGCGAAAGTTTCGCCCCCTGGTAACTATGGATGCTAGATTAGCATACAATATTGGCCGAAACATTCATATACATAATAAATTATTTTGTTTATTAAGACAGAAAATGATCTATGAGCATATTGCAGTTCTTTGACTTTTTTTTACCTGATGAGTTTCTCTACAGTTTACACCATTCAAACACATTCGTTTTACTTCTTGTTTCGGTCGTATTTGTTGACGTTCGAAAACGAAAGTAAGTCGGTTAACATTCTTATTTGCTGTTTTATATCTGTCCTTATTAAAGTCCATCGCAGCACTCAAATTTCATACGTTTTGCAATTCTTTCATGATCACAGGATTTAAGATCTTATATTAATACATCGTTTATTTCTATTTTACACCGTCAGCTGATTTGCATAAGTTATCCACCATCTTTTTAAATATTCGCCATTGATCCTTGTAACTACGTAACCGCGTGACATAATGCTTAAGAGGTATTGTCGACTACCAAAGGGGAAGTCAGGTAATAAAAATAATAATGAAAATCAATAAAAAAAATTCATTTATGCAAAACTCGCTCAATGAGGGGTGTTAGAATAGAAATAAATTATTCCAAACTGTGCTCAAATGCTCCAGATAAAGCACAGTTGAGTTTGGGTTGTATCCATTTGAGCACTTGCTCTCTGCGCTAGCTCGTGCTCAAATGGGTACAACCCAAACTCAACTGTGCTTTATCTTAGGCATTTGAACACAGTTTGGAATAATTTATTTCTTAAACATCATGATCTTGGTCTTTGCTGGTTGCATAAGGACCACTTCTATTTGGTATTATGGTTTCAGGTTGGTCATCCATCTACATCCATCAGTATTTTCATTTCCAGACAATAACTTTAGTAAATATAAATGGATTTTCACCAAACATGGCATGTGTATTGATATTGTAGGCATCTGGTTTGGAATTACTAATGGGCAAATTTCATCAAATTTTTATAGGGTTATCTGCCCACTACACGACAGTGGCGGTGTATTATTGTTTCTCATTTTCATTTGTATAGTTTAGTACAGCTGAATTATTGATTGATATGCCCATTTTCATTTTCAGGCAGATGCCATTTCTTTACATCTGAACTGTGATAAACTTCATTCCATTCTCTTATACTGGAGGACTCGCTGTTTACCCCCAACTACCATGGGAAATATATTACTGTTTGGAATCATTGGTGTTCGTGATGTGATATTCTTTCTTCAATATTACAGTATACCAATAGTGACAGTGTTAATAACACCAATGTTTAAAGTTCTTCTCTCATTGATCACTGTGTATAGTCCTGGTTCAAATGGAAGTTGATAACTAGTCTGATTCATAGTTTTGTTCATATATTCTAGAGTTTGTAGGAATCTTGAGTACGGGTATTGCAGGGCTCAGGGAAGGTTTTCAGAATTGTTACAGAAAAAACATATGAGCCATGTCATGTAAAAATGTGCCTGTATGTGGACAGTCTCGTAACGAAAATATGCCTATATAATTTTGACCCCGTTAAACTCCAGTTTTATATAGTAAAACTGGGGTTTGCAGAGGTATACATTATTTTTCTTATTTTTGCTCAAAAACATAATTTGTGGGTACTCGTAAGAACTGCCTCGCAGAGGGGGTTCTAACAAGTACCTACAATCTATGTTTTGAGCAGAAATATGAAAAATATCAGAGTTTTTTTATCTGAAAATTTTAAATTGTGGAGGTGAAATTTTCTATATATTTGAATAGGCATGTTTTTGTAATGTGATTTATAGGGCATTTGCTGTCCACTAACAAAATTATTAGGTAAATATATATATTGTATTAAACTGTGTATTACGTATTTTTTTTTTTTTTTTTAATCATAAAAAAGGTTTTTAAAAATCTGATGTGTGTTATTGATAGGAACACCAAAATCAGGAAAAACATCTCCAGGATAATCGGTCAGGAAAACTCATTGCAAGTGCAATCAGCTTTTATAAATGCGTCATAGATTGATCGCTTTAAGAAATCTGTAATTCTTGATACCTATCTCACCAATGTTATGGTTTTGGCGGCTCAAAATAAGCTACTTGATCAGATTTTAGTCGGGTTTCCCAATTCCTGTAAAGATGGAGGCCATCTTGGATTTCCTATCGGCTGTTTTTAGCTTTTTTATGCCCCGCCACCAAAAAAGTGGCAGGGTATTATGTTATACCCTCTGAAATTTTGAGTGTCCGTCCATCCATCTGTCTGTCTGTCCGTCCATCAGCGCCCCCACCATTCGTGTGCCCGCAACTCCTCCTACAGTTTTAGGCCAATCCTTTTCAAACTTTACAGGTGCTTTTAGGATGGTCTGAAGATATGCATATTGTTTTTTCAGAATCCTGAAATTATTTTTTATTACCTTTTTTGCATTTTTAACCTTTTTTCGAGCCCTAATACTACAGAAATGTATAGGGAGTATGTACCTTGTACGCGCAACTCCTCCTACAGTTTTAGGCTAATCCTTTTGAAACTTTACAGGCGCTTTTAGGATGGTCTGAAGATATGCATATTGTTTTTTCAGAATCCTGAAATTATTTTTTATTACATTTTTTGCATTTTTAACTTAGACTTTTTTCGAGCCCTAATACTACAGAAATGTATAGGGAGTATGTACCTTGTACGCGCAACTCCTTCTACAGTTTCAGGCCGATCTTTTTGAAGCTTTACACACGCTTTTAGGATGGTCTGAAGATATGCATATTGTTTTTTTTTTCAGAATCCTGAAATTATTTTTTATCACTTTTTATTGCATTTTTAACTTAGATTTTTGTGTTTTTTTTGTCACTTGCTTGATACATTGCACTGGCAGGGCATGGTGCATGGCTTGCAGTTTTATTTGATCTCTCAATATTTCCTACAAAGTTTCAAGTCAATTGGCACAGGGGTGCAAGAGTATTTTTTTTTTAAGCAAATTGTTGATGCCGCATGACAGACATTGACCAATCACAACAGCTCACCTTGAGCACTTCCTGCTCAGGTGAGCTAATAACCAAGTGCCATAACTGTGTTGTTCTTTTTCTGCTCTTTCCATCTTTGTCTGCTCTTCCCATTCCTATCTTGGTTTCCTCATTTTTATTTCACATTAATAAAAGAGCTTAAGTAATTGATTTATATATATTTATTACTTTCTCTTTATGTATTGGCCTTTTTCTAGTACATACATGTAGTTCAAGAAAAACTGTCTATCTGATATGGTTATACAGAAAGCACTAAGGGTTTAAAACAGCTAATAATGAATTCAAAAACAATATGACACATGCAGGTTGAAAATCACTTATCTCTCAATGCACCAGCAACATCAACAGCAGACAATATTCTCTAATATTTTACTTTTCCAAGAAAATAACACTTATTTCATGTGAATCGCCTGTTAGGCAGATGAGTCACAAAATATCAAGCCATATTTTCAAGGGAAAAAAATAAAATAAAAAATAAAATAGAATGACTGCTACGATTTTGAATGACACTTTAAAAGTTAAGTACGTGAACAGCAAAGACACAGACCAGCCCACATATAGGTTGCAGTGCTTAGCACTCCGGGTAAAAATTTCAGCAGATGATATATTAAAATATTTTTATTTTCTCAGAAACAAGTTTTGACATTTCATGCAACTTTTCTCCCTAAGAGACAAATTGCATGAAATGTCAAAACCTTTTTTCTGGGAAAAGTGAAGAAAAAAAAAAAAAAGAAATAATCAATTTGTTGTCTGCTGGATTAACCCAGAGAGTGGTAAAGGTTAAGAATATCTGGGTCATGTGAGAAAATGTACCTAGCCATGTGTGCCTATACATCACCTGAAGATCAGCCTGTACATCACCTGAAGATCTGCCTGCACACCACCTGAAGATCTGCCTGCACACCACCTGAAGATCAGCCTGTACATCACTTAAAGATCAGCCTGTACATCAATTAAAGATCAGCCTGTACATCACCTGAAGATCTGCCTGTACATCACCTGAAGATCAGCCTGTACATTACCTGAAGATCAGCCTGAACATCACCTGAAGGTCTGCCTGTACATCACCTGAAGATCTGCCTATACACCACCTGAAGATCAGCCTGTACATCACTTAAAGATCAGCCTGTACATCACCTGAAGATCAGCCTGTACATTGCCTGAAGATCAGCCTGTACATCACCTGAAGATCAGCCTGTACATTGCCTGAACATCAACCTGTACATCACATGAAGGTCTGCCTGTACATCACCTGAAGATCTGCCTGTACACCACCTGAAGATCAGCCTGTACATCACTTAAAGATCAGCCTGTACATCACCTGATCAGCCTGTACATTGCCTGAAGGTCAGCCTGTACATCACCTGAAGATCAGCCTGTACATTGCCTGAAGATCAGCCTGAACCTCACCTGAAGGTCTTCCTGTACATCACCTGAAGATCTGCCTGTACACCACCTGAAGATCAGCCTGTATATCACTTAAAGATCAGCCTGTACATCACCTGAAGATCAGCCTGTACATTGCCTGAAGGTCAGCCTGTACATTGCCCGAAGATCAGCCTCTACATCACCTGAAGGTCTGCCTGTACATCACCTGAAGATCTGCCTGTACACCACCTGAAGATCAGCCTGTACATCACTTAAAGATCAGCCTGTACATCACCTGAAGATCAGCCTGTACATTGCCTGAAGGTCAGCCTGTACATTGCCCGAAGATCAGCCTCTACATCACCTGAAGGTCTGCCTGTACATCACCTGAAGATCTGCCTGTACACCACCTGAAGATCAGCCTGTACATCACTTAAAGATCAGCCTGTACATCACCTGAAGATCAGCCTGTACATTGCCTGAAGGTCAGCCTGTACATCACCTTAAGATCAGCCTGTACATTGCCTGAAGATCAGCCTGAAGATCAGCCTGAAGATCAGCCTGAAGATCAGCCTCTACATCACCTGAAGGTCTGCCTGTACATCACCTGAAGATCTGCCTGTACACCACCTGAAGATCAGCCTGTACATCACCTTAAGATCTGCCTGTACACCACCTGAAGATCAGCCTGTACATCACCTGAAAATCAGCCTGTACATTGCCTGAAGATCAGCCTGTACATCACCTGAAGATCAGCCTGTACATCACCTTAAGATCAGCCTGTACATCACCTGAAGATCAGGCTGTACATCACTGAAGATCTGCATGTACATCACCTGAAGATCAGCCTGTACATCACCTGAAGATCTGCCTGTACATCACCTGAAGATCTGCCTGTACATCACCTGAAGATCTGCCTGTACGCCACCTGAAGATCAGCCTGTACAATACCTGAAGATCTGCCTGTACACCACCTGAAGGTCTGCCTGTACATCACCTAAAGATCCATTAGACCCTTTATTACCCACAAAACATGCAGTAATGACTGATCTTCAGACTGCATGGATGCCCAGTCTGATTTGTATTCTTGGTTGGGACATTTTCTCGTGTTGTGGCTCATTTGTGCCCTCACTATTCATATGGGAAAAGGCAATTTGCTCTCGCAGTCACTCGTTTTCAGATAATGCAACCAATCATTCTTTATCCAGCCATTCAATGAAATAAATCCATGGGTAAATACTTGCAACAGGTTTATATATCACTCAGAACCTTGCTTATGTATTATATAACATATACAACCTATAATTTGTCACACTACTCCCAATGTTGTACTTGTAAAACCAGCAGAGTAAATGAGTATATCTAGATTATACTACATGTCATGTACATTGAGATGTTCTCAATCAATGGATATATAAGAAAGATTCTACCCCATTTTGTAAATGGAGACCATTTTTGCAGACTGGAAACTGCCTCCCTAGTATCTGACTCTTTTCAGAAATGAGGGACCACTCTTAAAAGTTTAAGAGGAGACCCTACAGAGAAGAGAGGCAAACATTTCCATGTCATTTATCTCCCTTGAAATGAATATCCATTCCCTTTAAATGTCCTAAATCTTCAGTAAAATTCATTTTACTATCTGCTGATACATGTACAGTCGTTTCTCGTTATCTCGAATTCCAAGGGACTCACTGAACACTTCAAGATATCGGTACCTCGACATATCAGAGTTGAGAGAGTGAGGAAAACAATAAATTGAACAACCACATTTAACAAATGAATATGTAATTTGACTCCTGAAGTTAGAAATATATATATAAAATAATGTTGAAAAGAGGAGATCTTTTCCACATTATTTTGTTACCTGTTGTCATAGTTTCATGTTAAAACAGGGACCAATTTTCACTTCGAGATAAGCGGTAATTCGAAATAAGCGAGTTTGAGATAACGAGGTTCGACTGTATGTCTAAAATTGCTAGATGAATTGCAAACTGTGTAGACCCTGATCAGACACCACAGACTTCAGGTCTACACTGTTTGTTCAGTCCTTATACTCTGTGTTATCATGATAAATTTCAAGTTTCAAACCATTAATGCAAGTTTCAAACCATTAATATACAGTAAATCATACAATACTTGCATGCAAAGAGAAAATGATATTAAATCTGATTTTTCAAAACTTGTTACCATATAATGGACCATGTTAAATATGAACAATCTGTGACAAGTTTGGCAGTGTCAGTAGCCCGTAGATTTACAGCTTGCCTTGTTGTGTAGCAATTGTGGGTTCATATAATGTTCAGGGTGGACTTCTTGTGCTTGTAGAATTTTCTGACAACATTTAGTTGTATAGCTTCTGATAAGGCACTGTTTTCAACTGAAAGTTCTGACTTTTCTATCGCCACTAAAATATGTTGTGAGTTCACATTAGAAGCACCATGGCAAGGTGCTTCTAATTACCCTTAATCTATGCTTTCATTGTAAGATAAGAAAATCTTTTTATAGTCAAACCTCAACAGCTCTAACACCGATGGCTTGTTTACCATGGCTAATTGGAACTCGTTTTTCAGTCCTTACGAAATTCTTCCAGTAGCTCAAAACAAATATTTAGGGAAATTTTATTCTATCATCAAATTGTATGTTGTGTGTACTCATCAGAATTGCGTCTTTGAGGTGATTCTAATGAGTGCACACAACATACCATTATTTATAGATAAAAAACACTTCCCTACATTATCACCATTTGCTTCCAGACATGGGGCCATGAGTAACCCATTGTAGTCGGGAGACCCCTAAACAGGTAATTGGCAAACAGTGCAGACCCAGATCAGATGCCGCAGTATGCAGCATCTGATAGGGTCCCCACTGTTTGCTAATAGTTCAGCCTTTTTTCTATAGGAATATCTAAATCTCACAGCCAGACCTACCTAAAATTGAAATTGGACTCTTCCAATATATAGTGTGGGAGATTCAATTCAGTATACAATGGGTTAGCCGTCAGTGGCTTGAACTACCCATTTCGCAAATAAATTTCCAAGGCCCCAAAGATGTTCGAGCCACTGAGGTTTTACTGTATGCGAATGCTCCTCTGATCTGGAGTTATGATTGTGATGTCTTTGTCTTGTTCCCATTTGAATGAAAATAGTTAATAGGGTGTTTTTTCGTCATACACTACAATCTCTTTATAACATGGTTCGTTATAACAGGGTTTTGGATATAACACGGTTCAAAGGTGGATCCTAAAAATGTATAGATTATATTGAAAAATGACCATAAATGGTCATTTTTCAATATAATCTATACATTTTTGTTTGGATATAACACGGTTGTTTAACTAACACGGTTTATGCTAACGACCCCAACAATAGTGTTATAAAGAGATAGTGGTGTATTTGTGAACAAGCCTAAAAGTGTAATGTCACCTTTTCATACCTTTCAACAACAAAAAGCAGAACACAGTCGCAGGACTATAAGGATCTATCATTGGTGTGAGGGGTAGATAGAAAAATTCCTTCCCGAGGATCACTGGCATCATGAGGCTTGCCCTGTGATGCTAGACTGTGATCAAGAGGGACAGATTTTTCTATCTACCCTTCACACCCTTGATAGATTCTTTTTCTTGCACACCTTAAAATTTCTGAACACATATTTTTTAATAATGCAGTCACTTTGATTGCTGACGTCCGCTATATTGCGATGACATTACTGTGGCGGTTAATGACGTCATTATGTTCAGTGACGTAAACCTTAACGATGGCGTAACCAGCAACATCCGTTACAACTAGTGCATATCAAACACATGAGAATTCTGGATTTTTATCTAACCCTGGGTAGGATAAGAATTTCTATCCCAGGGTTAAATCCAGGATTTTTTTTTATTTGGTGTGCTAGAAAATATGGGCCCATTTGTTCAAAGCTAACGACGTCGTTAGTTAACGATTCGTTAAAATTTACATCGAGTGATACGCAAATATGCTGAAATTTTTTGTTGAAAAAATGTGAGTAGCTTTTGCAGTGCAAAAGCTACTCACATTTTTTCAGCAAAAAATATCAGAATATTATATATTGAATCTGCTAAAACAGTTAACGAAATGACCCTTAACGAGCTCATTAAGCTAACAACGCTTTGAACAACTGGGCCCTGTTCATTTAGCTTCAAACCAAATTTACTACCAGTATGCAGAAAACAGTATAGAAATTAATTTTGGAAATGGTGAAAAGAAGCTAGAACAACTGAAAGTAGAAAAAAATTCTCAGCAATTTTGCACATACCTTTCATACCTTTGCTGACAAATAATACTTGTATAACAAGTAAATTATATCATGAAAAAAATATATATTATGAAAACAGAAAATGGTTTTAAACTGAATGAAGCAGAATATTTTCCCAAATTAAAGTACAGAATTGTTCCATATAGTAAAACCTATATTTTCCCAGTGTTCCAAGTAAGACATTTTTTTTTCTTTTCTTTTTTTTTTTTTTTTTTTTTTGACAGGCCAGTCTTAAGTTGTGCTTGCCCATCATATGAAAAAATTTAAGTCTGTAACATGACCTTAGGTTCACTGTAAAATTAAAAAAAAAAAAAAAAAAAAAAAAAAGTATATATATATATATATATATATATATATATATATATATGGCAGTATGTTCCCAGACCTCAAGCTCTTGAGTAAACCAAATGGGTCAGTATCTAACATTCCAAGTTTTAACTAAATCCACTTAAGCATTCAGCAGGTGAAGATATTTAAAGAAAACTTACAAGAAGTCTGTGACTTTGTCAAAGGTACTTTTTTTTTATCAGTATTTAACATCAAGCCAAGTATCAACTAGTAACAATGTTTTCAGAGTAAACAGATGTCCCCACACAATGAGTTTTCAGTTTTTCTACTGCTGTGACCTTGAAAATTAGGTTAAGGTCATCAAAATAATATCAGTTCTTTGCTATGTCCCAATTATATATCCATAGAAAATTTGGTAAGAATCCTACATACTATGCAGACAAGAAAGTGTCACGCTGACAGGCATCACGATCCACACCAAAATCAATATGTTCCCCTCCCCGTAGGTGGGAGGACAAACCAAAATCCATTCAAGCATTCATGAGATACTGATTTTTAGTAACTTTAATCGACATAATACTTCAGTGTGAAAAGTCAGTGACCTTTACCTGATGGTCAATCAGGGAGGTGGGGCTTGCAATATACTAAACTTTGAACTAGTATCTATCATCACTCCAAGTATCAATAAAATCCATCCATGCATTCAGAAGATATTGCTCTATAAAAAAATAACATAAAACTATTAAAAAAAATAAGTCCATGACCTTGATCTCAAGGTCATTAGTGAGGGTTGCGCTTGCACTAAACAAAACTTTGAACCAGCATTTAACACCAACCCAAATATCAAATAAATTAATTAAAGCAATAGGATACAGATCTTCTAAAAACTGTAATATAAAAGGGTAACATGAAAAATCTATGTCCATGACCTGGCAGGTTTGAAGGTGGTACTGTATAAAATTAAGGACCAAAACCTGCAAACAGCCTTTTATAAACTTAATTCTACTTTTTCCCCATATTTGCAGTTTTAAGAAAAGAGTTAATTGAAAAACTTGCATACAAACTATCCAAACTTTTAATATTAAGCAGAATAAGCATACGCATGTAATCCTCCATTCATATGATCAAGAGGGAATTACAAAAAAAAAAAAAAAAAGCTACATGTACATATTATACTACAAAAATCTATCTATGAACATTTAACAAAATCTGTTTAACAAATGCATACAACACCTAACATCACAGAATATTGTAATGCTAACTACCACTAACTTAATGAACTCTATTCTGCCAGATGTGATGGCTTTTTTTGATGGCCTTACTAAAAGTGTTCCCCATCTTTTCAACTTTCAAATGCTTAATAATTGTTTTGTCTTCAAAGAAAAAACAAGAGGACCAATATGATCCTGTATTGCTCACCTGAGCACCTAGGATATCAGTATTTAGCCAAGGGGCAAAGGCAGACAGTCAAGTGCAAAATACAGTCGAACCTTAACATCGATGGCTCTTTTAACATGGCTAATTTGAACTTGGTTTTGAGACCATGCAAATTTCTTCCAATAGCTCAAGAAACATATTTAGGGAAAATTTTCTTATTTTATCATGAAATTGTATGTTGTGTGTTCTGATAAGAATCACCTCATCAAGGCAGTTCTAATGAGTACACTCAACATACAATGTTTGGGTAGAAATAATGAATATCACTAAATGCTTCCTGACCTGGCACCATGATTAACCCTCAGTGGCTCGAACTACCCGTATCTTGAACAAATTTCCAAGGTACCAAAGAGGTTTGAGCCATTGAAGTTCGACTATGCATCCAAAACTTTTCTCTTACATATATAATAGAAGCAAATTTACCTTGCACTATTGAGGTCATGCTGAGCAAGTCATTTGATCTACTAACACTTTTCCTGTGCAGACATAGTCCACTAAGTGGTACTAGTACTTTGTGCACATACCGCTGCCAGCAAATGACAAGGGGTGGTCGGGTGTGGCGATGGTGTCATGTATTTTACGTCACCCGGGTGACCAACTGATTTTGGCTTACAGTTGGGCAAGCCCGGCTATGCTTTTAGCAGGTAAGGGTATTGGGGGAATGTTTTTATTTCTTTGCTTTCATTCCTGTTCCACTTTCTTCCCTGTCCTTCTCATTCATCTCTACTATCTCTTTTATCTCTTTTCTCCCTCTCTCTGGGAGACAACACAAAATGACCCACAAGGGTTGATGTGTCGTTAAACCCCAACACAATCAATCAGTGACTGCCAAATGCCCTTAAATCAGTGGGGGAGAGAGAATGACCTTAGTAATTATATCACTATGAATCACCACATAATTGATGTGGCAGAGCTGGGATTCAAACTTGAGCCCCCTAGATCTACAGTCAGATGCTTTGTGGGTTGCACTATGAAGCCTGGCTACTGCCATAGTGAAAAGCAGACAAGATCATTACATAAGAAATTTTTCTCTACTGTGAATTATTGTCAAAGAACTCATGATTTTGGAGGGCAGATTGCGAAGTATTAATTCATGACTGCAGATCTGGAGTGAATTAATATTCACATCTGCCCCAAAACACCATGTGTTAGTTGACAATAATTCACATCAGAGAAAAAATATTTTAATTCTAACAAGATACATAAAGGAAAACCAACATCGTTGCAATGTTTTACAAGGAACTGTTTTGCAGTGGACGTCGACAGAAGTAAATGTTTACATGCAATGTCATCAAACATGCTCTTTTGCAACCACTACATTGACGACATACATGTATATTATTGTAGTTTGATCAAGGTAAAGTTTCCATTAGGCAATATGGGAAAACATTAATGTCATGTTAGAATTCCTAGTACAGACACTGTTAGTATAGATACTGTAATTATAAAATCCAGAATGTGCTATTGCTGCATTTGAAACTTTGCTGATATCTATGAATTTCTTGAAAAAGCCAAAAAGTGAAAGAATATTTAACCTGTACTTTAAATTAGAGCCAAAAAGGTACAAGGTAAGATACCCAAGTATCAGAAAAGCCAGAGTTACTGTACTTTCATACAACAGTCATTTTCAAGTCTTTCACAAGTCTGTGAAGTATTTCCCTGTACATCCCAAATATTAATTGTGTCAGTCACAGACTTACTAATGGACAAAATTATGATGAACAAAAACTGAAATAAGAAGTCTAGAACTGGGATTCTGATTCATGACATGCTTCACTGGTAAGCAGACCTGAAGCTTCCTGAAAACATTTCAAAGGATAAAGGAGTTACCAGCACAGATAAAACAAAAATAAAAGGAAACCAGTTTCATTTGCATGCAGCATGCTATGATGCCTTCTGCATCATGGTGATGCATTCTGCATCATGGTGATCCATGTCATAAGCAAGAATTTTCAAAAGTTACAAAATAGAATTTAGATATTCTAAACAGTACACCATGTCGAGGGTTGAGCGCAAGACTGGCGTAAGTCAGATGGTTGTTTTTCCCCAAACCTAATCTCCTCACCATGAAGGCGTTATGAAGATTACAACATTTCTTTCTGTAAACAATGAAAATTTAGGTGCCATTGCTCGTATGAGCAATGGCACCTTAATTTGCATTGTTTACAAAGGGGTCAAAGTTGCCCCTAAACAAGGGTTTCAAAAATACGTTTGAGTTACCATAGTCTTGCGCTCAACCCTCGATGTATAGCCTGGTCACCAAACCATGATGGACATGGAATTGCCATAGACAACACATTTACTACTGTGAAATAGCAAATCAGTGGTAGCAGCTCTCCATTTGACAGAATATGAGCAGCACATGCATGTGAAAACTTGTATTTGAGGATATGTGAACATCGAAGACCCAGCTCAGCCTGTGCATCCGCCCTTCACTGTTGAATTATAGAATCATAGGGAACTATAGAATATAAAGAAGTATATGTATAGAAAAATTCCTGATCAGAATATATACGAGATCTCTGCTGGCAGGTCTTTATGTTACAATACAGGGCCCAGTTGTTCAAAGCGTCGTTAGCTTAATGAGCTCGTTAAGGGTCATTTCGTTAACTGTTTTAGCTGATTCAATACACAATATTCTGATATTTTTTGCTGAAAAAATGGGAGTAGCTTTCACACTGCAAAAGCTACTCACATTTTTTCAGCAAAAAATTTCAGTATATTTGCGTATCACTCGACGTAAATTTTAACGAATCGTTAACTAACGACGTCGTTAGCTTTGAACAACTGGGCCCAGGTTTACATATTGAGACTGATGAATGAATACCTTCAACCTATCACTTTGTGGACTTCACTGTTGTGCGCAGCTTGATTTGATTCTGCATACATTACCTAGTTATTGTCTAGAGCGCTGAGCAGACTGCACTGACAGAAGTATTCTCTGATCAGGGTCTCTCCACGTGTATGCACAGGTTTTTTGATGAAAATAAAAACAGTGCAGAGTCAAGCTTGCTGAATACAAATGTAAAATTGCGGTACAGACTGTAAGGAGTAGAATGGGGATCAAACCAAATGATGCACAAATTTAATTTGATAAATTAAACAAGAGGGCCATGATGGCCCTATATCGCTCACCTGAATCATGTTATACATAGAATTTCTAACAGAGATGCGGTTCTAAAGGTCATGGTGACCTTGACCAAGACCTTTGCCCTCCGGGTCATCTTCTGGTCATAAGAAGGTTTGAGGGTCCTAGCCCCAAGCATTGTGGAGATAAGCTTGTCTTGTACTAGAGGTCACTGTGACCTTGACCTTTGCCATTAGGGTCAATCTACTGGTCAAGACCAATATCCCATCTAAGTTGAAGGGTTCTAGCCTCAAGTACTGCCGAATTATTTACTTTTTAGTACTAAAGATTATGGTGACCTTGACCATGACCTTTGCCATTGGAGTCATCTATAGGAGAGGACCAACACCCCTTCTAAGTCTGAAGGTCCCAGCCCCAAGGATGGCCAAATTATCAAGCTTTTTAGTACTAAAAGGTACTGGTGATCTTGACCTTTGCCATCAGGATCATCAACTGTACAGGACCACATCTCTTCTAAGTTTGAGGGTCCTAATCATAAGCATTGCAGAATTATAAGCTTTTTTGTTACTAAAGGTCATGGTGACCTTACCTTAGACTTACAGGTCATCTACTCTTCAGGACCAGCCTCCCTATTAGTTTGATAGTCCTAGGCCTGATCATTGCCAATGGCTTTTTGCTCTATGTAAAACAAGTAACCCCATCCCCCTCTGGGCGGGTCTCTTTTCACTCCAGGGACATAATTTGAACAGTCTTGTCAGAGGACCTCTAGGCAATGCTACATACCAAATATCAAAGGCCTAGGCATTGCACTTTCAAACAAGCAGATTTTTTTCAGTTTTTTCCTATATAAGTCTATGTAAAACATGTCGGCCCGGGTCCGGCCCATTTTTGGCTCCAGGGCTATAATTTGAACAATCTTGGCAGAGGTCCACTAGGTGAAGCGATGTACCAAATATCAAAGGCCCAGGCCTGGGCCTTCTGATTTCAGATAAGAAGATTTTTGAAGGTTTTCTCTATATAAGTCAATGTAAAATATGTCGGCCCTGGGGCTGGGACATTTTTGGCCCCAGGGCAATAACCTGAACAATCTTGATAGAGGTACACAAGGTGAAGCTATATATCAAATATCAAAGGCCTGGGCCTTCTGCTTTCAGACAAGAAGGTTTTTAAAGTTCTTCCGAATATGGGTCTATGTAAAACAAGTGACTCTCGGTGCGGGGCCATTTTTGATCCCAGGGCTATAATTTGAACAACTTTGGTAGAGGTCCACTAGATGAAGCTACAAACCAAATATGGGCCTTCTGGTTTCAGACAAGAAGTTTTTTTTTAATTTTCAGTTAGAAAATCTATTATGTGCAATGGATCAAAACTTTAAAAGAGGGCCAACCAAGGATCATTCCTGTGAAGTTTGGTCAAAATCCAATCAGTGGTTTAGGAGGAGACGTCATTTGAAGAAATTGTTTACAGACAGATGCATGGACAGATGACGCACAAAATGTGATAACAAAAGCTCACCTTGTCACTATGTGACAGGTGAGCTAAAAAGCATGTAAACACACACGAACATGCTCACACATGCATATGCATGTATATAGGGGCATGTGTATGTGCGCAGTCGAACTAGTTTCTGCACAAACACTAATCACTAATGCAGGTATGTGCACATGCGCATGATCAAATTTGCAATTTCAATTCTGAGCAGACTATCTGGGCAATTTATACTGAACCAAAAAAGAAACTTTCGCAAAGTAGGTCTTAAACTTATAAGGTTAAATACAACATGTAGAAAAATGTGTATATGTAGTAGTTTACACTGACGTCCTACTTTGGGAAATCGGTCAGATAATCACCTCATGTCGAACGATATCGTCTGTTTTGACAAAACCTCCATTTTCACGTGCATGCACGGGGTGGATATATCTGGTTTGCATGTGTTAATTTTTTTCACTGCAAATTATTGCACTTGACAACTACAGTCATAAAAATACCTGAACACTTTTATATCGATACAATCTGGGCAAAATTTCGATGCCACGAATTGTGAAACATTTAAGAGAGAGAGCTGTTGGAATGCTGGAGGCAGGAGCTTCAACAGAAGATGTTGCTGCGCAAGTTTGATCATCTGTGCAGGCAGTTAGAAGTTTGAGACAGTGGTTTGTGCAGACCGGAAGCACGGAAGATCTTCCACGTAGTGGTAGACCACGTGTGACCACGCCGGCGCAAGACCGCTATATTTTGAACCAACATTCACAAAATCATTTTTTAACTGCAACAGCTACAGCGTCTGTCACCCCAGGTACTCATAACCCCAGGATTTCCGCTCAAACTGTACAAAATCGTTTGGCTAAGAACAATTTACATGCACGTCGTCCCTACATCGGAACAGTATTAAAGGATCATCATCGCCGTGACAGGCTTCAATGGGCTGATAGACACATCAACTGGACAAGGCAAGACTGGCGGACGATTCTTTTTTCAGATGAATCCAGGTTTGCATTGTCCAATAGTGATGGTCGGATCAGGGTCTCCGATGTAGGAATGAACATAACGCTGACTGTTGCGTTCTTCAGCGGGATCGTTTTGGCGGTGGGGGTTCCGTGATGGTCTGGGCCGGAATAAGTTATGGGTATCGTACCCAATTAGTGGTCACTGATGGCAATTTGAACGCTCAAAAGTATAGAGACCGTGTCCTTGCACCACACGTTGTTCCTCTCTTACAAAATCAGGGCGTTATTTCTGTGTTTCAGCAAGACAATGCCAGACCTCACGTCTCCCGTGACAATATCCAGTTCTTGCGAAACAACAATATTGATTTCATAGACGACTGGCCCTCAAAAAGCCCGGATCTAAATCCCATCGAGCACCTTTGGGATAATCTTTACACACGTGTACGGCAACGTCAAAATCCGCCTGGTAACGTCAATGAGCTCCGTGACGCTTTGCTAGAAGAGTGGAATAATATACCCCAGGCTCAAATGAATAATCTCATCCACTCAATGCATCGTCGCTGCCAAGCTGTTAGCAAGGCTCGCGGTGGGCATACTCGTTACTAAAGCCAAAAAAATTGAATCGACATCTACCTCAAATGAAATTGAAAAATCCAATGAAATTGATAATTTTCAGACTGTAAATGAACTTTGATGAATTGATTTTAAATTATTGTGCAATAACAAATATGAATAAAAACTGTTAATATACACATATGTGGAAACAGTCCCATTGAAGTCTCACGAAAGTTTCTTTTTTGGTTCAGTATAGTTTAAATATATCTTGTTACATGAAATTTGATTTTAGAGTTCTCTCCCTTAGATTTGTAGCCAAATCCTTTTGAATTATTTGTATATAACATGATTTAAATGGGATACATTTCTGTGTTTGATGGTACAGGCAGCGATTTAAAATGTCTTCATGGCATTTGGGTGGCCACATCTGAAACATTATACCTGATTGCTATTTAGGCATTATGGAAAATATTAATGGAACAGAACTAAAAAATCAGTATATTATTGTTTGTGAAAGAAATTAAGCTTGCACTTGGCATCTGATGTCCAGCGACAGTCGACAGTTTGTGAATTACTCATAAAAGACGGCACCGATATCGGAAACTGGGAAGCTGGTCAAGGGACAGTCAATTGACATCAATGACGTATTAATCATGACGGTGACTTGGCTGCGATGTCAAAGATGTCACATGCTCTATCTTGTGGAATGCCTTGTCATTGTATAATAACAATATAGTCATGCAGTAACAGACTTCATCTAATGATCTTGTTTTATTGTAGAACGTATACTTGGGTGTGTTTTTCATTTGTTACAGGTGTTAGCCCTCTCCTTCCCTGGGCAGGCTCTTGTGATGTAGTAGGTGCAGGGAAGCAAATTTAAACACTGCTCTATGGTAAATTTGGTAACTTACAAACACCTGTCCAGACAGGATCCAGAAGATATTACCATAGAAGAAAGTAATGGAATAAAATTCCATGTCAAATTCAGGTAGAAGACAGAATAGATTCTACAGGATTATGTTGGAATTGTTTGCCAGATGCGTCGATAAACCAGTGAAAAGTGAAGCCATTAGGGCTTAAATATTAGAGCTCTAAATGAAATAAATTCCATGGAAATAAATTTGTAGTGGATGGTGTCAAGTACTGGGAACACTAGGAAATATGATATCATCAAGGAGAAGCATTCCCTTCTCATCGGCACAACAAGGATCATACTTGGTCGAGGACTGTACTGAGTACTCGCGTCGATTAATCAACTAGATTAATCAAATGATAAACCGGTATAATCTTCAGTCATATTAGGATTGTTGTCGAAGCCGAAGCAAAGGTAAAAGTGAATGTTGTCATTGTCATTATATGTTTTATGTTTTAAATATATATGTGTAAAAAATAACATAAAAATTCTAACAGAACTAGAGTTTTCTTGTAGTTGATACAGTAAGGCATTACCCAGCCTGTAGCTTAATAGAAAGTAATCCTCGTTCCATTCTGACTGCTTTCAAGCGTAACACTTGAAAACACCTTTTCTTATATCCTGACTCAAATATGACAGACAAATATAAATCAGCATACTACCTCAGTTTTTGAGGAGGTGCATAACAGAAGCCAAAAAGAAAAAAAAATAAGGTCAGATTTTGCATTCAATAACTAGAATGTAATCACCAACATACAGTATAGTTTTATAATAATGAAAATCTCACTAGTAGATACAAACAAGAAAATAAAACACTTCAATTTGTATACACAAGTCCACAAAAGACAATTGTACCAGTAATTTAGATTAAATTTTGTTGTATTTTGCACTAAATCATATTTTATGGGTACTCAACAGAACTGCCTAAACAAGCAATTTCAGTAAGTACTCAAAAGATGCATTTCGAAAACACGCCTATTCAAATATAAACTTTCACCAAAAAAACTGAAAATTTTCAGATAAAAAACTGACATTTTTCATATTTCTGCTCAAAACAGATTGTGGGTACTTGTTAGAACTGCCTCGCTGAGGCAGTTCTAATGAGTACCCACAATCTATGTTTTTGAGCAGAAATTAGAACAATAATGTATACCCGTGTAAACCCCAGTTTTACTATATAAAAGTGGGTTTAAGGGGGATCAAAATTATATAGGCGTGTTTTAATGATGTTTTGGTGAAAAAGTAACAAACATTAATTTCTGATTTACTTCCTTTTACTGCAACTATGAATTATCTGATATACTTCAAATACACTTTTATAGGTTATACTTTCTAAAATAACTACATCACAGTCTCTGTCATTCCTATTCTGACACAAGTCTTCAAGTTCTGCATCAGCTAATAACCTTGAAACATTCCTGACCTTGACCTTCTCAGCACAGTCCCAGGTATTTCTGCCATTTATATTTTAACCCTTTCAACTTACTGACAAGAAATAGATACCTTTACAAACAATGCAGATCTTGATGAGGTAACAAGCAATCTCATCAAGATCTGCACTGTTTGCAATCAGGGCCCAGTTGTTCAAAACTAACAATGTCGTTAGTTAACGTATCGTTAAAACTTTGATCATTAAATATGGCATAAATGCTAATATTTTTGCTGGAAAAATGTGAGTAGCGTTTGCAAATGCAAAAGCTACTCACATTTTTTCAGAAAAAATACCTGTGAATTTGATATTGTACTTACTAGAACAGTTAATATTTTGACCACTAATGAGCTCAAGTTAACAATGCTTTGAACAACCGGGCCCAGGTTTTAATTTTTGACTGACATCCTTATTTGCATCAACAGATGTGTACAAATTCAAGGATGGAAGAGTCCACTTCAGAAATTTGTAGGGGAGAAAGGGTTAAAGCAAGCACAGTCTCTTAATCTACTCACTGCTACACACAGTTCAAAATACACCAAACTCAGAGCATCATACCAAATTTTGGTTTCACAATACATAGATCTGGAATTCAAATACAGATTTATTTAGGTGTACATGACGACCTTGAACCATCTCCTCTGTTTGAATGGGGTCACCCTCTATGTTAACTTGGTAGGACATAAATGGATGTATCTTTTTAGGCTTCACATGTAGGGAACTAATGCCTCTCTTCTCTCTTATAAAGAAGTATTTATCCTTTCTATTTGTAATTACATACTTAACATTGTCTTTAAGTGTGGACAAAGCCGGTAGAATCTTTACTAGTTTAGTCTTTTTCTTAATATCAGAATAGTGAAGATAAACTGGTACAGGTCTTGAGGAACTGTTTTCTGTCTTATTTTTGTGATCTACACTGTGTCTTCTAATTTGATTTCCCTGCAAAAAGTAAAAGCAATAATACAGAGGAATCCTTTTATAACACAGTTCCTTATAGACAGCTTTGGATATACCATGATTTAAGGATGGACCCCAAAATGTATTCAAACAAAAATGAATAGATTGTATAGAATGATGATTTTTCTCTTATATCTTTTGATGCATTATATTACCAGACCAACATATATGCAAAAATGTACATAAGAGCCATAGCCTTAAATAAGCCATTTTTTAGCTTGCCTGGATAAAGTCCAGGAAGAGCTATAATTGCATCACCCCAGCATTGGTGTTTGTTTGTTTGTTTGTGTTGAGGTTTTACGGCCCAGTCAACCCAATGGGGTCATGTCGAGCACGGTCAGTTTAGCTAACCACACGTTTACTGGGCAGGATTAGTCCTCTAAGCGGTTAACCAGTATTGTGCACATTCTTTCGCCAGAAACTGACAACTGCCCTTCTTGAATCAGCGGAAGGGAGAGCATGACCGTAGAAAATATTTCATGATCAATCTCCACGAAAGAATGTCCAGCATTGGTGTCAGCATCCACACAGGTCTTATTTTACGACCTCATATTTTCTGAACCACACGATGAATTTGGTTTATATTTTGTATGATGATAGATACAGGTCCAAGTTTTTTATTCAGCAATATCCTTAATCATGCCTAAGTTAATGTCAAGGTCATGGACTTAGAAATTCTATGGTAAAGTTTTGCTTTAAAGTTTTTAACAGCTCATATTTTCCACATTATACGACGGATGTGGTTGATATTTGGTATGATGATAGATGTAAGTCCAAAGTTCTATTCAACAATATCCCCACCTTTGCCATTGGCCTTAAGGTCAAGGTCACAGATAAGACCTTTAATATTAAAGTTTCCATTAAAGTTTCCAATAGCTCATATATTCCGGACTATTTAATGGATTTGTTTATAATTGGTATCAGTCTTGTTTATAATTGGTATCAGTCTGAAGTTCTATTCAACAATACTCTAATCCACACCTATGATCTTAAGGCCAAGGTCACAAACTTAGAATGTTTATGTCAAAGTTTTGCCTTAAAGCTTTTAACTGTGCATACATTCCAGACCATATGATGGTTGATATGATGATAGATATAGGTCCAAGGTTAAATTCAGCAATACCCACACTCTTGCCAATAACCTTAAGGTCAAAACTATGGACTTGGAACTTTTATGTTAAAGCTTTGAACAGTTCATATTTTCTAGACCATACAATGGATTTGGCTTATATCTAATATTATGTTAGATATAGTTCCATTTTACTCAGCAATACCCCCACCCTGCTCTCTGCCCATGGCCTTAAAGCAACTATTCAGGCAAGGTTTGCTATCTGATGACATCTCTTGTTTGTAAAAGTTCTTGATATTGTTTTCTGGTTATAGTAAAAAATGGCATGGATTACAGTTCTAGATAAGAGGGGTATCAAAATATTCCATTACAAAATCACTCCTATACAAATATATAGAAAATTTCACATCCAAAAACTGAAAATTTTCAGATAAAAAAAAGACTGATATTTTTCATATTTCTGCTCAAAACATAGACTGTGGGTACTCGTTTGAACTGCCTCGGCAAGGCAGTTCTAACGAGTACCCACAATCTATTTTTTTGAGCAAATATACGAAAAATAATGTATACCCCTGTAAACCCCAATTTTACTATATAAAAGTGGGGTTTAAGGGTGTCAAAATTATATAGGCATGTTTTCGTGATGTTTTTTCTGGTTTCTGCAAAAAACCCTATGTTGAGGCACTTTTGATGTGTACCCACATAATTTTTTTATCAGATACCCAAATATTTATCAGACACCCTTTATTATCTAGAGCAATGTAATATGCAGGGAAAATTGAAAATATTTGTCTCTACCTTTTTATGCCTAGCTTCTCTTTTAACCACCTTCAATATGGAGGGCTTGAACCTGTGACCTCGCTTGTTGATGTCTGTTAACATCACATCACCTGAATTCTTCAGCAGACTCTCGAAGTTTTCTTCTCCTTGGTCTCTTTGCCAGTCTGGGAGTTGTTCCCCTTTGATGATCTCTGATACAATATCAGCACTCCTCTTGGCACGTTTTGACAAAGGAACCTCTAGTGGAACATCTCCTACATTACAGGAATAGCATCCCTCCCCTGGGGGCAGTTCACCTGTTGCTGGGCCTGACTCGTGGGGCAGTTCCACACCATCCGGGAACATGGAACTGTAGTCAGCTGGAGATATGGTCTGTACACAGTGGCTGGAATAAGGAAGTTGATACATTTTCAACTGAGTACACATATAATTGGCTTTCTGTAACACAAAATGGAACTTTGAGTTGATATATAAATAATAGAACAACAATTATTTAAATATAATCTAGGTCAAACACATGTTCTAAATTCCTCTGACTGATGAATTTTGTGGCCTTGACCTCAAAATCAGGGAGGGGGTGAAGCTTATAATGTTAAAACTACTGGGCTAGTCCCTAACATCCGTCCAAGTATCAATTTAATATATCCAGTCAGTCAAACAGAACCAAGAAATGCATTGGTTATACAAGCAGGCTCAGACATGTCAGATGAAGAATGGTGCTGTAACAGGTTCCCGTAACTTACCCCTGTCCCATCATCTGGTAACCAGGAGGACAGCCACACATGAAGTCTTGACCAGCTGGGAGACAGCTGAATAGGCAGGGGTTATCCACGCACACATCAATTTCTGAAAAAGACAGAGGCTTGTGTAGAAAACTGAGCATGTGAAAATTGTAAAACAACAGAAACTAAAAACGGTTGTAAGCTTGGTAATAATCCAAGACTTTTGTTACACACACACACACACACACACACACACACACACACACACACACACACACATACACACACACACACATGCTGTTGGTATTACACATGAAGGCTGTTACTAATGAGTACCACAACACAAGACTGTACTAGGGCTATCTAAGCTAAAACCACTTGATAAATGTCTGCATGTCACAAATACATACAAGATATTTTCCTGTACTTTAAACCTAAAAGTGGCATTCAGAATCATAAGACAATATGTTGACAAGTAACCAATATGCATACATGTCAATTATATGTCAAACTACACACAGTGATGTCATTTAACTATCCTGTATGAAACTGTCAAACTATCCTAAACTGAAAATAGATGAGACATACCAATACACTGGCCCCAGTATTCTGTAAATCCCTCTGGACATCCACAGATAAATCCACCAATACTGTTCTCACAGAGGGTTTCACACTGTCCATCCTCACACTCATCAATATCTGAAACGGTTTAAAAAGCACACTTTTATAACCTATCATACAGTAACAATATAGCTCTTTTAATTTTAAATATTTTTTGTCAATCACTTTTTTTTTTTATTAGTTATTATTTTCTTAATTACTATCATTCATTTAGATTCCAACTGGCCCTGCATTCCAGCAAGTCCCTGATAGTAATTTACATACATGTAGAATAATCAAAAAGTGAAATTCAGTACTTCAGCATGTGCCATTTTCTTTATCAATGTTATTTTTTTTTTCTTCTTAATGTTTAACATGCTGAGTCAAAATTTCAGCAGTTGACATTATGCAATATTTTTCTTAGTTTCCCAGAAAGCAGACTTCAACATTTCATGCAAATTGTCTTCAATTTGCATGAAAAGCCAGCCTATTTCCCAGGAAAAATAAGAAAGAAACATCAATTTGCCGTGCGCTGAATTTGCCCATAGAGTGGTGAAGGTTACAGGCGCCATATTAGAATGGAAGGCAGCGAAAGTGATTTAGTTCTTTGCAATTAAAGGAATTTAATTAATTTACACAATTAAAAATTTAGGAGAAATCCACATATATACCTGCTTGTTGAAAATCAAACAAAACAGACAGGAAATTAACCCTTGTCCTGCTGAATAAATTAAGATGCCATGCCCATTTCTAATTTGTAGCCAATCAGATTACTTGATCTAGATTGTTGATAAAAATTCACATACTTAATGGCAAACAGTGCAGATCCAGATCAATTGGCTTCTTCAGAAGCCAACTTATCTGGATCTACACTGTTTTGCAAAGGCATGGTATATCCGGGTTCAGCAGGACAAGGGTTAAATTAAGACTAAAGTCTAGATTACTCTCACCAATACATTTCTTGCCAGTTGGGTCAAGTTTATATCCTCTGTTACAAATACACTGGAAACTTCCTTGGGTGTTCCTACAGGTACCACCAGGACCACAGAGGTGAGGTTGCTCTTGACACTCATCTATGTCTAAAATAACAAACATATACAGTGAACCCTCGTTACAACAACAGCATTTGTTCCCAATGATATTGCCATTACAATGAATTTGCTGTTGTAAAGAATCCTTCATAGTTTGAGGGATATGTAAGAACAGCCTTGTTTTATTCTTATTTCCTCCTAGAACATTATGTTTTGGATATTTGCTAGAATTGCCTTGGTGAGGCAATTCTAACAAATATCCAAAACATATGTTGCTTGAAGTTTTAATGCAATATCCTTGCATAATTTCTTAATAATTGTCACCTCGTGAGCGAAGGTTTTGTGACATTCAAATTGTCATTATAACAAATTTTGTCGCTGTATCGAGTGTCAGTATAAAGAGGGATGCCTGTAGTCTTGGCTGGACGAGTGAAGGTTTTACATCCATTTCAGCTATGATCACAATCAGCATCAAAAAGACTGAGGTAGTATATCAGCCAGCATCTGGAAAGCCTTACAAGGAGCCTACCAGCACAGTGAAAGGTCAACGATTGCAAGTGGTAGTCAAGTTCACCTACCTTGGAAGCACATTGTCTAGAATTGTGCTCTTGATGACAAAGTCAGACAAGTCCACCTACCTTGGAAGCACATTGTCTAGAGTTGTGCTCATTGATGACAAAGTCAATGCCAGGATTGCCAAAGCTAGTGCAGCATTTGGCCGACTAAGTGGAAGTCTTTGGAATCAAAGTGGAATCAGACTTGATACAAAGCTGAAAGTCTACAGATCCGTGGTGCTGCCAACACTATTATACGCATGTGAAACTTGGACAGTTTACCAACAGCATGCCAAAAGACTGAATCACTTCCATAAAAGCTGACAGAAAACTTCTAAATATCAAGTGGGAAAACAGGATTCCAGACATAGAAATCCTGAAAAGGGCAGGGATGCAGAGTGTACATACTCTTCTGAAATTGGCACAGTTAAGATGGACTGGTTATGTTAACAGAATGCCTGATGAATGTTTGCCAAAGAAAATCCTCTGTCGAGAACTACAAGTCGGAAAACCCTCCCATGGTCAGGAGAAACAATACAAGGACACCCTCAAAGCCTCCCTTAAAGACTTCAACATACCAACAGAGTCATGGGAACAGATTCCACAGGATCCAGCAAAGTGGAAAGGCCTCATAAAAAAAGGGTGCTGGTGAATAGGAAGCAAAAAGAATCAACAAAGTCGAACAGAAAAGTGCGCAGTGGAAAGCCAGAGCTAAGGCATCACCAACAGAGCTTTCTTCCTCAGACCTCTGTTGTTCTATCTGCATTTTAACAGGCATTTTAGAGCTAAGATTGGTCTCATCAGCCATCTTCAAACACACAAACAATAATACTCCACACATTTGTCAGTAATGACAGACAAACAAACATGTATTTCAGTAATGTCAAAGTGTTGCCTCAGAATTTGTGGGACTATTACCTGAAGTGGAGTCTTTCCTAAATTTACTAACAGCTCGGCAGCAGAGCCTCACCAACTATGTTGTGAGTCCCAGTGGATGAGGCCTTACGAGGGTCCTGCAAAGTTTTGTCACTGGGTTCGGATTACTTCAGTGCTACGTTTTATCAAACTTATTTTTATTACAAACCTTCAATGTATTCCCCCTTTACTGAAACACATTTTTGTGACCTTTTTACCCAGTCGCGAAAAGCAGATAAATAGTCTTCTTTTGGTATCTGTTGGAGACACTGATAAATAGCGCTGCCAAGAGAACTTCTAGATGTATACTTAATTCCAGAAAGCATTTTCTTAAGCCTTGGAAATAAAAAGAAGTCACGGGACTCAGGTCAGGTGAATAAGGTGGATGGTTTAAAACTTTCACCTTTTCAGAAGCCAAAAAAGACTTAACAACCTCACACTTATGACAGGAGGCGTTATCATGTAAAAGGTGGACTCCTGACCATCCTTTCTTTGGTCGTTTCTTATTGTAAAACTCTTTCACTTTTTTCAGTACAGAATTCTTGTAGAATCAGCCAGTGACTGTATGACCAGATGGACAAGGCACTTGAATGACTGGCCCACTTGAATTAAAGAAAATTGCATACAACATCTTTTTCGAACTTATGGTTCTCTAGGCAATACATGGGCGTTTCTGATCTTTTCACTTCCATTGCTGTACATTCCCAATCCAAAAGTTGATAGAAAAATTGTAGCATATATTTGAATGTGTTCCAATTTTATCAAAATTTAATATTTTTCAATGATTTACTACATTATGCATCTGAAAACTATCTCCAGGATAAATAAGCTACACAAAATTTTCCCAAGGAATGTTATTTGAAGCCATGTCATGAGAAAGGGGACTTTTGGCCACATCAGTCTGTGTATTCACATGGCATCACCAAAACAGCTGGCCTATTTATATAGTAAAACTGGGGTTTATAGGGGGTATACATTATTTTTCTTATTTTTGCTCAAAAACATAGATTATGGGTACTCATTAGAACCGTCTCACCAAGGTGGTTCTAACAAGTACCAACAATCTATGTTTTGAGCAGAAATACGAAAAATACCAGTTTTTTTTTTTTTTTTATCTGAAAATTTTCAGTTTTTGGAGGTGAAATTTTCTGTATATTGGAATAGGCATGTTTTCGTAATGGTCAGATCAGTGCCCTCATTGTCCTCTTAGAGAATCATTGGATACTCTGGAATACAGTGAAATTCCACTGTTAAGACCAATCAAAAATAAGACCACTCTGGTATTAACCCTTGCCTTGCTGAATAAAGTAAAGTGCCACACCCACTTCTAATTTCCAGCCAGTCAGATTACTTGATCCAGTTTTTTAATAGAAAGTCTTATATTTAATGACAAACAGTGCAGATCCAGATCAGTTGGCTTCTTCAGAAGCCAACTGATCTGGATCTACACTGTTCAGACAGAGCATGTCATGTTCAGCAAGAGTAGGGTTAAAACAAGCTTTTGGCAGTCCCAAATGGGGCTTTCTTGTTATTCAACACAGCTCCAGATAAAAGAGATATCAGCAAGGCGCTTCTAATAAGTACCACAACATTTTTTTTGTGGAGAAATAAGAAAAATATTGGTATGTTTTGGTTGAAAAAAGCACCTTATCTGGAGCCATGTTCTACATTCAATGTTAAGACAATCCCAGTCATAAGACCACTTTTAGGCAGTACCAAAGGTCTTAACCCTTGTCATGCTGAATAAATTAAGATGCCACACCCACTTCTAATTTCTAGGCACTGCCTATATGTGACTCAGTTGCCTGGTAGCATTAAAAATCTGATCTGATCTGACCTGAACTTCTAATTTTCACCAATCAGATAACGATCTGGATATTTGCTATAAATTCACATACTTAATGGCAAACAGTGCTATAAATTCACATACTTAATGATTCGTTTGACTGGGCCGTAAACTCAACACAAACAAACAAACACATACTTAATGGCAAACAGTGCAGATCCAGAACAGTTGGCTTCTGAAGAAGCCAACTGACCTGGATCTACACTATTTGCAAAGGCAGGGTATATTCAGGTTCAGCAAGACAAGGGTTAATCGCAGAATTTTACTCCATATTGATGGACAGTGAACAATGGCAGATGTTCCAGCTGATCTTGGAATTGATTGTCAAAAGTTATAAGGATCCATTTCTTATGATATGGATTCATTTTCTTAATCCCTTAAAAAGTACTTCTATGATATTACTGAGGTGCTTGTAATGAGAAACCTCAGCATATGTATGAGAAATATTTGCTAAGAAAAATATCAAGAGATTTTGGTTGAAGAAAGCCCCTTATCTAGAGCTATATAGTGTTTGCAAATACACTAGGTATCCTTTTGCATGATATGATTTGCACTTTTATGACGAAACAAGAAAATATAAGCGCAGCTCTAGATAAGTGAAGCATTCATATAAACATTTTTGTTATTTCTATTTAAAACACACATTGTGGGTACTCATGCTTCAGTGAAGATCTTCTGACTACCCACACAAACAGGTAAATGTATGTTTCTGTGGAAAATTAAGAAGAATATCAACTTTGTATTGCAGGAAAGTGCTTTATCTGGAGTTATGTGAAGTTCTGTTCATCTTTTTCTTACTTATAATAAACATATATTGTGGGTACTCATTGTAAGTACCCACAGCATACTTTTTTCCAAGTGACCAAAGAAAATTAAACTTAAAATGCAAATCACAGCAATTGTCGTCTGCTTTGTCATCTGCTTGTGATTTTTAAAGTCATTTTTGCAAACAGTGTAGACCCAGATCAGACTGCTCCTCTAGGAGAAGTCTGATCAGGGTCCACACTGTTTGCCTGTATGCAAAAATTGGTTTGAAAAGTTTGCAAGAATATTCAGCAGACAACATAAACAGATGACATTTTAAGATGCAGGTTTCTTGGCATATTTAGGGTAAATAATACTTTTTAATTGAAAACAGTGCCTTATCTAGAGCTATGTAAAATTTTGTTTACCTGTGCATATGTTGTTTCTTTCTCTCTTGTAGCCTTCAGGGCAGCCACACTGGTAGCCGCCAACAGTATTAATACAGTTGTACTGGCAGCTATGTTGATTGGTGGCACATTCATCCAGGTCTGAAATACAATGTTAGGATTGCCATGGAAGTAACATGATTTGTTTGTGTTGAGGTTTTATGGTCCATTCAATCAGTCATGTCAAGCTCAATCACTTTACCTGACCACACTTTTTCCTGGGCAGGGTTAGTCCTCTAAGAAGTTAACCAGTACTTGTGCACATTCTTTCACCAGTAACTAACAACTGCCCTTCTTGAATCGGAAGAAGGGAGAGAATGACCATTGAAAATATTTTATGATCGACCTCAAAGAAAGAATATTGCCAGACGCAGCAGGAATCAAACCTGCAACCTCCTAATCACCAGTAGCAGGTGCATTCAACTGAGCCACCAAGGCCGGCATGAGGTGATATGATAATCTGTTCTTTTATGTCTTTCAACATTATTGAGATCATATTAAGATGAAGGGGTGATAATGAAGTCATGGAGTTGAAGTCTGCCTCTACCAGGATTCAAACCCAGACCTCATAATCCCAGGACAGGAGTGATAATGTGGAAGCAACATCATCCCATGAATGATGAAGGCCTAGATTAGCCTGCATATAAGCACAGTTTGATCAATATCTGTACTTTTCATGTACGTTATATGTGTGAGGTCACCCACAAACTTGATACATTTGGTAGAATTTCCCCCATTTGTTTCAAGGGAGATGTCCTATCTGCTTGCCTACATACTAAATCCCTCCTGAAAAAGAGTCAGCTCTAAAAAGGCAAGAATTTGCTCTCCCAGGGAGCAAATTCTTTCCTTTTACAGCAGACTTTTTTCAGAAGGAAGTCAAAAGCCATTCTGACATAATATCCCCCCTGAAACTGTATCCCTTCTCCTTATATGAAAACAGTAAAAGCAAAGAAACTTGCAACATGTGAACAGTTAGATAAGATAAGTTCACATAGGTCTACCGGTAGATAAGAATGGAAATCAGGTAAATAATATTCTTCTTATTTCTTAATGAAAACATATGTTGTGGGTTCTCATTAGAAGGCCTCGCCAAGGCGCTTCTAATGAGTACCAACAACTGATGTTTTTGTCAAGAAATAAGAAAAATATAGATACTTTTTGGTTGAAAAAAGTGCCTTATCAAGAGCTATGGGATAACTTGTATTTTGCCATGATGGTATGCTATAAATTCTTCCTCCAAGATTGAACAGCAAAGATCCCTGATTGGCTGTTACCAAAAAAGTTACGGTAATTGTCCTAAAATTTCAAACACCAAAGTGTCTGACAAAATGACATATATGCAAACAGTGCAGACCCAGATCAGACTGCTCCTGTCTCATCAGGATCTACACTGTTTGCCATTTCACTAAGTATTTTTTAAACATGTGGATGTTGCCCCTGTACCTGCACGTTAATCAAAAATCTGATTATATATATATATATATTTTAAGAAACAGCTGCATAAATAGAAAAATTTAGGCCAAAATAGTATAGGAATAAAGTGTTTGGAATTTTAGGACATTTACCATAAAACTGATATAAATCAGATGAGGATTTGAATATAATATGATAATGATAATGGTGATAATGATGATGTCTGATGATGTACATCTCCTTTTACAGAACTTAGTCATACTGAGACAATGGAAGGCTCCATGCAATGAAGTATTATACAGTCATGAGATGAGTTCCTCCCCAGCAAGCTTCAAACATAGAATCTCACAATCCTCAGTCTGAAGCACTATCTGCTTGGCCATATAGATGTTTCAGGATTTGTATGTAGATGCATGTACTTAATGAACAGCAAAGATATGGTAATATTCTGTTTATTATACATGTAGGAACATGGCAAAATATGACTCATGCCTGCAACGACACATATGTATTTTAAGGTGTGCATGTTAGTACAATTTTACTGACTTCAGAAAAAGCTATAAAATTTAAGAAAAAAAAAATATGGAAAAGTCACAGGACTGGTCCTAAATTAGTATCCTACTCAGAGGGGTATACTCAGATAAGCATAAGCTTATGGATATATATAGATTAACTATATGTACAGGTGCAAAGCAAATAAACAAAAAAAACCCACAAAAACAAGGTAAAGAATGTCTACTTATATAGAATGTCTACTTTTATAAGAACGTCTACTTATATAGAACCGAAAAAGGTGATAAAATTTTAATAAGATGGTATCAACTAAGATACTTTATATATTTTTGCATGAAAACATATCTGGTCTCATTGATTATTATCGATCACTCTCATCTGAGGCTATGCTACTTACCACGACAGGTCTTGCCATCCATATTAAGGACATAACCTGTGAGACAGGCACAGCGGTAGGATCCTATTGTATTCTGACACAGTGAGTCACAGGTAGAGCTACCCTGTTCACACTCATCCACATCTGACAAATGGAACAAAGAAAGAAACAAATAAAAGGATGCATTGCGTAGTATATCCAATCTGTAAAAGGAAGGGGATCATTAATATTTCTTCTACATAGGAGGCCCATGGGCCACGATTCGCTCACCTGATAAAAACAGCTGTTGCATATTTGCAAATACCATGCAGCATTCTTCCAGTACTGCTACAACAATTGGGACACAAATTTGACCATACCATAAAAAGGTCAAAGTTCATCCTAGTCTCATCATTTTAACAAAATTTAGTCCCCAATGCTGTATACCAAAATTCCGCCTTAAAGCTTTCTTTTTACTGGAGAAGAAGATTTTTAAGTGTTTTTACCATATATGGGCATGGCAGCCATCTTGTTTAATGGTGCAGAACCATTTGAACAAATTGTCAACATCCCTTAGACAGAAGGCCCCATTTTGAAATCTGGTGAAAATTGGTCAAGTGGTTTCCGAGAAGAAAACGTTTATGTTTAAAGAGTTTATGATTTTATACCTGTATACAGGCCAAGGGCAAGGGCAGATAACCCCTAGGGGAGCAAAATTTTGATCTTAACTAAAAGGTTTTACTACTTTAATCATACATTGTAAGTTTCAGCCATCAGTCTTAAATACATATTGAATAAAATGATTTTTCAACTTTTCCCCAACACAAATCTATAGAGATGCAAATCTGACCTTTCCATAAAAAGGTCAAAGGTCAACCTACAGTCATCATTTGAACAGACTTGGTACAGCTTGAGACAGTGATGCTATACACCAAGATTCAGCCCCAAAGCTTTCTTGGTTCTGGAGAAGAAAATTTTTAAGAGTTTTTACAATATATGGGCATGGCGTCCATCTTGTTCAGTGGCACAGAACCATTTAAACAAAGCGGCAATATCCTTTCAACAAAAGGCCCAATGTGAAATCTGGTGAGAATTGCTCAAGCAGTTTCAGAGAAGAAGACATGTTTTACTACTTAAATCACACATTATAAGTTTCAGCCATTAGTCTTTAATACATTTTGAGAAAATTACTTTTCAAAATTTTCCCCATACAAATGCATGGAAATGCAAATTTGACTTTCCCTAAAAAGGTCAAAGGTCACTTTACAGTCATCATTTGAAAAAACTTGGTAAACCTTGAGTTCTCGATGATATATACTAAGATCACCCCCAAAGCTTTCTTGGTTCTGGAGAAGAAGATTTTTTAAGTGTTTTTACCATACACTGTAGATCCAATATATCGCGGTGCTTGGGGTCCAAGTTCCGCTACCGCGATATATCCGGATCGCGATATAAGCTGGGGTGGTAGTTTGCTAAGACGCCGCTAATCAATCAACACCAAACGGCTGTCAGTAAAGCTATCGGCCACATTACATCAGTATAGTAGGTTTAGAATTACTCAATGGCAGTATTTACACTGGGAGATTATGTCTACCAATTAACTTTAATCGAGACTAGCTGATAAACGACGTTTAAAATCATTTGTTCGCGGAAATGTCAAGCGAGGACGCCATTTTGGATGAAGGGGGGCAACTCGCATATCCTAAGGATAGAATAGAATAGAATATCACGGACTTTTGCTGAGGCAATTCGGGTTGCTTCCCTTCGCTTCTTTCGTCTGCTGCGGGCCCAAAAACTATTCTATTTATCTTTTGATCTTTTTAATTCTTTCATACTTTATTTATTTTTATTTGTTAAATTATTACTTGCTGGGAAAGTGTAAAGTGGGAGGGCTACGAACTGGGTGTTTAGGACAGATAGGCAACATCATAAGGCTACTCTTTTCTTATTATTTGTTGGTCCTGAAAAGGACCGTTTTCGTCTGCGGGGGCAGAATTAGGGCCTAATTTCTAAAGAAAAAATCTGTCAGCATTGTCTGTCTGCAGGATTCTCGTGCCTCAGCCTTTGCCCGATGTAAAATATTTCTCAGATGAGTCACTTCTACGGCTGTACTTCTGTCTGAGGCCTCCAACCATCTTAGCCCAACTTGAAGACCCTTCACAACCTCGGACATGGCAGGTGTCGGTTCATAATCGGCGTCGTCGTCGTCTTCGTCTTCCGGCTGAGTTGTCGCTGTCGTTGTTGATGTCACGGAGTCAACAATCTCACTGTCTGTGAGCACTGTGGACGTCGGTTCGTCGTTGTCTATGGAAAGCCATGTAGAGATTGCCTCCTCTGTTACATGCCCCAGGGCCCGTCGAGCAGTCACCATATCGCGTTCGTTGAAGCCTTCGTAGTCTTGAGCTCTGCTTTCTGCATCCCGCAAGTCGGTGTCATCGAAGCCGTCGAAGTCACCATCGCTATCGCTGTCTTGCACCGATTCTTGAAATGTGTCACCTAACCCCTTTCGCCAGCACGCGTTGATTGATTCAGCTGATACTGCGTCCCAGGCAGTGGCGAACAGATGCATGGCGTCCTTGATTGTCAGTGACTTCAGGTAGTCTTGCAGATTGAGGTTGCTGTCGATGATGGCCGTGACCAGGTTACGTCTATAGTTTCTCTTCGTCGTCGAGATTATTCCCATGTCGCATGGTTGTATCTTTGATGTAGTATTCTTAGGTAGAAACCACACGGTGATTCTGCCGTCTCTGGACTTAAGATCTTTAGGGTGTGCCCCGCAGTTGTCAACCAACAGCACCGCTTTTACTGGAAGTTTTTTCTTGCGCAGGTGTTTTTTCACAGCCGGGACAAAATTCTTGTGGAACCAGTCTTCGAAAATCGCAGCAGTCATCCACGCGTTGCTTGAATGGTCATATATCGTCGGGAGGGTTTTTCTGTTAATATGATGAAGACACCTTGGGTTTTCAAACTTCCCGATGATCAGTGGCTGAAGCTTGTGGGAGCCTGTGCTGTTGCAGCAGAGTAGAGCTGTCAAACGATTTTTACACTGCTTGAAACCTAAGGTCTTATTGTCGTCTGTTTTCTGGGCTAATGTCTTATCTGGCAACATCTTGAAATATAAACCAGTCTCGTCACAGTTATAGACTTGCTCTGGTAGGAACCCGCCATCTTCTAACATTTTCTTCAACTCCTCCGGATAAGCCTGCGCAGCCTCTTCGTCTGCTGAGCGCTGTTCACCCCGTATGGTGACCTGCTGGATTCCGTGACGAACTTTAAAGTTTCTTAGCCAACCGGCACTGCTCTTGAACGAATCGTCTGTAGGGTGTAGCATGGAGTGATATTTCTGCGCCTGGTGTTGTATGTTGGGACCAGATATTGGAGTCCCTTCTGTCCTGGCTTGTGTGAACCAGGTCATAACGGCCTTGTCTAACTCCTTGTCTTGGGCTCCTCGCAGGCGCTTTCTCTTCTGCTCTGGGTTGTCCATTTCTGATAAAGAGGATCGTAGTCTGTCTTCATCTTTCAACCATCCCCGTAGCGTGGCCTCTGGAACGCTGAATTCTTTGGTCACCGCAGATCTTGATTTTCCATTCTTGACTTGGTCGATGATGTCGATCTTGTCCTTGATGCTGAACTGCTTCCTCTTTCTTGAATTTTCGGGCTTGTTCATAGCTGACATTTTCACTTGAAAGGCGTGATAGATCACAATGAGGATGCTCTGCATGATTGCAAGTTAAATAGACGGCGCGTGGACATCGTTAATTGATTGAGCACTGAGAACATGTACTCAATTATGACACTGATTATGACAAGTGCGGCGATTAATATTAATTGATTGCCAATTATTATCAATCTGTGTACTGATTGACACTAATTGGATTGTTTGGTCATAATGCGTGACGCGATTTCGCATTTGGATATGCGCGAAAAATCAATACCGCAACGAATTACAGTCATTTTTTTTTTTTTTTTTTCAAATTAAGTAAAAAATACATTTACTTATTTTTTTTTTTTATGGTCATGGTAAATTTGGGGTCCACGGACGATTCGCGATATACTGGATATCGCGAAATAACGGACCGCGATGTATTGGATCTCCAGTGTATATAGGCATGGCAGCCATCTTGTTCAATGACGGGAATCATTTGAACAAATTCACAATATCCATTCGACAGAAGGCTCCATGTGAAATCTAGTGAAAATTGCTCAAGTGATTTCAGAGAAGAAGACATTTAAAAATTACACAATTTTCTACATGTATATAGCCCAGGAGCAAGGGCAGATAACCCCCAGGGGACAAAATTTTGATAATAACTAAAATGTTTTACCACTTTAATCACTCCTTGTAAGTTTCAGCCATTAGTCTTTAATACATTTTGAGAAAATGACTTTTCAACATTTTCCCTATACAAACGCAAGGAGATGCAAATTTGACCTTGCCATAAAAAGGTCAAAGGTCAACCTAGGGTCATCATTTGGACAAATTTGGTAGACCTTGAGTCCATGATGCTATATACCAAGATTCAGCCTTGAAGCTTTCTTGGTTCTGGAGAAGTAGATTTTTAAGTGTTTTTACCATATATAGGCATGGTGGCCATCTTGATTCATAGACCATGATCATTTGTACAAATTTTCAATCCCCCTTTAACAGAAGGCTCCACATGAAGTTTGAAGAAAATTGGCCGTTTCAGAGAAGAGGTCGTTCAAAGGCGTGGACGGACGACGGATGGACACACGGACGACTACAGATGGCAAGTGATCAGAAAAAGCTCAAACTGCCATCCCCCAGCAACTCCCCCTCCCAACCCCATGATTAAAAATTTCTGGATCTGCCCTGTGCTTTGCTTTTAATCTGGTTTATCTAGTCCCTTAGTGGGTACTATTCACATCAAAAAGAATTTTCTGTCCTTAACTGCACTGGAATAAATGGTTAACTTTACTTACTGGAAAATAATGATGATGATGATATGTTCAGGTTTAACAAAACATCAACTAAGGGGGTCATTTGCACCTAATTTTGGGGGAAAAAAAATAACAGTACTACAAGACTCACCAACACAGAACTGTCCTGTTATGTCAGGTTTGTATCCTCTGTCACACACACATCGGAAAGAACCCATGGTGTTCAAACAGCGACCATTTCTACATAGTCCAGGCAAAATTGCACACTCATCAATATCTGAAATTATTTGGCACTTTATATGAATGGATATACCTCTAAGGGAGATTACTCTGGTCTGAAAGTATTTACCTCTCTTGTAAATGGGGTTACTTTTAAAGGGAAGAATTTGCTCCTCCCTTTGAGAGCAGCCCCTTCTCAGAAAGGATAAACATAACCAGGGAAGCAAATACTTTTCTGCTCAACCAGTACTTTGTGTACATACTTTGGCCAGTAACTGACAACTGCTCTTCTTGAATCAATGGAAGAAGGAGAATGACTGTAGAAAATATTTCATGCTCAATCTCCACTAAAGTTATGTGGCTGAACTTGGGACCCTTGGATCTGTAGTCAGACACCTACCAACCGCGCTATGAAGCCCAACACCTGAACATTTACTTTTAAGGACTGCTGTGGGAAAATTAGAGTTTTCAAACCTAAATATTCATAGAGAACTATAACTGAAATCATTCAAAATACTAGTGTTAGGAATTGGCCAGAATTTCATAGATGATCATCCGGTTTTGAAAACCAACTGATCATTGACAAATAATCAACTTGTAGAAAATATATTCATGTTTATTTTTAGCCCTCTTCTAAGTACTTATACACAGCTGCAGATCAATAAAAGGATTACCCAGATAATTTTTTTCTTATTTCTCCATGAGAAAATATGTTGTTGTTACACATTAGAAGTGTCTCATAATGAGTTCCAACAGCATATATTTTCATGGAGGAATAAAAATACCATTACTATTTGGTTGAAAAAAGTGTCTTATTTCAGCCTATTTTATCAATTGATTGATTGAGTTGAGGTTTTCCAGCCCAGTCAACCTATTAGGGTCATGCTTAGTCCTCTAAATGGTAAACCAGTATATGTGCATGTTGTTTTGCCAGAAACTGACAACTGTCCTTCTTGAATCAGCGGAAGGTAGAGAATGACCGTAGAAAATATTTCATGATCAATCTCCATGAAAGAATGTTGCCCAACCTGGCAGGGATTGAATGGCCTGACCTGGCAGGAATTGAACCCACGACTTCCTGATCACCAGTAGAATACGCATCCAACTTGTCACTTAGGCCAGCCCTATTTTATCAAATTTTTTCTCCTTTACTGACCAACAATCTAAAATGACCCAAATAGAGATCTTAGTATTTCATTTTATACAACTTGCCTATCAAAATAAAAAAAAGAGAAAAACTATATTCCTAAAGAAAGTATTTTCCAATTAGTGGACTATAAAAATTCTTTCCAATCATCTATCACAAGATGCAAAAGTGACTGATGATCATTTATAATCGATCATCGGGAACAATAGTACAAATTACAAAAAGCTTTAATCACCACTAATGAAGTAGATATTCTAACACAGCACGCCTGTATTGGCTATGAAAATGAATTGTGCTTTATTCTGCCACAAAACACTGAGCGGAAGAGCTTGAAGTGAACAGCTGCCGTTTTCAAGAATTTTTCTGACGTCTTTTGCCATTTCCTGGATGTTAAACTGTGTATCGTCATTTTTTTTTTTTTTTTTTTTTTGCATCAGATACAATGCAAATAGATTAGATTTAAATGCATATGCTACAGACAAGGAAGTTGGCAAGGTTGGGAGAATCAGAAGGAATCAACAGCAATTTTGTCAATTTTTAGTGTGTTACAATCAAAATAGTCGGTCATGAATTGATTTAAAAATCAGAAATTGTTGGTAAGCTGTAAGTAGATAAAAACACTTGGGCTATGTGCTTGTGATTTGACCTACATTATAATTATAGAGCTGTTCTATTTCTTAAATTTAGATGAGCATTATGAACAATAACATCATGAATTCAGAAACATATTTCTATGGTTTCAGACTTAGAACTTCATTATTTCTTTTTGTCAAAGGCATATAAGGTTGGGTTTCCATATAGGTAGTTTATCGATCTCCAGCTGAAGAGTGCTCAGCACAAGCAATAAAAAGCTAACATTCTCTGTACCATAATGGTTAGCATGTCCATTCTCTAAGTAGAAGGTTGTAGGTTTGATCCTTGAGGCAGGCATACATTTTTTTTTCTTCTCTTTTCTTTTTTGTTTTCATTTTATGATTTATAATTATACTAGCCATCATAATTGATGTTTTTTATTCCATTCAAAAGTCTGAGCCATAATCAGGACTGTATTGAGCCTTACCACCTGCTTATGTATATATAAATAAATAAATCTTTTCCAGAAAAAAACAGGGTCTGTACTATTGGCAACTGTCTTTTTTTAAGACACTTCTAGTTGTTTTTTTTTCATTCTTTCTGCTCCATAAACTATATATGGCTACAATGGTTCAGATTATAAGAATCTTAGATGGGCGTGAGGGTTAGACAGAAAAATCCATCCCCAGCGTCACTGTCTGGCATCATGAGGCTTGCTGAGTGATACCAGACTGTGATATTGACTGACTGATTGAGCTGAGGTTTTACAGATCAGTCAACCTATTTGTATCATGTCCAACTGGTCAGTTTACCTAACCACATTTTTCCTGGGCAGGCTTAGTCCTCTAAAAGGGTTACCAGTATTTGTGTACATTCTTATGCCAGAAACTGAAACTGCCCTTCTTGAATCAGCAGAAGGGAGAGAATGGCCATAGAAAAAAATATTGCCAGACCCGAAGGGGATCAAACCTGATCATCAGTCAGACACACATCCAACTGAGCCACAGAGGCTGGCCTGTGATCCCTTGGGGTGTAATTTTCTATCTACCTCTTACTCCGCCGGCCTCGGTGGCTCAGTTGGAGGCGCCGTCCGACTGGAGACCAGGAGGTCGCGGGTTCAACCCCCGCCGAGGTCGGCAACATTCTTTCGTGGAGATTGATCATGAAATATTTTCTACGGTCATTCTCTCCCTTCTGCTGATTCAAGAAGGGCAGTTGTCAGTTTCTGGCGAAAGAATGTGCACAATACTGGTTAACCGCTTAGAGGACTAAGCCTGCCCAGTAAACGTGTGGTTAGGTAAACTGACCGCGCTCGACATGACCCCATTGGGTTGACTGGGCCGTAAAACCTCAACACAAACGAACCTCTCACTCCAATTTAAGATTCTTTTAATTGTATATATTTCATTTCTGAATGTGGATTTTTAATAATGCAGTTACTTTGATTGCTGAGGTCTGCCATACTGTGGTGATAATACTGTGACCTTTACAGTTAAGATTCTTTTTTTGCATATATTTCATTTCTGAATGTGGATTTTTAATAATGTAGTAACTTTAATGTAATAATGTAGTAACTTTAATTGCTGATGTCTGCCATATTGTGATGACATTACTGTGACATTTACTGACATCATAATGTTCAGTGACATCAACCTTAAAGAGGGTGTCCTATACAAAAAAGGTAAGAGAAAAGTCCTTCCCAGACCCCAAGAGAAAGAGAAAACCGACAAATCTAAACAAGCACAAACCGAACAAATGTACGAAAAGCACTAAGATTAGCTCTCTCTTCCCCAAGCGGTGCACATCCAACACATGAGAGTTCATGTTTTTTATCTTATCCTGGGCAGGATAAGCATTTTGACTGAATTACAGTTTTACAGCCCAGTCAACCAAATAGGGTCATGCTGACTGCGTCAGTTTACCTAACCACACTTTTCCGGGGCAGGCTTAGTCCTCAGATAACCAATATTTGTGCACATTCTTTTGCCAGAAACTGTCATGAATCAGCAGAAGGGAGAGAATAACCATAGAAAATATTTCATAATCAATCTCTATGAAAGAATGTTGCCAGACACGGCAGGGATTGAACTCATGACCTCCTGATCACCAGTCGGATGCGCATCTGACTGAGCTACCAAGGCCTGCTAGGATAAAAATTTCTATCCCAGATAAAATCCAGGGCCAAGTTGTTCAAAGCATTGTTAGCTTAACAAGCTTGTTAGTGGTCAAAATGTTAACTATTCTAGTAAGTACAATATCTAACTTACAGGTATTTTTGCTGAAAAAATGTGAGTAGCTTTTGCAAATGCAAAAGCTACTCACATTTTTTCAGCAAAAATAGTAGGGCATTTGCCATACTTAATGATCAAAGTTTAAACAATACATTAACTAATGACATTGTTAGTTTTGAACAACTGGGCCCTGGATTTTCTTATCTGACATGCAGAAAAAGAGGTTTATGGAAGAGAACTTCTGTTATTGTTGCATCAAAACACCTAGCCAGGCCCCGAAGTTATAAAAATTTTTCATGCTCAACTCAGCTGAGCATGAAATTTTCCATACTAATATATCTCAAATTACTATCAAATGTCAATTCTTACTTGCTAAACCTAGCTTAGCATGAAAATTTCTCTGCTAATATGAAAATGCCAAATACTTTTGGCATTTTCATATAAGTTAGCAGAGAAAATTTCATGCTCAGCTGAGTTGAGCCAATAATCACCTTATCTGATGTTAGACTACGCTGTAGAAACGTATGATCAAACTTACCATTTCCTTCAGGATCGTATCCTCTCCCAGCAGGGCAAAGCCTTTTGTAAGCAGCTGAAATTAAAATCAATGAATATTCATCCATTTCCTTCTCATTAAGGTGACTTGGTACACTTGGTTATCATCACGAAAACATACCTATATAATTTTGACACCCTTAAAACGTTTTACCACTTTTATATAGTAAAACTGGGGTTTACAGGGGTATATAATAATTTTCTTGCTTCTGCTGAAGAACATAGATTGTGGGTACTCGTTAGAACTGCCCTGATGAGGTGGTTCTAACGAGTACCCACAATCTATGTTTTGAAGAAAAATATGAACAATATCAGAATTTTTATCTGAAAACTTTCAGTTTTTGGTGGTGAAATTTTCAGTATATTTGAATAGGTGTGTTTTCGTAATGTTTGCTAGCCATTTGTTACATGGGAGACAACTTCTGTAATTTCTAGTTTGCTTCCTTGCACATCAAGCTCTGCTATAGAGGGGTCTAATCTAAAAGGAAACTAGAGCTGGTGTTTGTAAAGCACTATGCCCCCAACTGCCTGACTCTAACACTGTTTGACTCCAACACTGCTTAGCCATGACGGTAACAACAGTACAAATATATGATTTCAATGTTATTTTATCAAAGGGAAATAACTCTAAAATAGGAGATGATTGGGATAAGAAAAAAATACGGATCACCTATTTTTTCATGAGGAATCAAAACATGAAATTTCAAAACATTAGCATACATGGTTCTAAACTTATGCTATACACAATAAAGCAACGACATTAAATGGCCCGAAATTGCGAAGGGCCATAACTCCAACATTTCATTTAATTGGTTCAAAATTTATTCAGGTGATCTCCTCCTCAATCCCAATCAGTATACCAAATATCATGGCTCTAGCTTAAATACTTTTTGAGATATCTTGCTGAAAAAGTCAAAATGCCTAGAACTACAAAGGGCCATAACTACATCAATTTTTCATGGAATTCCCTAAAAAACAAACCAGGTAATCTCCACATCATCCCCAATCAGCATATAATATTTCAAGACCCTAGCTTAAGTGCTTTTCGAGAAATCTTGCTGACAAGGTCAAAATGAGCAGAACTGCAAAGGACCGTAACTTTATCAATATTTTCATGGAATTCTCTCAAAATATAATCGGGTAATGTACACATCATTCCCACTCACTGTATCGAATTTCAAGAACCCAACTTAAATACTTTTCAAGATATCTTACTCACAAGATTTAATTCTGATTTTTTTCAAAGGGGCATAACTTTAAATAAACATGCTAGACAAGAAACAAAATACGGGTCGGCTATTTTTTCATTGGGAACCCAAATATAAAATTTCAAAACCCTAGCGTGCAGGGTTCTTAAGATATGGCATGCACAAAAAAAGCTTGATGAACGGACAAACAGTCGGATGGACAAATGAAGGCAAAATAATATGCCCCATCAATTTCATTCGAAACTGGGGGCATAATCAGGTCATCTACTCATCACTACCAATCTATTCATCAAGTTTTAAGGCTCCAGCTTCAATAGTTTTTGAGATATTTTGTTCACAAGGGAAACATGCCCAAATTTACAAAGGGCCATTACTAGTGAAATATTTTTCAGAATTTACAAAAAAATTAATCAGGTCATCTACTCATCATTACCAATCAATTCACCAAGTTTCAAGTCTCTAGCTCTAATAGTTTTTGAGATATTTTGCTGACAAGATAAAAATGCCCAAAATAACAAAGGGGCATAACTCAAGAAGTATATTTCAAATTTTCTTCAAAAGTTAATCAGGTTGTCTACTCATCACTACCAATCTATTCATCAAGTTTCAAGGCTCTAGTTCCAACAGTTTTTGAGATATTTTGCTGACAAGGTAAAATTGCCCAAAATTACAAAGGGCCATAACTCATGAAGTATTTTTCAGAATTTCTTCAAAAATTAATCAGGTCATCTACTCATCGCTACAAATCCATTTACTAAGTTTCAAGGCTCTAGCTCTAACAGTTTTTGAGATATTTTGCTGACAAGATAAAAATGCCTAAAATTACAAAGGGGCATAACTCAAGAAGTATATTTCAAAATTTCTTCAAAAGTTTATCAGGTTGTCTACTCATCACTACCAGTCTATTCATCAAGTTTCAAGGCTCTAGCTTCAATAGTTTTTGAGATATTTTGCTGACAAGTTAAAAATGCCCTAAATTACAAAGGGCCATAACTCATGAAGTGTTTTTCAGAATTTCTTCAAAAGTTAATCAGGTCATCTACACATCACTACAAATCCATTTACTAAGTTTCAAGGCTCAAGCTCTAACAGTTTTTGAGATATTTTGCTGACAAGGTAAAAATGCCCAAAATTACAAAGGGGCATAACTCAAAAGGCTTTTTTCAAAATTTCTTCAAAAGTTAATCAGGTTGTCTACTCATCACTACCAGTCTATTCATTAAGTTTCAAGGCTCTAGCTCCAACGGTTTTTGAGATATTTTGCTGACAAGATAAAAATGCCCAAAATTACAAAGGGCCATAACTCATGAAGTATTTTTCAGAATTTCTTCAAAAGTTAATCAGGTCATCTACTTATCACTACAAATCCATTTACTAAGTTTCAAGGCTCTAGCTCTAACAGTTTTTGAGATATTTTGCTGACAAGGTAAAATTGCCCAAAATTACAAAGGGCCATAACTCAAGAAGTATTTTTCAAAATTTCTTCAAAAGTTAATCAGGTTGTCTACTCATCACTACCAGTCTATTCATCAAGTTTCATGGCTCTAGCTTTAATAGTTTTTGAGATATTTTGCTGACAAGATTGCATCCATATTTTTTCAAAGGGCCATAACTCAGAAAAGGGGCATAATCCTGTCAAGAAAAAAAATACGTGTCAGCTATTTTTTCATGAGGAATCCATATATGAAATTTCAAAACAGTAGCATTCACGGTTTTAAAGTTATGCTATGCATCAAAAAGCGTGACGAACGGACTGACGAACAACCCAGAAGCAATATGCCCCTCCAACTTCTTTGAAGTTGGGGGCATAAAAAATCACTCCAATGGGAAGCAAACTTTTTTCTTTTCAAATAGACCCCTTTTCAGAAAAGAGATAAAACAAGAGGGACAAAATGGCCTGTATCACTCACCTGATTACCAGACAAGTTCAGTGAATTGGCCTTTCGGTTCAAGAGAAGAAGTTCAATGTAGATTTTAAAGATGGCGACCATCTTGGATTTCCAATCAGAATGATTTTAGCTACTTTTCATCTACAAGTCACCCTGATACTTCCTATCAAGTTTCGAGTCAATCGGCCTTTCAGTTCAGGATTAACAAGAGAATCAGTGAAACTGAGGAATGCTCCCCGAAGATGTGCAGTAGTGGGAGGGTTATATTAGTGAAAGAGTAAAATACTTTAAGAGACAGGCTATGGACAAGCTTTCTATTGCAAAAATTAAGATGGGAAGAAACTCAGTAATTACTTGTAACAGACTGAGGTAACAGTTACAGTTCTTGCACTTTGCATTATCTCTGATGGCCATCTCTCAATGTATCAACTTTCATTTGATTCTCTTTTATACTTTCAGAGAGACATGCACCAGACAAATTTAATATTGCAAAAATTAGGGAGGGAAATAACTCCACGAATACTGACAATAGGGTTATGGTTCTTGCATTCTGCACTTCCCCTCATAGCCCTCTATCACTTTATCAAGTTTCACTTATTTAATCGTCAGTACTTTTTAGAGATATGCTCCGGACAAGCTTACTATTGCAAAAATTAGGAAGGAAAATAACTCTGTAATTACTTGTGATAGAGTTACAGTTCTTGTACTCTGCTCTTCCTCTGATGGCCATCTATCAATATATCAAGTTTCATTTAATTCCCTTCTATACTTTATGGATATGCTCCAGACAAGCTTTTTACTGCAAAAATTAAGAAATGAAGTAACTCCGTAAATACTGGTAATAGGGTTATGGTTCTTGCATTCTGTCATTCCCTTCATAGCCCTCCATCACTGTATCAAGTTTGGTTTAAACATATTTATTTCAAAGTTACAATGATTATACAAACAGACATGACATATACGCAAAAGATAGGATTAGAACGGAAGCATAAGCTTATTTAGTTCTTCTCCTAAAAATCCTTGTATCAAGTTTCATTTATTTATCTTCAATACTTTTAGAGATGTGCCCCGGCCAAGCTTACTATTGCAAAAATTAGGAAGGGAAATAACTTTGTAATTACTTGCGACAGTTACGGTTCTTGCACCCTGCACTTCTTCTTATGGCTATCTATTAATGTATCAAGTTTCATTTAATTCCCTTCTATACTTTCAGAGATATGCTCCGGACAAGCTTTTTATTGCAAAAAAAAAATAAGAAGGGAAGTAACACCATAAATACTGATGACAGGGTTATAGTTCTTGCATTCTGCAATTCCCCTCATGGCCCTTTATCTATGTATCAAGTTTCATTAAATTACCTTCAATACTTTTAGAGATATGCTCCGGACAAAAGTGTGACAGCCCGATGGAAGGACGGATAGATGGATGGATGGTCGGACAGACAGACTAAGTGGGGACTGTGCTCTCCCTTCGGGGAGCATAGAAAAGTTCAAAATAGATTTTCAACATGGCTGCTAGGGCGACCATCTTGGATTTCCTATCAGAATGATTTTAGCTATTTTCGATCTACAAGTCACCTTGATACTTCTTACCAAGTTTAGAGTCAATTGGCCTTTCTGCTCAGAAGTTCAAAACAGATTTTCAAGATGGCGACTGCGGCAACCATGTTGGATTTCCAATCAGAACGAATTTAGCTATTTTTAATCTACAAGTTACAAAGATACTTCCTACCAAGTTTCGAGTAAATTGGCCTTTTGGTTCAGGAGAAGAAACAAAATAGATTTCTAAGATAGCAGCCATGGTGGCCATCTTGGATTTCTAATCAGAAAGATTTTAGCTATTTTTGATCTACAAGTTACCCTGATGCTTTCTACCAATTTTTGAGTTAATATGCCTTTTGGTTCAGGAGAAGAAGTGCAAAATAGATTTCCAAGATAGTGGCCATGACTGCCATCTTGGATTTCTGCTTGGGACAATTTTAGCTATTTTTTATCTACAAGTCACCCTGATCCGTTTCCAGACAATTTGCCTTTCTGTTCAGGAGAAGAAGTGAAAAATAGATTTTCAAAATGGCAGCCATGGTGGCCATCTTGGATTTCCAATCGGAATGATTTTAATTGTTTTTGATTTACTAATTACCTCGATGCTTCCTACCAAGTTTCAAGTCAACTGGCCTTTCGTTTCAGGAGAACAAGCGAAAAATAGATTTTCAAGATGGCGGCCATATTGGATTTCCGATCAGAACAAATTCAGCTGTTTTTGATCTAAAAGTCACCCAGATACTTCCTATCAAGTTTCAAGTCAACTAGCCTTTTGGTTCAAGAGAAGAAGCTAAAAATAGATTTTCAAGATGGTGGCCATATTGGATTTCTGATCAGAACAAATTTAGCTGTGTTTGATCTACAAGCCACCTAGATACTTCCTTCTAGGTTTCGAGTAAATTGGCCTTTCTGTTCAAGAGAAGAAGCGAAAAATAGATTTTTGAAATGGCAGCAATGGCAGCCATCTTGGATTTCTAATCGGAACAATTATAGCTATTTTTGATATACAAAACATCCCAATGCTTACAACCAAGATTCAAGTCAAATGGCATCTCAGTTCAGAAGAAGAAGTGAAAAATAGATTTTCAAGATGTCGGCCATCTTGGATTTCCGATCGGAATGATTTTAGCTATTTTTGATCCACAAGTGACCCCAATGCTTCCTACCAAGTCTCAAGTCAATTGGCCTTTTGGTTCAGGAGAAGAAGCAAAAAATTGACTTTCAAGATGGCTGCCAAGGCGGCCACGTTGGATTTCCAATCCGAACAATTTCCACGTCACGCCAATGCTTCCTACCAAGTTTGAAGTCAATTGGCCTTTTGGTTCAGGAAAAGAAGCAAAAGATAGATTTTCAAGATGGCCGTCTTGGATTTGGATCAGATTGATTTTAATTATTTTTTATCTTCAGATCACTCTGATGCTTCCTGCCAAGTTCAAGTCAATAGGCCTAGGGGTGTAGGAGGAGTAGGTTTTTAAAGCAAATAGTTGATGCCGCACGACGTAAGATGGACATTGACCGATCACAATAGCTCAACTTGAGTGCTGTGTGCTCAGTCGAGCTAACAGTATGACAGTGTTGTCTCCCTTGAAAGTGTATCCACTTCCCTTAATGTAAATATTTAATAAATAAATAAATGAGTCACATTAGACAAAACAATGAAAACTTGCATGTGTTCAGATAAAAGGAGTATTCAGTCATCTGTCCATCCATCCATAAATAAGTTAAATTTTCATTTCAATTTTATGTACCATAATAACCCTAAATATTGGGACAGACAGGCCTGAACAAGTAGTGTGGACCCAGATCAGACGCCACAAATTGCGGCATCTGATCTGGGTCTACACTGTTTGCCACTCATCTAGAACTATTTTAGACACATCAACAGGTCCTAAACTAGACTGTTTTCAAATAATAGGACAAGTATGGTAAGGAGTTAAGGTGTCCCAATACTTAGGGTAAACAGGGTAAGTTAACTTTCTTTGTTTATTTGACTGGAAGCCTTTACTTTCAGTTTTTGACAGATATATGGTTAGTATTACTACAGGATGGATGTAATGGTGATGCAAAACTAACTATGATACCTGAGCCAACTGTTGGACACTTTTCACACCTACGTCCCCAAGCTGCCCCTCCAAGGCAGCAGCAGCTTGCCTGTGTTGTTCGAGCAAGATTAGCAGTGGGTATACATCTTCTTCCTGTCAGCTCAAGATAACAGTAATCCTCTCTCCTATCTGTAATAACGAAATACTATACTACCTTAACACTTAGCATTCTGGGTAAAAGTTTCAGTACAAAAGATTCTGAAATATTTTTTCTTATTTTTTTTTCCAGAATATTAAGCTTTGACATTTCATGCAAATTGTCAGATGTATTCATACATTTATTTTTTGGTCTGCTAGTTTTCCAAAAAACCTCTTCCTGATATGATGTTTTGTTTGTTTTATTTGGGTTTTATGCCACTTTCAACAATCTTTATAGTCAAATTGCGACAATGTTTGGATGCAGCAGGGAGCTCAATGATCACTTTTAGAAGGCTGCCTCACTGAAATATCATGCTACAGTCACATGACATGATAATCCACCCAGTCACCAGGCTGACCAGTTCTGATTCCTAACTCTACTTTCTTAATGCTGAGCGCCAAGCGAAAGAACAGTTAGTACCATTTCTAAAGTCTTTAGTATGACTCAGCCAGAGATCAAATCTACAACCTCCTGGTCACAGAGTGGATGCCCTACCAATTCAGCCACTGTGCCAGTCCCTAAATAATGTCAAATGAAAGCAAAAAGAGTTGCTATTACAGAAAAAAAACATCATATCCATTGTTTTCTCTTACTTTTTCTCTGAAAATAATGTGATATAAGCAGCATATCCTCAGACAGACAGACCATTTCAACGATCTCCAAAAATGCATACTTTTGAGAAGTAATAAACAAGAGGACCATGATGGTCCTATATCTCTCACCTGAGCAAACAGATTTGCGTACTTACTGTTGAAGTTTCAGCCAAGTTCACTGCTCTAAGATTTATGTATAAATTTTATAGCGCTGCCCCCACCCCCCCCCCCCCCCCCTGCCCCAAACATCCACCCCCCCCACCCCCCCTACTAGCCATGTTTTTTCTTTTTAACACATCATGACGACTTGACTTAATCTTGAAAGAGGGTCACCCAAGGAACATTTCTGCCAAGTTATTTTGAAATTGGTCCAGTGGTTTCTGACAAAAAGTATTTTATATCGCTATAAAGCCCTACCCCCTAACGGCCATTTTTTTTTTTTTTTTTTTTGATGAATCATGACAGCTTGAACAAACTTGGTAGAGGGTAATCAAAGGAACATTCCTGCCTGAAACTGAAATCGGTTCAGTGGTTTCTGACAAGAAGACTTTTAAAGTTTTCTATTTAGATCTATAGGGAAAATAAGCAGCCATGTTTTTTTGACAAATCAGGATTGCTTGAACATTCTTGGTAGAGGGTCAACAAAGCATTATTGAAATCAGTCAGGAGGTATTTGACAAGAAGAATTTTAAAGTTTTCTATACAGATATATATGGAAAATAAGCCCCGCCCCCTGGGGGCCATGTTTTTGACGTATCATGAAGGCTTGAACAATCTTGGTAGAGGGTTACCAAAGCAACATTCCTGTCAAGTTACATTGAACTCAGTCCAACGGCTTCTTACGAGAAGATTTTTTATATAGATATATAGGGAAAATAAGCCCTGCCCCCTAGAGGCCATCTTTTTTGACGACTCATGACAGCTTGAACAACCTTGGTAGAGGGTCACCAAAGAAACATTCCTGCCAAGTTATATTGAAATCGGTCCATTGGTTTCTGACAAGAAGATTTTTAAGTTTTCTATATAGATATATATGGAAAACAAGCCCAAACCGCTAGCGGCCATATATTTGGACAAATCACGATTACTTCAACAATCTTGGTCAACAAGGAAACATTTTTGCCAAGTTATAATGAAATAGGTCCTGTGGTTTCTGACAAGAAGATTTTTAAAGTTGACAAGAAGATTTTTAAAATTTTCTATATAGATACATAGGGAATATAAGTCACCTCCCCCTGGTGGCCATGTTTTTTGACGAATCATGACAGCTTGAACAACCTTGAAACAGGGTTACATAAGAAACATTTCTGCAATGTTATATTGAAATCAGTCCATTAGTTTCTGACATGAAGATCATTAAAGTTTTCTGTACAGATATTTAGGGAAAATAAGCCCCGCCCCCTAGCAGCCATTTTTTGACAAATCATGACAGTTTGAACAATCCTGGTAAAGGGTCACCAAGGAAACATTTCTGTCAAGTTATATTGAAATCAGACCAGTGGTTTCTGACAAGAAGATTTTTTCAAGCTTTCTATATATATTATATAGGGAGAATAAGCCCCGCCCCCTAGCAGCCATGTTTTTTGACAAATTGTGACCGCTTGAACAATCTTGGTAAAGGGTCACCAAGGAAACATTTCTGCCAAGTTATATTGAAATCGGTCCAGTCGTTCCTGACAAGAAGATTTTTTCACGTTTTCTATATAGATATAAAGGGAAAATGAGCTCCACCCCCTAGCGGCCATGTTTTTTGATGAATCACCATTACTTGAACAATCTTGGTAGAGGGTCACCATGGAAACATTTTTGCCAAGTTATAATGAAATCGGTCCAGTGGTTTCTGACAAGAAGGTTTTTCAAGTTTTCTATAAAGATATATAGGGAAAATAAGCCCCGCCCCCTGTCGGCCATGTTTTTTGACAAATCCAAATGGTTTGAACAATCTTGGTACAGAATCACCAAAGGAATATTTCTACAAAATTATATTGCAATCGGTCCAGTGGTTTCTGACAAGAAGATTTTTTTGTTTTCTATATAGATATACAGAGAAAATAAGCCCTGCCCCCTGGCGGCCATGTTTTTTGACAAATCCAAATGGCTTGAACAATCTTGGTAGAGGATCACCAAAGGAACATTTCTGCAAAATTATATGGAAATCAGTTCAGTGGTTTCTTACATGAAGTTTTTTAAGTTTTCTATATAGATATATAAGGAAAATAAGCCCGCCCCCTGGCAGACATTTTTTTTTGACAAATCCAAATGGCTTGAACAATCTTGGTAGAGGATCACAAAAGGAACATTTCTGCAAAATTATATGGAAATCAATCCAGTGGTTTCTGACAAGAAGATTTTTTAAGTTTTCTATATAGATATATAGGGAAAAAAAGCCCCGCCCCCTGGCGGCCATGTTTTTTGACAAATCCAAATGGCTTTAACAATCTTAGTAGAGGATCACCAAAGGAACATTTCTGCAAAATTATATCAAAATCGGTCCAGTGGTTGCTGACAAGAAGATTTTTTAAGTTTTCCATACAGATATAGGGAAAATAAGCCCCGGCCCCTGGCAGCCATGTTTTTTGACGAATCCAAATGGCTTGAACAATCTTGGTAGAAGATCACCAAAGAAACATTTCTGCAAAATAATATTGAAATCGTTCCAGTGGTTTCTGACAAAATGATTTTTTAAGTTTTCTATATAGATATATAGGGAAAATAAGCCCCTCCCCCTGGTGGCCATGTTTTTTGACGAATCCAAATGGCTTGAATAATCTTGGTACAGGATCACCAAAGGAACATTTCTGCAAAATTATATTGAAATTGGTCCAGTGGTTTCTGACAAAAAGATTTTTTAAGTTTTCCATATAGATATATTGGGAAAATAAGCCCTGCCCCCTGGCGGCCATGTTTTTTGACGAATCCAAATGGCTTGAACAATCTTGGTAGAGGATCACCAAAGGAACATTTCTGCAAAATTATATGGAAATCAATCCAGTGGTTTCTGACAAGAAGATTTTTTAAGATTTCTATAAGATTTTTTTTTAAGATTTCTATATAGATATTTAGGGAAAATAAGCCCCACCCCCTGGCGGCCATGTTTTTTGACGAATCCAAATGGCTTGAACAATCTTGGTAGAGAATCACCAAAGGAATATTTCTACAAAATTATATTGAAATCAGTCCAGTGGTTTCTGACAAGAAGATTTTTAAAGCTTTCTATATAGATATATAGAGAAAATAAGCCCCGCCCCCTGGTGGCCATGTTTTTTGACAAATCCAAATGGCTTGAACAATCTTGGTAGAGAGTCACCAAAGGAACATTTCTGCCAAATTATATGGAAATTGGTCCAGTGGTTTCTGACAAGAAGATTTTTTAAGTTTTTAGTTAAAAAATCTATTTTTAGCTCCTGTGACCTAGATATGCAATGGACCGGAACCATTTGAACAACTTTGAAAGAGGACCAACCAAGGATCAATCCTGTGAAGTTTGGTCAAATTCCAATCAGTGGTTTAGGAGGAGATGTTGTTTAAAGATTGAGGATGGACGGACAGACAGACGATGACGACGGCGGACGGTGAGTGATCACAATAGCTCACCTTGAGCCTTTGGCTCAGGTGAGCTAAAAAACTATTTTTAGCTCCTGTGACCTAGATATGCAATGGACCGGAACCATTTGAACAACTTTGAAAGAGGATCAACCAAGGATCATTCCTGTGAAGTTTGGTTAAAATCCGATGAGTGGTTTAGGAGGAGATGTTGTTTAAAGATTGTGAACGGAAGGACGGACAGACGGACGGACGACGACGGACGGTGAGTGATCACAATAGCTCACCTTGAGCCTTCGGCTCAGGTGAGCTAAAAAACTATTATGAAACCTGTCTTAAAAGTCCACCAATGTTAAGACCACCTTCCTTTTTATAGAACAACACATTGTTGGATGCCCTTGAAAACAAGTCTGACTGCACGTTACCTTGGACCTAATAGTACCCTGACTTGTCACAAACGGAACTGCCAAAATATGTTGTCTTGGCTTGATTCTAGCACGACTGTACAGCGCTATGGTCATTAAAAATAATTTTGAACTAGACCATGAAGTGAGCATATGTTCACTAATACCCCCCCGGCCATGGCCATCAGAAATAGGCAGAACAACAAAGGGAAATAACTTTAAGGGCCTGGTCCCATGACCCCTATTTTCTTTCCCACAATACGTCTAGTCATACTTGTCATGTGTACAAAATTACAAGATTCTAGGTACAGTAATTCTTGAGAAATCTTTGACACAAAATAAATGTTTACTCACAATTAGCCAGAACAACAAAGGGAAATAACTCTAAGTGACTTAACCCCACAGCCCCTATTTACTTTCCCACAATACAACTAGTCATACTTGTCATGTGTACTAAATTTCAAGATTCTAGGTAGAGTAGTTCTTGTGAAATCTTTGACACAAAATAAATGTTAACACACACAGATAGCCTGAACAACAAAGGGAAACAACTCTAACGGACCTGGCCCCACAGCCACTATTTTCTTTCCCACAATACAACTAGTCATACTTGCCATGTGTATAAAATTTCAAGATTCTAGGTATAGTAGTTCTTAAGAAATCTTTGACACAAAATAAATGTTAACTCACAGACAGACACACACACAAAAAAGACAAAAACTATATACCCCCTTAGCATACTTCTTATGCCGGGGGTATAATAATAACTGAAGCTGTAATAAATTGTTTTTAATAGATTTGGCTGAAAAATGTTAAGTTAATAAAATTGAAGTTATACCATCATTTTGGGTGAGTTTGGATGATTTTCTGCTAAAAGTGCCAAAAATTAGCTAAAATGGGTACCTAGGTTTCTTGTTGATGTTTACAAAAACTGTTTGATTTTCCTTAAATATAATGCTGCAGTCTTGAAGGTAATATATTGAACTATTGCTTTTTGAAAACAAATCTAAAATGTTTGGAGAAAAAATTGAAATATGAGCATTTAAGCTTCATAATACAAAATTATGAAGACAACATGTTTCAGATAAATAAAACACCTGTACCGCAGTTACTAGTCCAGTGTATATTGGGTCCAAGACATTACTTATGTTGGAAATTGAAACTTGATGCTAGAAGAAACATACCTAGACAAGACTTTCCATCCTGACTGGTTTGATAGCCTGGAGGACATACACATCTGTAACTACCCTGGAGATTACGACAATCTCCAATACCACAGATGCCAGGCTGGGTACGGCACTCGTTGATGTCTGTATTGAGAAATAACATACAAATCTGAAACTAATCAGTTCTGATCCACTAATCCACCATATTATTCTAAATATTGGGACACATTCTCCTCAATATCATACTTGTCTTAACATCTGAACAAGTCTAATTTTGCTACCTGCTGATGTGCCTACCTCTGCTATTAAAGTTAATAAAACATATAGCAATAATTAGGGCTAAGAGTTCCAGCATGAATATGTTAAATCTGAACTGAGTCAAGCTTGTGAGACTAGATGGGAATTAAAGGGAAGGACCCACAAACTTTAACTGTCACTTCAGTAAAAAGGGGTTTAAGAGGCATACATTTTGCCACAAATTTTATGTAAATCGGTTGCGTGGTTTAGGAGATATGGCCTTTTGTACATTTCACAATAGCTTTCTATGGAGGCCGCCATTTTGTCAGTCATGTCACGTAACGAAATAAGAAATCGCTAATTTCTAGCATAAGGATAATTTGTTTTCTCTTAAAAACAGTAAAGTCTCATTATATGCAATAAAAGGGATATAAATTGGCCATTCACCGATATTATCTTGCATCAGAATGGCTGTTATTTGATATTTTTGATTGTGAGTTTATGACGTCATAAACTCACAGCCTCGTTCTGGACTCCCATTACCATTTTTTTAAACCTTTATAATTGTCTTAAAGATTGGTCGATTTTCATGAAACTTGTTGTAAAATGCTGAGCTACTGAATGCCTTTCTTCCAAACTACAAGTTCTAGTTTACGAGCCCTTCCCTTTAATATATTAAAGTGCTATGGGTAAATTTAGCAGATGACAATAGGATGATATTTATGTTATTTTTCCTTGAAAATGGGAATTGTCATTTCATGCAAATTGTCTCAAATCCTATTTTCTTGGAAAAATAAGAAAAAAATTTCAAACTATCATCTGCTGAAATTTTTACCCTGCATGCTTAGTGTTAACATACAAGTAAGAGTACAGTAACTAACTTTAGTATGCATAGGTCTAGATAAGAGTGGGTATCAGGTAAATAGTTTTCTTATTTCTCCATGAAAACATATGTTGTGGGTACTCATTAGAAGCCTGTTGACAAGGCGCTTCTAATGAGTACCCACGTTTTTGTGGAGAAATAAGTAATTTTTCTTGTTTTTCCACAAAAACATGTTGTGGGTACTCATTAGAAGTGCCTTGCCAAGGTACCCATAACATATGTTTTCATGGAGAAATAAGAAAAATATTTATACTTATGGATTGAAAAAAAAAAAAAAGAGCATATTATCAAGACCTATGGTACTACATCACAAGAGGTATAATAATTTCCAATGTTAAGAAGTTATTGTACACCTTACTGACCATTACATTTTTTTTTTTTTTTTTTTTTTGATATGGCTTTTACAGCCCTTTCAAGAATATTTCTCTTATACTGTTCAACAAAGGTGGGCGAAAACTGGAGTACCTGGGGAAAAAAACACCTGACCATCCGTAAGCAGAACTTAACTTTCCCACATGTGACCCGAGTGAGGTTCGGACCACAGCTGGAGAAACCTAATGGATTAAAAGTCAACTCTCTTATCCACAAGGCTACGGGGGCCCACACTGACCATTATTGTTTTATAGCTTCAACCTATATTATTCGAGCCACAGAAAACATACCTTGGGAAATGTGCACACAGCAAAGATTCAGATCAGCCTGCACCTTTGTGCAGTCTGATCAGAATCTTCACTGGGCACATGTTGGATAGCCAAGGATGTAAAGTTACTTCATGGGGACAAAAAAGACTCTGATCAGACTGTGCACATGCACCAGCTGATTTGAATATGTTTTTTGTCCATACATCAGGGCCCTGTTGTTCAAAGCATCGTTAGCTTAACAAGCTTGTTAAGGGTCATTTCATTAACTGTTCTAGCAGATTCAATATACAATATGTTGATATTTTTTGCTGAAAAAATGTGAGTAGCTTTTGCACTGCAAAAGCTACTCACATTTTTTCAGCAAAAAATTTCAGCATATTTGCTTATCATTCGATGTAAATTTTAACAAATAGTTAACTAACGACATCGTTAGCTTTGAACAACTGGGCCCTGAAGGTACATTTTCTCATATTGGATTTACCTATACTAACAATTCAAAGGAAAACATGGCAGTCATACCTATGTCTTGAGTTTTAGTAATCCTCAAGAATAATGAAGTACTGAGGTTACCTTAAAAGTCTCAGAATAATAAAATGTTACCACCACTTACCTCTACACTGGTCTCTGCCAATCTCCTCGTAGCCTTCAGGACATACACACATAAAGGTTCCAACTAGATTTTTACAGGCATAACGACAGGTATTCACTGGAGTAGCACATTCATCAACATCTGTCAAAATGGAAATAACATTAACTTTCAGCTAATCAATGGAAAAATTCTCTCATCTTGAGCAGGATTTGATTTTTGATTTCGGGTTTTATGGCCCACTCAACATGTTAAGGTTGTGTTGAGCTGATCAGTTAACCCACGCACACTTTTCCTGGGCAGATTAAGTCCTCTAAGCAGTTAACTGTTGCTTTGCACACACACACATTTGCTAGTAACTGACAATTAGGGAAGGATGAAAGATCACAGAAATTATTTCACGATCAATCTCCATAAAAGTTAAGTGGACAGACTGGGATTCAAACTTGCAACTCCTGGATCTACAGTGAGATGTTCTACCATCTGTGCTATGGAGCATGGCGAGCAGGATTTAAAATCCAGGATACCTAGTGCAAGTGAAAAGCACTAACCAATAGCTAAACCACATTTGAAAACAGACATGATTTTAACCCTTAAAGTGCTAAACACACTTAAAGTGCTTTTCTCCAAAAGATGATTTTTTTTCTCCAAAATATGTTTGTTTTTTTTTCTCCAGAAAGTAGTGCTACTTCTTTTATGTCTCCACAAAAACGTGAAAATGTGTGAGTATCCATTAGAAGTGCCTTGGTCGAGGTACTCCTCTTATCTGGAGATATGCTGAATGGGACAACTGTTCTTGAAATATAAGAAAAATGACAATACCTTCACAATGTAAGCCATCAGCAGCCACCTTGTAACCCATAGGACAGATACATCTGAAGGAACCATAGGTGTTGGCACAGCGGAAGGCACACTGGTTCAGAGGACCATCACATTCGTTGATATCTGGATAGAACAACACAGAAAGACACATTATGAAAGGAATGAATTGAGAGATGTATCAAAAAAAAAAAAAAAAAAAAAAAAAAAAAATTGTATAGATTATATCGAGGGTTGAGCGCAAGACTAGCGTAAGTCAGGTGGTTGTTTTTCCCCAAACCTAATCTCCTCACCATGAAGGCGTTATGAAGATTACAACATTTCTTTCTGTAAACAATGAAAATTTAGGTGCCATTGCTCGTATGAGCAATGGCACCTAAATTTGCATTGTTTACAAAGGGGTCCAAGTTGCCCCTAAACAAGGGTTTCAAAAATACGTTTGAGTTACCATAGTCTTGCGCTCAACCCTCGATATACAAAAATGACTATTTATGGTCATTTTTCTATATGATCTTTACAACCCATGAGGGTCATTTTCATCAAAATGGTAGATTAATTTGGTTAAGCAACAGTGTTATAAAGAGATTGTGTTGTGTTTCACTAACCTTCACAGACTTCATTAGGTCCTGGTAAAAATCCCTCATTACACTCACAGTGGAAACTGCCAACATTGTTAGTACATGTGCCATTGCCACAGATATCCACCACTAAGCATTCATCATTGTCTGAAAATACAACAGAAATAATTTTACCTTTAACTCTTAGTATGCTGAGTAGAAATTTCAGCAGACAGCATTTGAAAGACTTTTCTTATTTTTTTCAGTAAAGAATACTTGACATTTCATGTAAATTGTCTCCCAAATCCTATTTCTGGGAAAAATGAGAAAAATATCAATTTGTTGTCTGTTGACTTTGCCCTTAGCACCAAGTGTTAAGGTGAAATTCTTAAATATATTTTATACATTTTTATCTATCAAAAACCTAAAAAATTAACCCTTTAAATCTTTCCCCGCTAGTGGGGACTTTTGTCATTTGCAGATAGCCTTTGCAAAGAGTTTGGACCCAGATCAGGCCTGACAAAACGTTGGGCCTGATCTGGATCCAAACTGTTTGACACTTTGATGGTATCCCTGAAGGATTTTTTGAAAAAGTTAATTTAAAAAAAAGATCTACAGACAACAAAAAAAGCACTCAAAATTACCCAGCATGCAAAGAGTTAAGCACCAGTCATAATAGTAGTAGACCACATTTCATGTTATTTTCCGTTTTTCTGAAAAAAAAAAAAAAATATATATGGCCTTGACATTTCATGGAAATTGTCCAATTAAATGTCAAGCCTTATTTTACAGAAAGAGACAACTGACATTAAAGGTCCAAACTTGTTTTCTTGTAAAAAAAAAAAAAAAAAAAAAAGAAAAGAAACTAGTAACAGTGTTTTCAAAGCAAACAGATGAGCACCCCCCCACCCCATCGCCCACCCCTCCACCATGAATTTTCAGTTTCTCTGCTACTGTGAAGTAAACAGATGTCCCCTCCGCATTGTGAATTCTCAGTTTTTCTACTGCTGCAACCTTGAAAATTAGGTCTAGGTCACTGAAATCACTTCTTTGTTGTGTCCACAAAAATTTGGTAAGAATCAAACTACTAGTTCAAGATATTTCTGATGCTGATGCCAATGGAATCTGCACCAAAATCAATGTCTCCCTCCCCTTAGGTAGGTGGACATATTGCTTTAATGGCTACCTGGTGCAGCCTGTCATTTTGTCAAAAGCATGAACATATACAATTACTTTCAATCTGTTTAGGAATTTCTTCATTTACTTTTTTGATGCAATACTGCTTGTTTGAACAGCAAAGATCCTGAATGATTTCACAAGCTTGTGTGTGCCTTCACAGATTCAATACAACTGTAATTTTTCTTGAGCACCAGTTGTTTCTATAAGGTGTTGAGTCTGACAGTAATAACATCATTAAACAAAAATCATGTTATGCCAAAGTAAAAAAAACGCATTAATACCAGCAAACATTACCAGATACGAGGGTCCTGCAAAAAGTTTTGTCACTGGGTTCGAATTACTTCAGTGCTACATTTTATCAAACATATTTTTATTACAAACCTTCAAAGTATTCCCCCTTTACTGAAACACACGTATGTAACCTTTTTACCTAGTCGCGAAAAGCAGATAAATAGTCTTCTTTTGGTATCTGTTGGAGACACTGATAAATAGCACTGACAAGAGAACTTCTAGACGTATACTTATTTCCAGAAAGAATTTTCTTAAGTCTTGGAAATAAAAAGAAGTGACAGGGACTCAGGTCAGGTGAATAAGTTGGGTGGTTTAAAACTTTCACCTTTTCAGAAGCCAAAAAAGACTTAACAACCTCACACTTATAAGAGGAGGCGTTGTCATGTAAAAGGTGGACTCCTGACCATCCTTTGCTTGGTCCACATTCCAATGTAACAAGTAAATTGGTCAGTGTCTATGACTGCATCTATTTCAATTTGAAATAACTGTCAGTTGGAAAGCCATTCGCACGAAATAAACGGGTATCGTTAGCTATTCAACACACCATTCAAGTGCAGTGAAGCATTTTAAAATATACCATGGATAAAACTTAGGAAGCCTATTAGTGACAGAACTTTTTGCAGGACCCTCGTATGCAGTGCTATCTCAAGTAATCTGACTTTTTACATTAGATAACCAGGTATGTAATGGAACTCATTTACTGTTTGCCTCAAGGCAGTCTTGATACCTTAAAATCTACATGCAAACAGCGGTAGTCCTAATTAGACTGCAAATGCTAACCTAGGTCTTTGTTATTTTTTTTTTTCACTTCACTTTCTTTCTTTCACAGAGGCTCAAAAAGCATAGCTCTGCTTAAAGTATTGTTTGTATCTTTTTAACCAAAATGTAGAGATATTTTACTTATTTCTCCATGAAAACATCTTTTTGATACTCATAAGAAGCACCTGTGGTTCTCCACAAAAACTTGTCATGAGTACTCATTACAGGCACCTTGCTGAGGCTCTTTTAATGAGTAGCCACAATGTTTTCAATGGGAAATAATATAAATATTTACCTGGAACAGAGCTATTTATGTAATGTAGCAAATAAACCATCCCAACCTACCAACACAGTTTCTCCCTGAACTGTCAAGAACATATCCTGGAGCACACTCACATCTGTAGGAGCCATCTGTGTTAATGCAGCGGCCATTGGTACATATACCAGGGAACAATACACACTCGTTCAAATCTGAAATCAAACGGTATTGTCTATCACTGTCCAGTGTACTGGACAAGTTATATTTTATGATGGCAGTGTCAAGTTGCTGCTGTGTAATTGAAGCTGATGGCACAATAATGTACACAATTTTTAACTCCCCCTACCTTCACTAGGGCTGGCTAATCAGAGCTAAAATGATAATCCATTATCAGTCTTGTCATTGTGATTGATAATTGATTAGTAATCACTGAAGATTTGGGCCCAGTTGTTCAAAACTAACAATGTTGTTAGTTAATGATTTGTTAAAATTTACATCGAGTGATACGCAAATATGCTGAAATTTTTTGCTGAAAAAAAAGCGACTCACATTTTTTCAGCAAAAAATGTCATAATATTGTATATGTAATCACTGAAGATTTGGGCCCAGTTGTTCAAAACTAACAATGTTGTTAGATAATGATTTGTTCAAATTTACATCGAGTGATACGCAAATATGCTGAAATTTTTTGCTGAAAAAAAGCGACTCACATTTTTTCAGCAAAAAATGTCATAATATTGTATATTGAATCTGCTAAAACAGTTAACAAAATGACCCTTAACGAGCTCATTAAGCTAATGACGCTTTGAACAACTGGGCCTTGGTCATTATCTTACTTGTCTGGCTCTTTGCCTGAGCATGAATCTTAGTATATTTTATGCTTAAGCCATTATTGTGAGTCTCAATACCATCAGTTGTCCAGCCTTGTATGTTTTGTATAATATATTTCAATACAACTAAAAATCAAATGCACAAGACAAAAAGAATATGTCTCAATGGACATGAAAATGATGTAATAACCATAAAAAAATCAAATAATCTATTATTAGTCAAGCAGTATTGATAATCATTTTTCTGCCACTAAGCGATTGATTAATCAATTATTGGATCAATTGTGCCAGCCCTAATCTTCACTGGTCATAACAGACTAACTGCTTCAAGGGAAATGGGTGTAACTCCATGAGGAATACCTCTAACATGGATGTATTTGCCTCCCTTCTCAGAAAGCCAAAAAATCAAAGGCTTGCAAGACTTTGTTTCACAAACCTCAATTTTTTTGCTTTCTGACATTTTTATCATAGTTCTGATAAAGCTCCTATGCTACAAGCAAAGAATAAGATTAGCAACATCTTGTAGACAGAATCAACTGTACATACCTTCATCACCACTGGGTCCTCTACCTCGGCCATCACCAGCACACAAGTCAGCAAATCCAGCTGTAATATGTAAAACAGGCTGTTACAACCTAAATATTCTGACATTTTACTATTTACCATACCTATCCTAAAATTCAAGCAAGTCCATTTTATTCTTGGTTGATGTATCTAAAAATTGCCCGATGAGTTGCAAAAAGGGTAGACACTGATAAGATGCAGTGTTCTGCAGCATCTGATCTGGGTCTACACTGAATGCCTGGGCCTGACTGACTGAATATTTAGAGTTGATACAGTGACACTCCAACCTCTTTATAACACTGTTCGTTATAACAAGGTTTTGGATTTAACACAGTTCAAAGATGGATCCCAAAAATGTATAGATTATATTGAAAAATGACCATAAATGGTCATTTTTCAATATAATCTATACATTTTTGTTTGGATATAACACAGTTGTTTAACTAACATGGTTTATGCTATGGACCCCAACAATAGTGTTATAAAGAGGTTGTGGTGTATATATATATATATATATATATATATATATATATATATATATATATATATATATATATATATATATAACAAAAAAAAAAAAAACAGATTGTTAACGAGGAGAGTTTGGTGATAATTATGGGATAATTTTCTCCAGTTCTCCATAGAAATATATATTGTGGGTACTCATTAGGAGCCCCTCATTGAGGCGCTTCTAATTAGTAACCACAACGTGTTTTCATGGAGAAAATGAGGCACTTCTAATGAGTACCCACAACATATGTTTTCATGGAAAAATGAGGCACTTCTAATAAGTACCCACAACATATATTTTAACAATTCCTATGAAAACATTACGGGTACATGTATCTTGTGCCATCAATATTTTCATGAGAAGATTTTATGGTGGTTACATTTACATTCTTATTATGAGGCACAGCTCCTGGCACTATATATTAGCAGCCAATCAAGGAATTTTATCATTTGCATTTTTAATACAATATTGATAGTTTGATCTGCAAAGGTTCTGAATGATCCTGCATGACTCCACGGGCTGGTCTGTTTCTTTATATATTCAATACAACAGTAGTTTTTCTTCAGCACAAGCTATGCTTTTTATCATATGATATCAAGTCTAACAGTGTCATAATCCCATTACACAATCAGAGAAATGTACAGCCACAGTGGTAGCTTGATTGTCTTTGAGTGTAGGCTGGGAAATGGTCCTGAATGGAGACTTAAAGACTGTTTCATATAGCCCTTAACTTCCTGTAATTTATGCACACAGTGCAGACCCTGATCAGATGCTGTGTTTTGTGGCATCTGATCTGAGTCTGCACTGTTTGCCAATGTCCCAGCATTAAGTTCAGTGCAGGTTTATAGATAACACTCTTTTGATAAACCATCCACCCTAAAAAAGTTCAGTTTGGGAATAGAATTGGTTTGGAGACAACAGGTTGTGGGTTTCATATTATGAACATTTGGTTGGTCCATCTAATGCACAGTTTAATTTCATTGGACAATGGTAATCACATGGATAACAATTTTGGTGTATGTATACTTTTGATAAATTGTAAACAATCAACCCAAAAATCATACTACAGAAGTGTAATAACATTTATTAATGATGACACAATTACTGCATTATGATCATACTACAGAAGTGTAATAACATTTATTAATGATGACACAATTACTGCATTATGTTCATAACAATGTATTTTGTACCAATGGCAAAAAGGCTACATTGCAAACATAAAATAATTTTTTCAGTCATATGATAATCAGACTCTAACATTCATTTGATGGGCACTGTGCAAAAAAGCCCCTTATACCCCAAGCGAATAGCTATGGCCCAGATCAGCAACTGCATCCATGCAGTCTGATCTGAGTATTCTCTGTTCATCAACATATACTACAATACAGTCAAACCTGTCTTAAGCAGCCACCCATGGGAAGGTTAAAATGTGGCTGCTGAAGGCAGGTGGCTGCTTAATACAGTTCAAATATATAAGTATATGAATTTTCGGGCAACTTTCCTATGGCTGCTTAATACAGGTTGGCTGCTTAATAGAGGTGACCACTAACACAGGTTTGACTGAACCTGTAAGAAGACAATACAAGCCCTGGCCCCGAGGTTATAAAACTTTTTTCATGCTCAACTCAGCTGAGCATGAAATTTTCTGTTCTAGTAAATATGAAAATGCCAACAATAGCTGGCATTTTCATATTTATTAGCAGAGAATTTTTCATGCTTAGCTGTGTTTGTCATGAAATGATTTGCAATTGTTAGTAATTTGGGATTTATCAGTATGAAAAATTTCATGCTCAGCTGTTGAGCATGAAAAAGTTTTGTAACCTCGGAGCCTGATCAGCCTGAATGAGTGTACAAGCTGATGCAGGCCTGTGCTGTTTGCAAACTGAATAAGGGCCCTTTTCTTATGTTGTGCATCTTTTATTAAATTCATTCTTTAGCTCATCAATGGTCCCAAAAACGTATAAATTACTGAACCTGATTAATAAATTTTATATGAAATGAACACTCATGTAAGATTCTCTATTACTGTTTTACTAAGTATTTGTGAGATTTCAAGTATTTAACAAGTATTACACATAAAAAGTAAAATGTACATGGCCAAAAACTTTATCAATGATGCTGATGCAAATTTAACATCTGGGCAATTTTTTTGGTTAATTCTTGTTACATAAATATACTGCAAAAAGGCAGGTTACAGTCTGAAGTTTATATAAATATGATTTAGAAGCATGTACAACTTGATAGTTTCTTCAGACAGTCACATTAAAAATGTATTTTGGTTATATGGATGTTAAAATGTGATTGTATACATGTATATTATCAAGACCTTTACAGTTTGAAGAATTGTCAATATATTTCTGGAACACATCACTTATACGTACTATTTATAAAGCATAAATAAGTGATTCAGGGTATTTCATATTTACACTAAGTACACTACAACCTCTTTATAACACGGTTCGTTATAACATGGTTTTGGATATAACACGGTTCAAAGATGGATCCCAAAAATGTATAGATTATATTGAAAAATGGTCATTTTTCAATATAATCTATACATTTTTGTTCGGATATAACACAATTGTTTTACTAACACGGTTTATGCTATGGACCCCAACAATAATGTTATAAAAAGGTTGTGGTGTATCAGAACACTTAACTCCATACCATATGCACTATGTCATGGGAAAACAGCCTTTATAGCATAATGTGAACAGCAAAGGTTCAAGCAAGCCTGCAAATCTACACAATCTCACCAGAACCTATGCATCACGAAAACATACCTATATAATTTTGACCCCCTTAAACCCCACTTTTATATAGTAAAACTGGGGTTTACAGGGGTATACATTATTTTTCTTATTTCTGCTCAAAAACATAGATTGTGGGTACTCGTTAGAACCGCCTCGCCAAGGCAGTTCTAACGAGTACCCACAATCTATGTTTTGAGCAGAAATATGAAAAATATCAGCGTTTTTATCTGAAAATTTTCAATTTTTTGGAGGTGAAATTTTCTATATATTTGAATAGGCATGTTTTCGTAATGTTATTCGCTCACGTAAGTGGTAGGCCAAGAGAAACTTCAGCCACACATTACGAAAACACGCCTATGCAAATATATTGAAAATTTCACCTCCAAAAACTGAAACTTTTCAGATAAAAAAACTCTGATATTTTTCATACTTCTGCTCAAAACATAGATTGTGGGTACTCGTTAGAACCGCCTCGCTGAGGCGGTTCTAACGAGTACCCACAATCTATGTTTTGAGCAGAAATAAGAAAAATAATGTATACCCCTGTAAACCCCAGTTTTACTATATAAAAGTGGGGTTTAAGGGGGTCAAAATTATATAGGTATGTTTTCGTGATGAGAACTAGACATGTGGCCTTGCTAAGGAGCTGGGTACATGCACTGAAAGACTGATTTGAAGGAAAGTCTGCCCTTTTTCTCATCATATGGCCCATATTTGTCCAAAAACTTAAAAAAAAAAAAAAAGTCAATTTGACATCCTGTCAATGTCTTTAAAACCTGGGCCCAGTTGTGCAAAACTAACAATGTCGTTAATTAACATGTCATTAAAACGTTGATCATTAAATATGGCATTTATGCTAATATTTTGGCTGAAAAAATATGAGTAGCTTTTGCATTTGCAAAACCTACTCACATTTTTTCAGCAAAAATACCTGCAATTTATATATATTGCACTTACTAGAACAGTTAACATTTTTACAATTTACAGGCTCATTAAGCTAACAATCCTTTGAACAACTGGGCCAGGCTGGATGAGTGACAAAACGTGTAGACGGTGTGGCCTCTGATATGAATATGCTGTTTGCGCAGGCCTGTCTGGTCAAATACATGTACACTGGAACCTTTTTTATGTCGGTTCATTATAAGATGGTTTGGATATAGGAAGGTTTATAGGTGGACACAAAAACTGCTGTAGCCAAACAAAAATGTGTAGATTATATAGAAAAATGACCATAAATGGTCATTTTTCTATATAATCTATACATTTTTTACTTTGTATCATAATCATATCAAAACAAAAATGTATAGATTAAATAGAAAAATTACAATATATGGTCATTTTTCTATATAATCTTTACATTTTGTGTTTGGATACAACATGGTTGTTAAGCTAACACAGGCTTTACTTTGCATCCCAGCAATCATGTTATATGGAAATAGTTGTGTACTTTGGGTAAATATGGCAGTTTAACAATACTGTGTGAAAAAACATACCTTCTCCTGGTTTTGGACAGACTTCACAAATTGGTGAACCAGCATATGACCATGCCTCTCCACTGGTGCAGCAACACTCGGTTTTAGTCATGTTGACAGGTCGAGGCTCCAGGCACTGACCCCTTGCAAACAGCTGGTAACAGTTACCAGGCCGGGTGTCTGAAAATGTACAGAGAACCAGCTAACAAACAGCCTCGTATAATGATAGCACAGAAAACTAGCTAACTAACAACCTGATATAATAACAGAACAGTACAGTCGAACCTCAATGGCTCGAACATCTTTGGGACCATGGAAATTTGTTCGAGGCATGGTAGTTCAAGCCACTGAGGGTTAATCGTGGCACCAGTTCAAGAAGCAAATAGCGATAATTTAGGGAAATCTTTTCGACTTTCTACACAATGATTGTATGTTGAGTGTACTCAGTAGAATCACCTCGATGAGGCAATTCTAATGAGTACACACAACATACAATTTCATGATAAAATAAGAAAAAAAATCGTTAAATATTTGTTTTCTTGAGCTATTGGAAGAATTTTGTTGGGACTGAAAAAAAGAGTTCGAATCATCCACAGTAAACGAGCCATCCGTGTTCGAGCCACTGAGATTATACTGTATATCATATTTATCCTGTATTGGGACACCTTATCTCCTTACATTACTTGTCCTAAAATTTCAACAAATCAATTTTGCTATCTACTGATGTGTATAAAAACTGCTTGATGAGTGGCAAACAGTGCAGACTCTGATCAGACTGTTCTGAAGCATCTTATCTGGGTCTACAGTTTGCTTGAGCCTGTCTGTCCCAATACACCACAACCTCTTTATACCAAACAAAAATGTATAGATTATATTGAAAAATGACCATTTATGGTCATTTTTCAATATAATCTATACATTTTTGGAATCCATCTTTGAATTGTGTTATATCCAAAACCGTGTTATAATGAACCATGTTATAAAGAGGTTGTAGTGTACTAGGATAATTACTGTCACCAAAATCAACAAACTTCCAAAGCTTCAGATAAGGCAATAATTTTGACAGTATTTGAGCCATAACATTAGATAACGTACCTCAACTTTTTCGCCCAGCAAAGATTCAGATCTGCTTGTACAGTCTGATCAGGATCTTCACTGGGCGCATTTTGGACAGCCAAGGATGCAAGGTTTCTTCATATGGACAATGAAGACTCTGATCGGACTGTGGGCATGCACAGGCTAATTTGAGTCATTACTGGGCACATAGGTCAGAAGATATATACAGACACTCCATACAACGACAAAATTCATTATACTGACAATTTGACTGTCATGAAACCTTCCTGTAAGAGGTAACAATTAGTAACAAATTATGCAAGAATATCGTACTTAATACTTTAAAGAAACATGTTTTGGATATCTGTTTGAATTGTCTCAGTGCAGCAATTCTAACAAGTATCCAAAACAAATGTTCTATGAGGAAATAAGAATAAAACAAGACCTTTCTATCAATCTGCTCATTAATCCTTCTCTTGCTGAACACGACATGCCCTGTCTTAGCAAACAGTGTAAATCCAGATCAGTTGGCTTCCGAAGAAGCCAACTGATCTGGATCTGCACTGTTTTCCATTGAGAATGTGAATTTATAGCAACAATCCACATCAAGTAATCTGATTGGCTAAAAATTAGAAGTGGGCATGGCATCTTAATTTATTCAGGAAGGCAAGGGTTAAGTATTCTTTTCAACAGTAAATTCATTTCAATGGTAACGTCTTTGGGAACAAATGCTGTTGGTGTAACGAGGATTCGCTGTAGTTTCCCACACCGCAGCTAATTTCTGCTATTTTTGCATCAAAACTTATCATGTGGTCTTCTTTGGAATTGCCTAATCAATAATTCTATATAGTATAAAACTATGTTTTGATGTAATATAACAAAAAACCTTCTAGATATCTATAAGATGGGTGATAGTAGTCCATCTCAAAGTAGCTTTCCTTCGATTAAATGCACTCATCCTACCTTGCCATCCATGTGCTGATAGCATGCTGGAGCTCATTAGGTGCAAGTGTTCAAAGTAACTTGGATATAGGTTCCTTAATTCATCTCTGCCTTAACATCTATTTCCAAAATGCATTTTACAATGTTTGTTTTCAGATATCAATGACGGTGATACAAATTTTCATCAATACAAGTTGTCATTATTAGAAACAAAAGATCTACTCATACCAAGTACTAGACTATGGTTAATGTCCTAAAATTTCAAACACCAAAGTGTCTGACAAAATGACATATGCAAACAGTACAGACACAAATTAGAGTCTACACTGTTTGCCATTTCACTAAGAATTTTAAGAAACAGCTGCAGAATAAAGTGTTTGAAATTTTAGGTCAGTGTCCTAAAATTTGGAACACTTTATGCTTTTACTTTTGGTTTTTCAGAAATTGTTTCTTAAAATACTTAGTGAAATATTAAACACTGTAGACCCTGATCAGACTGCTCCTGGGTCTGCACTGACTGCATATGTCAATCTATGATAATTTTGGTGTACGAAATTTTAGTACATTTACCCTGACACTTAGAAGAAAGATTTTGCACCCTCTGGCAGCAAATCCTTTTGTAAAAGTAACCTTCAGTTTTGAAAGGAATCAAAAAGATGGGAAGTAAGCTCTGGTCCACAAAATCATGTCTCTTTTGAAAATGGAAGCAAAAGCTTTCAGGTGTCCACTCATAATTGTAACTCAACATGCTTACACTGATTTAGTGCATTTTTTGCAGGTTTTGAGCAGTTTTAAAACTACATTTATAATTTGATAAATCTGCTGTCAGAGGAGGAATCTTGGATATTTTCTTTGTGTATATTTCACCAAGTAATTTAACTTATATTTTGAACTTAAACATGGCCAACTGGAATTATGAAGCAAATTTTGAGCAATTTGTTCGTGTTAACATATCAACAAAATCCACAAACAATGTATTTCATTGCTATAATTTTAACTTAGGCAGCAAGACTCTAAATTACCTATACAGCCTTTTCCATCATCTGTCATTAAAAATCCTTCGGGACAGATACATTCAAAGCTTCCTTCATTGTTGATACACTGACCATTAGTGCATAGACCGGGGATAGTTATACATTCATTCACATCTGAAAAATAAAGTTTCAAAAGAATTAATTCAAAGACATATTTTGTGGAAAAACAAAAATGGTCAAGCATAATTTGTAGTTTTTACTTGGCAAGGGTAATTTGTTAATTGGGCTTGGCAAGGGTAATTTGTCATTTTAACTTGGCAAGAATAGTTTGTAGTTTTAACTTGGCAAGGGTAATTTGTTGTTTGAACTTGGCAAGGATAGTTTGTTGTTTCATTTTGGCAAGGGTAATTTGTTGTTTTAACTTGGCAAGGTTAATTTCTTTTTACTTCGCAAAAATAATTTGTAGTTTTGTTTTGGCAAGGACAGTTTGTTGTTTGAACTTGGCAAGGGAAGTTTGTTGTTTAACTTGGCAAGAGAAATGTGTTGTTTTAACTTGGCAAGGGCAATTTGTTGCTTGGACTCGGCAAGGGTAGTTTGTTGTTTGGCCTTGTCAGGAGTAATTTGTTTTAACTTGGCAAGTTTTAACCTGGCAAGTATAATTTGTTGTTTGCACTTTGCACGGGCAATCTGTGTTTTAACTTTGGAGGAGTAATTTGTTTTGACTTGGCAAGAACAATTTGTAGTTTTAACTTGACAAGGATAATTTGTTGTTTGAACTTAGCAAGAGTGTAGTGTATTGATTTAACTTGGCAAGGATAATTAGTTGCTTTAACTTGGCAAGGATGATTTGTTGCTTTAACTTGGCAAGGGAAATTTGTTGTTTTAACTTTGCAAGGATAATTTGTTTTAACTTAGCAAGGGTAATTTGTAGTTTTGATTTGGTAAGTATAATTTGCCATTTTAACTTGGCAAGGATAATTTTTGTTACATGCATTCAGACAAGATACTTCATAAGAATTCACAACTCTCTTTTTTTACCTATACATTCCTCTCCATCTCTGGCGAGTCGGAAGCCTTCAAAGCAGGTACATTGATAGGATCCATCAGTATTAGTACAAAGACCATTTCTACATATACCAGAAATATCAGCACACTCATCAATATCTGCAAGAAGAAGAAAAAAAAAAACAACAAAAAACAATTTAATGACATGTTTGATTTGTAACAATAAGTCAGACATATGTCAGTTAAGATTGAGAATTTGTAATATGTTCATTGCTAAACTCTGGCTGTATAAAAGAGAACTGTTTACATTTGGTAGTTTTCTGCCACTTTTTTTTACAAGAGAGACAACTTTTGACATTTCCTGTTTGGTTTCCCACATACAAAGTCTTTTCTGAGGAGAGGTCTACTCTAAATGGAAAGAATTTGCTCCCTGAAATTGAAATTATCTTCTTTTAGAGCAGATACCTTTTCAGAAGGGAGGTTAATCAATTGACAGAGCTGCCTCCTCTGAAAGTGTATTGATTCCCCCTTACTTGAAGAAATAACAAGGTACAGCATTGCAACACAAACCATAGTCCCCCACCAGATGAAACATACAGATTTTTGCAACCATCTATAGGTCAAATTCAATTTTGGGGGGTATAAAGTCAGTTTAAAATCAACATACAAGTCACAGTGACCTACCTTTGGCATGGGACAGTCTTTAAAAGATATAATCATACATGTACATCAAAGTTGTTAAGCTTCGGCCATATAGTTAAATAAATATGCACCAGACTAATTCTTATATAAAGTTAGTGGCTGCAGTCTAGGTTACTGTGACTACCAGTATACCACACACTAAATTTGGGCTGTGCAATACAAACAATATACTGCAGACAAGTTTATTTTTTTGTTTATGTAAAGATGGTCAGAGCCCCAGAGTTCAAAATAAGTCAGACACCTACTTTTTGATATGTGACAATACAGTTTTAGAAGATAGCCAGGAGCAGTCTGATTTGGTCTGCACTGTTTGTATATGCCATTTTTTCAGACTTTGGTGTTCGAAATTTTAGGACTTTTACAATACACGACTGTCCTGGGCAGGAATTCTATGGGCGTGGTATCCATGTACGCATTCACATGCTCATGCGCTTATATATGCGTGTGCGCTTGTGGATGCGAGTGCGGGCTGTACATTGCTCATGCATGGATTCCTTGCCCTTTCCGTGATTTTATTGTTCGCATTTGACTACTGTCCCTGGCTTTCCTATTCCTATTACTATTGGCATAAATTTGGACCAGCCTGTGCATGTGGGCAGTCTGATGTGAGTTGTAGCTTGAAGTATTTTGTTACTTTCAGGACATGTGCCTCTGGTGTTTTTAAGGTTAATATCCGAGTAAGAATGTTTGCATAGTAATGAATATTGCTCAAAATGTTTGTATCTTTGCTAAAGACATTTTTCAATTACTTCAAGATACTTTGTATCAATTGATTTTGATCCCTTCTGTCACATTTTGCTGTGGAAAAAACCATGAAAAGCCTGCTTTATGCCTTTGCTAGCGAGATAGGCATGGACCAGCCTGTGCATCCACGCAGTCTGATTGACGCTTTTCTTGTTTGTGCTTGATGTGACTCTTTTCATATACTTGGGTTTGCATGTTCTGATAAAGTAGCGTGGTGATATTAAATGTTTTTCAAAACAGAGTTTAGTTTAGTTCTGAAGAAGGCATGAAGTCAAAACGTAAAAAAAGCTGTGTTTTGTCTTATTTCTTTGACCATGTACAGGACATGATTAGAATACAGCACAGGAGATATGCCTAGGACAATTAGTTTTATAAGCAAGATAGCTGTCAAAATACAGATCACAGTGATCTACTTCTGGTATGCAATATATAAACTTCAATTAATGTACCCTCACACCAAATTTGATAAGCCTTGGCCAGGCCCACACATAAAACATATTTCATTTGTAACTCGGCTGGGCATGAAATTTTCGCTGCTAATAAATACGAAGATGCAACAACAGTTGGCATTTTCATATCTATTAGCAGAGAAAGTTTTATGCTTTGCTATGTTTAGCAAGAAAGAATTTGCAATTGTTAGTAATTAGAGATTTATTAGCAGGACAAATTTCATACTCAGCTGAGTTGAGCATGAAAAAAGTTTTATACCCTTGGGGCTAGGCTATTCAGTACAGAACACAGACACCAGGGCCCAGTTGTTCAAAGCTAACGATGTCATTAGTTAACGATTCGTTAAAATTTACATCGAGTGATACGCAAATATGCTGAAATTTTTTGCTGAAAAAATGTGAGTAGCTTTTGCAGTGCAAAAACTACTCACATTTTTTCAGCAAAAAATATCAGAATATTGTATATTGAATCTGCTAAAACAGTTAACGATTTGACCCTTAACGAGCTCGTTAAGCTAACGACGCTTTGAACAAACGGGCCCAGATTTTTTTTGGTATAAAGTATCAGATGTGAAAATACAGACTAAAGTGTTCTACTTTTGGTATAATTCATGTGTTTTTTTAAGACACAGTCTAGACTGCTTCTAGTCTTCCACCTACCTCTACAGTTCATCCGGTCCAAGGACAGAGTATATCCTGGTAGACAGACACACTGGAATGATCCAGGAGTGTTCTCACAGAGGCCATTCAGACATATTCCCAGGAACTGTCGGCACTCGTTTATATCTGTGGAAATAAAAATATCTGAGTCACTACAAGTCTAAATGCATACACAGACAGCAAAGGCCATGTCTCATCCTGACCAGTTATTCCTTTGGTCATTCACTGTTCACCAGCAGGTGAGATATCTTAAGGGGGAGGGGGGTGGACTCCACCACCCTCATCACCCTCCCCCTTTGAATACTTTATCTGCTGGAGAGGAGGATATAAATTAGAATAATTGTATCCAGCAATTTTTTTCCCTATGTCCCCCCATTCCACTTCCACAGAGGTGTAGATATTGAATGGAGGAAGAGCGGGTAAAATATGTCCCTAGTGAAAGTTTTTGAACACTTTTGTCAAGAAAATAATATCTGTATTTTAAAAAATTCTAAAATTACTAGAGATTTTTTTTTATTTCATAAATGTAAGATACATTGTAAATTCCTTCTTGGTTTGAACAATATCAGCCTGGACACTGAGCACTTTTTTGGACAACCACCGATGCAGTTTCTTCATGAAGACAAAGAAGACAGATCAGACCTCAAGGTTATAAAACTTTTTCCATGCTCAACTCCCCTTAGCATGAAAGGGCATCTTTCAGTTCTGCCCAAGCATGGATTTTTCTGAAACTTTGTATAATAATAACTAGGCATATGCAACCTATGTAAATGTGCTTATTAAATTATATAATAAAAAGTTGGACTCAGGATGCCACCTTGACTCACTCCCCCCCATGAGCTGATACCGGTCTCCAAATAAGTATGTCATACATCTTAAGTTTAATTTAGCTTTAAGATTTTTGCGCTGTGCTGAATGGTAACAACATAGTAATTCTTTTGGTACCACAAAACATATATATTTAATTAAAGTTAACATTTTGTGATAAATTGATTAGAAAAAATCTGAATTTTTTACCAAAAAATGAAAAAAATATAAAAATTAAACTTTCAAAATTAATATGTTATAGTCTTTGTCAAGATTTCATATGACCAGGAAAATTTGCTACATATATCCTCTATAACTGTGCCAAATTTCATAAAAAATCAAAACCGGTAACATTGTCATTTTAGGTCTTGAATGGATATAGGTCGATTTTTACAAAATTGACTATTATGTTACAATAATAAAAAACAGTAGAGAAAGGCAGTTTTATCAAACACTTCTAACACTTAACAAATCAAAGAGAGTTTAGACAACTCGGAATGAATATATCTTGAGCTAACCATTAAATTTTCATGACTTTCTATTACTTGCCTTCTATTTATATGGACTCTGACTAACCAACTATTACAAATGTAGACAGCATAACAAATTAAATCTAAAGAAATTCTAATTAACAAATTAGGCTTAACAAAATCTTACGCTTTAATTCATGTCAGCAAATCACTGAGCATTTTGTATAATTACTTCCCAAAAGGCATAAAACTAAAATAGGTGTAAAACAGGGGTATCCATTCTCACCATTACAAAAATAGGCATAAAACAGGGAGGTCCGTAATCTCCATTGTCATATTAAGAAGATGTGCAAACGTACTATTGCAAGTAGTTGTTACTTGTTTGTTTGTTTGTTTGTTTTGAAGAAGGATTTACATCCCCATCAACAGATTTTAGGATTTTTGGAGATTTGCTTCTGGACTGGTGAACTCTAACCAAACTAAGAACGCTTGAAAAGAAAATAATACCTATAGACTTAACTTCTGATATATCTATAGCTTGCTTGCAAGCCTATATTGTATTTTGAAATAATGAACACTGGATTTCTTGTCCTGTAACATGTTCAAATATATCACTTCAATCGGTATTTCCTGCGATCGAATTGACACTGACACTGGAGTTTTTCTCTTTGTTTCAACAGTTATCTTTAATGACAGCAGCACAGAATACTGTTTATGTGGACTTAACTTTCGCTATCAGAAAAGCAGATCTATCCTTTTTTCCTTACAGTAAGCATATATGAAATTGTTTCTGTTCTGCATAAGTTCTATTCTAGTGCACATAGTTTGACTTAAACAACAAATTGGTGTTCTGTAGTTCTTCATGTTAAAGCTTTAAGATTTTTCAAAATGTTGTATGACATTCATACTTTAGTCATTTGCCTAAGGACTTCCATACTAATTTGAAACTCCGCCATATGTTAATTAACACAGGAGTTTAAAACAGCTAACTTGTGTGGTCTTAATGTGAATCTAAAAGATGTATTGAAGAGTTTTCGAACAGTTTTCATTCATTTGGTTGCTGGCGGTTCTATGGTATTTAATTAATTCTATTTTCATCTTTTCTGCATGGTCCAGATCATGTAAACGAAAAGTTTTTTTTTTGGACATGGTGTTCAATAAGGTGCAATTCAGTCAGCTGGCTATAAATGAATATGTACAATTATGGTATCAACTTCTTATACAAATCATACTATATCATGGTAATCCAAATTGAAAGAATATATATTTATAGTGTACATATAATTTTTTCAAGGTGACTTGTTGCAGGGTTCATACATTTAGGATTGACCAAAATTCTGTGACATTTCCCTGACATAAATTCAAATTTCCCTACCAATACCGGAGCTGGAATTTTTTTTTTTAGGAACAAATATCCTAGCTTCATTAGACTGAAATGTAAAATTCCCTGACATGTCCCTGAGATTTATGCAAAATTTCACTTTTCCCTGACACAACATAGAATTCCCTGACAATTCCCTGAGCTTGAAAAAAATTCCCTGACATTTTTTTGACATGTATGAACCCTGCAGTGTACAGAAAGATATTACCTTCACAATCTTCGCTAGGGGTGAGTTCAAAGCCTTGTGCACAGTGACATCGATATGATCCGATCCTGTTTTCACATGTTCCATTCCGACACAGGTTTGGCTGTAGCTCACATTCATCGATATCTGAAAACAATTACAGGTAGATTACTCACATGAAATGTCAAACTCTATTTCCTGGCAAAAAGGAAACAAAATATTTTAAAATGCTATTTGCTAAAAAAATTCAAGACCTTCACAGTGCCAGTGACAATAAAAGCAGACAACATTCTAAAATATATTTACTTGAGGTGTGATGCTGAGGAGGAGTTCAGTTTTATGACGCATATACTGATGAGGGTCATAATTTTGTGTCAAAACAGTATATTTGTTTAGTAGTGAAAAGTAATGTGTCACGTTTGGATGAAAAGTGTTTTGAGAAAATAAGGCTAGACATTTCAAGATGCATGTTGGCAATCCAGTTTTATTTTACTCTCCTTATTTAACTGTTTACCATCTCCACCAGAATCTTATTCTAATTTGATCTGATTTGGAGTTTTACGACCTAGCCAACACTGTTTAGGTCATGATGAGCTGCTCAATAATCCAGTTTTATTTTACTCTCCTTACTTTACTCTCTACCATCTCCACAAGAATCTTAATTTTATTTGATCTGAATTGGAGTTTTACTGCCTAGTCAACACTGTTTAGGTCATGATGAGCTGCTCATTAATCCAGTTTTATTTTACTCTCCTTATTTCGCTGTCTACCATCTCCACCAGAATCTTAATTTTATTTGATCTGATTTGGAGTTTAACAGCCTAGTCAACACTGTTAAGTTCATGTCAAGCTTGTCAGTTAACCTACTCATACTTTTCCTAGGCAGGCTTAGTCCTCCAATTGGTTAACCTGTACTTTGTGCACATACTTTTGCCAGTAACTGACAACTGCCCTTCTTGACTCATCGGAAGGGGGAAATTAATCATAGAAATTACATTTTTGTATTTCATGATCTATCTGCATGAAAGTTATGGAGTCAAGCTAGGATTCCAACTTGCGACCCTTGGATCTGTAGTCAGACATTACGAAAACATGCCTATTCAAATACAATGAAAATTTCACCTCCAAAAACTGAAAATTTTCAGATAAAAAAAACTCTGATATTTTTCTTATTTCTGCTCAAAACATAGATTGTGGGTACTCGTTAGAACTGCCTCAGTGAGGTGGTTCTAACGAGTACCCACAATTTATATTTTTGAGCAGAAATAAGAAAAATAATGTATACCCCTGTAAACCCCAGTTTTACTATATAAAAGAGGGGATTAATGGGGTCAATATTATATAGGCATGTTTTCGTGATGTGTGTTACCGGCTGCACTGTGGAACCCAGCTAGTACGCTGTCTGCTAATATTTTAATGTGGCCAAATACAGTCAAAACTCAATAGCTAGAACACCTACGGCTCATTTACTATGGCTAATTTGAACACCTTTTTAAGTCCCTATGAAATTCTTCCATTAGCCCATGAAAACAAATATTTATGGATAATTTATTTTATCATGAAATTGTATGTTGTGTGTACTCATTAGAATCTCCTTCTTCAGAAGCCAACTGATCTGGATATACACTGTTTGCAAAGGCAGGGTATATCCGGGCTCAGCAGGACAAGGGTTAACTCTCCTAATTTAACTGTCTATCATCTCCACCAGAACCTTCATTTATTTTTATCTGGAGACCCAAAAAGGGTAATCGGCAAACAGTGGTGACCCAGTTCAGACATTCTGCTGCATCTGATCAGGATCTCCACTATTTGCAAATGGTCTAGCCATTTATCTCTAGGAATATCTAAATCACATAGCCTGACATACCTAAAACTGAAATTTGACTCTTCCAATACATGTGTGTGGGCATGCAGGGTGGGGGGCGCAATTTATTCAGTCTAAAATGGGTCAAAACTGAATTATATTTTCTACATACCTAGACAGGAGTCTCTGGATGATGATAAATGGAACCCATCCTTGCAGAGACAGCTGAAACTGCCATCAAGGTTACGACAATCCCCATTTGTACATATACCCGCAACCTCTTCACACTCATTCACGTCTGGAAATATAACATTTTAAGATAATGCATCTGTCATTCTCCATATCTCCAGAAAAGACAGGGCATCCACGTAATATTTTTCTTATTTCTCCATGAAAACATGTTTTTGGTACTCATTAGAAGTGCCTTAGCAAAGAGCTTCTAATGTGCACTACGACATATATTTTTGTAAAGAAGTAAGAAAAATATCAAGGCCCAGATGTTCAAAGCGTGGTTAGCTTAACAAGCTCGTTAAGGGTCATTTCGTTAACTGTTTTAGCGGATTCAATATACAATATTCTGATATATTTTGCTGAAAAAATGTGAGTAGCTTTTGCACTGCAAAAGCTACTCACATTTTTCTGCAAAAAATTCCAGCATATTTGCGTATCACTCAATATAAATTTTAACGAATCATTAACTAACGATGTCATTAGCTTTGAACAACTGGGCCCTGTACTTTTCAGTAGAGAAAAGTTCCTTATCTGGGGCTATGATTTTCAACCATGGTTACCCATAGGCTAGAGAACATTGGAAACCTTGACACAGCTCAAGTTAAGGTGCTTTTTTTTTTTCAAGTGAAAATATCTATTTTTTCTTACTTCATCACAAACACTTAATTTGTTGGTGCTCACTAGAAGTGCCTAACTGAGGCACTTTTAATGAGTACCCACAACAAATGTTTTCATGGAGAAAAAAAAAAAAGAGAAAATTAGAAATGTGTCCAAAGGACACAGATGCCCTTGCCTGAAAAACTTAAATGAAAATTGCTAACGCCTGAAAAACTTAACGCAAATTGCTAACACCATCTTAGACATGTCCGAATACAGACCGATGGACAGACAGACAGGGGTAACACTATATGCCCTTTCCACAATTCTTCGAATGGCAGAGGCATAACTATTTAATATGTGGATACCTATGTTATCTGGAGCTACACCTTTACACCTTGAGTTTTGATTACATAGCCTTGGAAAAGTTCCTGTACTGTAGAGTAAATGTCATAAAATTTCCAAACTTTTATTCCATAATGTTTTGGCATAAATTTTGATTTTTATGCAGTTGTGTCTTAAAATACATAGAAGAATGGCAAACAGTGTAGACCCTAATCAGTCTGCTCCTTCAGGAACAGTCTGATCTAGGTCTGCACTGTTTGTATGTGCCATTTTGTCAGAAATTTTGGTGTCTGAAAGTTTAGGACATTAGCCGTAAATAGATCATCAAGTTAATTACAGGATTAATATGAAGTCTTTATGTGTTAGTCATTAACGTCCACAGCATTAACAGTGAGTAAGTGAGCAAGTAAGACAAACTTTGTTTATCGACACCTAAACCAATTACATAATTCACTGAATAGGTTCATCAGGATAGAACATCACATTATTCCACAAATTTCTTGTTGTCTTATCCAGGAAGAAATATAACTTACTGTGACTGTTTCAGTTCACATCGAGAACCATCATCAGATTGTGACCCTGACCCCGTGATGCCACTGGACCTAGACCCAGACCCAGACCACCTACCTCCAGACTGGTCTCTAGAAGCAAAAAAATACCTGCAGACCCCACCCAGATTATAATTTATGTGTGGAGACTGACTGATCCTGGTAGCTTCTTTGACTTGTCTGAATCTCTGATTATTCTCACTGTCAACTACTTTTGTCCACTCCCAATCCATGACATGGTTAGCCTTAGCCATATGATCTATCACTGCACTTTTGTTAAAAACTGTTTCAGATGATTCGTTCTGACCCAGAGTATACTTGTCATATATTTTTGTTTGTTTACTCAGTCTTGTGTTAAATTTTCTTCCTGTTTCACCTGTGTATTTCAATTCACAGTTGTGGCGTGGGATCTCGTATACAACACCACAAGTATCTGCCTTTTCGTCCTGGTCCCCTAGCATCACAAGGTCAGGATCAGAATCTGATGATGGTTCTCAATAAGAACCAAAACTGTCACAGTAAGTGAATATATTTTCTTGGACAAGACAACAAGAAAATTGTGGAATAATATATCTATTTCAGTTATATAGCATCTAAAAAGAATATCTTTAAATGTTAAATGTCATACAGTTTTTTAAAAGATTGTCTTTTCTTCCTTTAAAAGCTTATATTAAATGTTCAAAAGTTGTATACAATTAGTTGTTAAAGAAAATATTCAGTAACAACAGTTTGTTAGAAATGTTGATTTATTTTAAAAAGGATAAAATCAAAGAGCATGGATATAGCCAGCTGTTATACATAGTTCCATAAATAGAAAAGAGGAGAGTATTTATAATATAGGTGACTCATAGGAGATTCAGCATGGCATGTTTTTTATGCAAAAATTGTCCTAAATTATCATTAGAGTTTATCTGGAGCTATGAACAGTGGAACTATAAGTGTAGAGCAGGTCATCCCCAGAAAATCAAAGCACTTACGACACCAGTGGGTTGATTGTCTCTGGTGTAGATGGGAAAATGGTCCTGAATAGGACTTAAAACTGTTTCAATTGACCCCTAATTTCCTTTAATTTAAGTAAACAGTGCAGACCCTAATCAGATGCTGTGTCAGCAGGCCAGTTTTTGTTTAACCTGATCGATTGGAACCCCCAAGACAGGTTTTCTAGCAACGTAGCCCAAATAGCAAAACAGGTAGTTTCTAGGAGTATATTTTATTCCTGCTCAAAATCATTGATTGTAGTAACTCAGTAGAATCGCATCTAAGCATGACATTTGCATTATAAATATTTGCAACTATATCTATCTATATCTATACTGCAGCACCCCCTCACAGGGAATATGTGCAGGTGCGCGTCAGTGCAGTATTAGTAGAAGAGTTGTAAAAATAAAAAGTTTTCATAAGATTTGTAAATGAGGGTGAAATAAATAATAATAGGGTTAAAATGTTAAAAGTTAGAAACAAGCAGCTGCTGACAGTGAAAGTTAAAAGTTAAAACAGCACACTGGCATTTATGGTGCTGACCAGGCATATTGCCCTTTCAAAAGTGGGCGGTAACGCAATTTTGGGTGGAAGCTTATTCCATTGCACCACTGCAAAGGGGTAGAACAAGTTTTTATAATAGTCTACTTTCGTGTTGATTTGTGGATAAAAGTGGGTGTGAATTTTTATGGGAAATCCTGGTTGGGTGCTCGATGTACGATGGCAAGTAAAATAGGCACCCCCCGGGAATCAAATGATTAAAGTTCAAAGGCAACCTTTAATTGACTGTTTGTAATGGTGGATTAAAGTGTTCAACATAACAATAGATAATTGAACTAATCAGTTAATTATGGGCAGAGTGTGTATAAGCCAAGTTGGTTATGTGCCGTGTTTGCTATGTGTCGAGTTGGTAATGTGCCGAGTTTGCTATGTGCCACGTTGTTCCACAATCTGTCATATTACATATATATTTATTAGCCACACCAAACTACTGTGCTTTTGACATCTTTCAGAAAGTCGTTTTTTGCTAGGCGCTTTACACAGTAGAAGTAAATTTGCAAACTTTTGTCATATTAACGCCAAACTATTCGTCGTAACTACCTATGCACAAAAAGTTTTATTCTGGTCATTATTTTTTACATAATCAATTAGTTTCACTTTTTCCCATAGTAAAACTGAATGCAAATTATGCAGAAATCAGTAGGGAAGGTATCGTGAAGGCCAATTTTCAACAAGTTCTACTTGTTCAACTGTTCTGAAATTTTCACAATATTGTTGTGAAGCATTAATACATGTAGTTCAAATTCAAAGAAAAATAAAAATATATTTTCTTAGACAAAAATTTAAAAAAAAAAAATCACTTCATAAAGAAATAGCATAGGTCAAATCATTTTTTAGCAGTAAATTTAATTTCAGGGTACATATTCGAGAACAAAACATAGAAACAGAAAAGATAAATGGTTTCTGATAATATATGGTCAGTCAGAACAAAATATTTTCATTTACTAGAAATTTGTCCAAAGGACACGGATGCCCCAGCCTGAAAAACTTAAACACAAATTGCTAACGCTGAACACGGACGGAGACAGACTGATGGAAGGATAGGGATAACACTATATGCTCTTTCCACCATGTGGCGGCATAAAAATAAAATGCCAAGCAAAACATTATGAAAACATGCATATTTAAATATACTGAAAATTTTACCACCAAAAAATGAAAATTTTCAGATAAAAATTCTGATATTTTTCATATTTCTGCTCAAAACATAGAATGTGGGTACTTATTAGAACTGCCTCGATGAGGCAGTTCTAACGAGTACCCACAATCTATGTTTTGAGTAGATATAAGAAAATAATGTATACGAGGGATGTTCGAAATGAATTGCTCATTTCTATCTGGAGACTTCAAATTTCAAGTTAGCCCAAAAGTACTCATTTCATGCCCTCGAAGTACTCCCCGTGGCTAGAAATGCAAAGTTTCAGCCGATGTATCCACTTCTTGAAGGCATCACGGTACGCTGATTTGGGCACAGTAATAAGGTACTGATGAATGGCAGATCCAAGTGCCTGTCGGGACTGATATTTCCGCCCAGCAAGGAATGCTTTCAATTTCGGAAACAAAAAGAAATCACATGGGGCAAGGTCTGTGGGGGGGGGGGGGGAGGCAAAACAGTTACTTTTTCTTTCTTCAAAAACGCTGTAACTATTGCGGAGGTATGAGCTTGGGCATTGTCATGTAGAAGACGGACATGTTTAAAACCAGTGGCAGGGCGTCGTTTCTGATAATACTTTTTCAGTTTCTTCAGTACTACGTCTTTGTAGTACTTTCCAGTGATGCTTTTGCCCTTTTTCACTAGCACTTTTATTGCAACTCCTTCACCAGAGAAGAAGATTGCATACAAAACCTTCTTTGTACTCAAAGAACATTTGGCAATTATTGGGCGTTTGCTGTGTTTAGTGGCCCAGATCTTATTGCTAACCTTTCTGACGGGCTCAAAATAATGGACCCAGGTTTCATCGCCTGTGACGACATTGGCAAACTGCTTTTAGTCATATTTTGGAAACATTTGAAGCAGCTTTTTGACCACTTTAACCCGTTGCCTCTTTTGCTCGTCAATCAACAGATGTGGCACCCATCTAGCAGAAATCTTTCTGACTTTCAAATGCTTCTTCAAAATAAGGTGAACCGTTGATAGTGGTATGCCTACCTTTCGTGCAATATCACGAACTGTAAATCTGGCATCTCCTTCAATGATTTCCTTTATTTTGGAAACGATTTCTTTACGAGATGCAGATTTTGGCCTACCAGATTTCGGTGCATTTTTGATGGACTCTACACCAGACTCAAATTTCTTTTTCCACCGCCGAACTGTGTCATAAGACACACAAGAAGGTCCAAAAGCAGTAGAAATTTCAGTCATCAGCTTCTTCAAAGAACAACCAAGTTTTTAGCGAGCTTTGATGTAAGCCCGTATTTCATCTTTTTTGTCGACACTTCTACCAACCATTTTTACTGCAGTGGTCAATGACTGGCAAATTTCATGTCTTACACTTAGTCTAACATGTACATTTATACACCATTGTGTAGATATTGAATAACCCTATACAGGTATGTATCGGTTTTTATCGTGCCCCACGTGGATATCGAGCTGGAGGACAATAAGCAATTCATTTCAAACATCCCTTGTATCCCTGTTAACCCCAGCTTTACTATATAAAAGTGGAGTTTAAAGGGGTCAAAATTATATAGGCATGTTTTTGTGATGAAGGTCTTTCCGAGTGATGTCAAAGGCGAGTAATGAGTAAACACTAACCTACACATCTACGTCCATCTGGTGATAGTTTGTACCCAGCAATACACTCACACCGGAAACTGCCTACGGTATTGATACAGACAGAGTTACTACGACATGGTCTTCTCCTTGTCTGGCATTCGTCAATATCTGACAAAAATAAACATTGTTATCATATGACGTCACTATTATTTAGTATATAATGTCATGTCATAAAAAAATGATATGACCACACATTACATAACACTTGGTTACTGGCACATAATGTCATGACGCCAACCATGACAATGTTATGTTTTCAGTCGAAAAACTGTTCAACTTCTACAGCCATAACAGTTGAAAAGTCATATGATAAACAAAATCTTACATTCATGGTCATTTCATATGAAACAAGTAACAGTGTTTTCAGAGAAAAAGATGCCCCCCAATCTTGAATTTTCAGTTTTTCTACTACTGTGATCTTGAAAATTAGGTCAAGGTCACCAAAATCTAATCAGTTCTTTGTTAAGTCCCAATTACATAGCCATAAAAATTTGGTAAGAATCCAACACTGGTTCACAAGATTTTGTTTGTGTTGAGGTTTTACGGCCCAGTCAACCCAGTGGGGTCATGTCGAGCGCGGTCAGTTTACCTAACCACACGTTTACTGGGCAGGCTTAGTCCTCTAAGCGGTTAACCAGTATTGTGCACATTCTTTCGCCAGAAACTGACAACTGCCCTTCTTGAATCAGCGGAAGGGAGGGAATGACTGTAGAAAATATTTCATGATCAATCTCCACGAAAGAATGTTGCCGACTTCGGCGGGGGTTGAACCCGCGACCTCCTGGTCCCCAGTCGTACGGCGCATCCAACTGAGCCACCGAGGCCGGCCCTAAGGTTCACAAGATACTGTGCAGACAAGAAAGTGTCATGCCAACGTGGACTCCAACAGCACACCAATGCTGACTCCAACAGGATCTGTACCAAAATCAATATGTCCCCCTCCCATAGGTTGGGGGACATAATGACCACTCATGTAAGATCCTCTATTAAGACATGTCCTGGGATAAATTTTGATTTTAGGTATGTCAGGCTAGATGATTTAGATGTTCCTACAGAAAAATTGTTGAACTGTTTGCAAACAGTGGAGACACTGATCAGATGCCACATTCTGTGGCATCTGATTTGGGTTTGCACTGTTTGCCAATTACCCTTTTAGAGGTCTCCAGACTACAATGGGTTAAAATCAGTCTTTGGCTAAAAACCTTGCTAATATATTTGTCTGGCAATTTCACTAGAAATATCACTTTGAATGCACAGACTGACCTTACCATATTCACCCTAATTACCACACTGTGTGTGTAAGTTTTTCAAAAATCACTACAAAAACTTGTAGTAAAATATCCTCCTAATACGGGTACATGGTAAAAGAAAAAAAATCAGCAGAGACCTTCATGAGGGGCGTATTTAATGAGACTTATGCAATATTTTTCTGATTTTATAAAAGCCTCTGTCGTTGGTACTCATTTTGTTGAGGCAATTCAAATGAATACCAACAACATATGTTTTTATAAAGAAGTAATTTAAAGACCACTAAATTGCTTGTCTGTGCGCTTAAACGAGCATGTGTGGTAATTAGGTCAAATATGGTAATCATGGCTGGGTGCACATGTTCACAGCTAGGATCCCATTTCCGAGATAGTTTATCAAAATACTTTGTTTAAGAATCAGAAGAAATGACTGTAGCATAGCTCTAATTGTTTTCTTCTGCCAAAATGAACTGATACTGTTCTTATTTCTCCATGAAAACAAATGTTGTGGGTACTCATTAGAAGTGCCTCACTTCGGCACTTCTAATGTGTACAGTGAGGCACTTCTAATATGTACTCAAAACTTATGTTTTGGTGGAAAAATAAAAAAAAAGTATTTATCTAGTGTTAGTATTGATATGTCCAATGAAACTGAATGTCAAGTATATTAGTGACAGTGATATAACCAGATAAGAATACTGGTAATATATCTAATGAAACTGCAAGTCTATGCTACGTATATTCATTTTGTTTCTTTTTAAACTGCCTGGCAATTGAGTTTGATCCCATTTCTGGCAAAGCATTTATCAGATTGCTTCACTTAAAAATATAGATTATAATAAATGGAGCCAGCTTTCAGGAAAATGCACAGCAAATAATAAATATAATGGTAAATAAATAGTCTGTTAGGCTGACCAGTTTGGTGAAAAAGTTACAAAAATCAGTTGAGAAATAAGAGTCATTAGGGTTTGAATGTCTAGTAAATGGTTTCATGCAAGCTGCTACTTTTAGCAGCGTATTCCAGTCAACAGACAGCGTTTATTTGTGTCTTACAAAAATTAAATATTTAATTAAATATTCAAAATGGTGGCCCCAATGTTCACAGTTATAAAATATGTAAACTACAATATCTTTCTTCCTTCTTAATTGATTTCAATCAAATTCTCACCAAGTCATTTGTTTTCTTAGACTGAATTATTTCAAGCAAACGTTACATTACATGTGCCTTTTTCTTTAAACATAAACCTTTACCACCCTCTTGGCTAACTCAGCAGATGACAAATTGTTGATATTTTTTTTATTTTTCCCACAAAACTGGCTTTGACATTTCAAGCAAACTGGGAAAAATCAGAAAAAAAATATTTCAAGATGTCATCTGTTAAAAATTTTACTCAGAGTGCTATGTGTAAAACAAAATATATAGCTACCATCACATCTCTTGCTGACAGTGTTATACAGGAAACCATCATCACATTCACAGCGGAAACCATCTTCTGTGTCGGTGTCAATACAGCGACCATTCTCACACAGATAGTTGTAGATAGAACATTCATTTGTGTCCTCTAAGAAAATATACAAAATATGGAACATTTTTATAAGACAATGCATTATGATGGTTTTGGCTATAGGACAGTTTAAAGGTGTACCCCGGAAGTGTTGTATCCAAATAAAAATGTATAGATTACATTAAAAAATGATCCCAAATAACAAAACATTAAAAAATGTATAGGATGTACAGAAAAAAATGCCCATTTATGGTCATTTTTCTATATAATCTATACATTTTTGTTATAAATGGTAATTTTTCTACACATTTCTGAATATGAAACAGTACAGTCAATTTAGTTTTGTAAATTTTTGTCATAAAAGGTAATTTTTCAATATAATATGTACATTTTTGTTTGGCTACGATTGTTTAGCTAATATGAATTATGCTTTGAATCCCAGCAATAGTTTCATAAACAGCTAATGTTATATGAGCCAGCCCACAACAAGCCTACAAAAAACTTGAGCGACCAGCGAAGACACGAATCAGCCTGCGCATCTGCACAGTCTGATCAGAGTCTTAGCTGATCACATGTGCCATCTACAGCCTCCTGGCTATCCAAAGCGGGATAATTGATAGTGTTGGGGTTTAACAACATGTCAAAGCTTGTGGGTCATTTTGTGTCATCTCCCTGAGAAAGGGAGAAAAGAGATAGAAGAGATAGTAGAAGAGATGACAGAGAGGGACTGGGAAGAAAGAGAAACAGGGAGTGAAAGTGAAGAAACAGAAGAAATGAAAACATTCCCTCTCTACCCTTACCTGCTACAAGGATAGCAAGTCTTGCCCAAACGTAAGCCAATATCAGTTGGATGCCCCGGTGACGTGAGATACACGACACCTTCGCACCACCCGAACACCCCTAAAGAGGGATAATTGAGCACTCTTGTCATATTGGTAGATGTACAAGCCATTTTTTTTTGCCGGCCTCGGTGGATCAGTTGGATGCGCCGTCCGACTGGAGACCAGGAGGTCGCGGGTTCAACCCCCGCCGAGGTCAGCAACATTCTTTCGTGGAGATTGATCATGAAATATTTTCTATGGTCATTCTCTCCCTTCTGCTGATTCAAGAAGGGCAGTTGTCAGTTTCTGGTGAAAGAATGTGCACAATACTGGTTAACCGCTTAGAGGACTAAGCCTGCCCAGTAAACATGTGGTTAGGTAAACTGTCCACGCTCAACATGACCCCAATGGGTTGACTGGGCCGTAAAACCTCAACACAAACAAACAAACAGGCCATTTTGATTAAGTCTTATTGCAGGTTTTGTCATGCAATGGCTCATATTACACTGAAACCTCATTATAACACTATTCACTTCAATACTGTTTGAGATATATTGCTACCATGGCAATCCAAACAAAAATGTATAGATTATATAGAAAAAAATAATTATAAAAGGTCATTTTTCTACATAATCTATATACTTTTGTTATAAAACTAACTCTGGAAAGCTATGGTACCTATTTACACTGTAAATAACAATCAAATTGAATTCTATGATTAGACAAAAGGGATTTAGCTTTGCACTGTTTGGGATTTCTTTTCTTTAGGTTGGGAATGAAAGCAAAGCAAAATCTGGCAAAGTCTGATTTTTCTGAAGGGTGTCATTGAAAAATTCTTTTTCATGGATCTGCAAGAATATTTAAAAGAAAGTTTAAAGCTATTTCATGGCACACTGACCACAATTTGAGTTCTTGTTTAACAACATGCTAACCCTTGTGAGTCATTTTGAGTTGTCTCCCAGAGAAAGGGGGAAATGGACGCAGATAAAGTCAGTGAATTCAGAGAACTGATAGAAATACAGAGTACCTTCTCCTTGGGAAGTACCTGATGATAAATCTCCGATAATTTTATCTAAATCTCCCTAAAAACATGTAGAGGGTACTCAATAGAATCACTTCACTGAGGCAGTTCTAATAAGCACTCACAACACACGTTTTAATGGAGAAATATAAAAAAAAAAAAACCCACAGAATTACCACCAACTAATCCTTTTTATTGTCGTCGGTAAATAGTATGTGATGTCGTATATCTATACTTATCATAATACACAGTAAAACCTCAAGGACTGGAACACTGATGACTCGTTTACTATGGCTACTTCAAGCTCTTGAGTCCCTAGGAAATTCTTCCGATAGCTCAAGAAAAATAATCAGGATATTTTAGGAGTTTTCCTATTTTATCAAGATTATGTATGTTACATGTACTCATTAGAATTGCCTCATTGATGTCATTCTACTGATTACACTCGACATACCATTTTTTTTTACAGAAGATCAAAAAGACATCCATGTATTATTCCCATTTGTCTCCTAACCTGGCACTACCATTAACCTTTACCACTCTCTGGGCATTTTCAGCAGACGACAAAATGATGTTATTTTTCTTATTTTTCCCAGAAAACAGGATTTGACATTTCATGCAAACTGTCTCCTTAGGAGACAGTTTGCATGAAATGTCAAATCCTGTTTTCTGGGAAAAATAAGAAAAATATTTCAAAATGTCGTCTGCTGAAAATTTTACCCAGAGTGCTAAGCGTTAACCCTCAGTGGCTAAAACTACCCATATCTAGATGCTTGAGCCATTGAGGTTTGACTTTATACGGCAAATGTCCTAAAATTTCGTACACCACAGCTTTTGACAAAATGGCATATGTATACAATCCAGATCCAGATCAGACTGCCAATGAAGAAGCAATCTGACCATGGATTATACTGTTTGCATTTCCACTGAGTACAGTTGACTCTCGTTATCTCGACCTCGCTTATCTCGAATAACCGCTTATCTCGAACTGAAAATCTGGTCCCTGCCTATACATGAAAACCTAACAACAGATGGAAAATATTGTAGAAAAGAGGAGAAATTGCTCCTAAGGAGCAATTTCTCCTCTTTTCCACAATATTTTCAATATATCTCTAACTTCAAAAGTCCAATTACCTATCAGTTTGTTAAATGTGGTTAATCAAATTCCTTTTTCCTCAATCCTGCAAACCTGATATGTCGAACTACGGATATCTCGAAGTATTTCAGAGAGTCCCTTGGAATTCGAGATAACGAGAGTCGACTGTATTTTGCTAAAAACAAAATTTAGGCAAAAAAGCTAGGGTGTACATTGTTAGAAATTTTTTACCATTTACTGTACATCTTTAAATACTTAAGTCTGGAAACCCCCACAAAAGGGTAATTGGCAAAGAGTGCAGTCCCAGATCAGATGCTGCAGAATACTGTTTGCAAATACTTCAGCCATTTTTCTCTAGGAGTATCTGAATCACAGAGCCTGACATAACAAAAATTGAAATCGGCTTCATATCATCATCATATCATAATCGGATTTTTGATTAACTTGCAAGTACAGGGGCAACATCCACATCAGTGGGCCTTCTTCCAGATAGCTGGCTTGCTGCATGCATGGCAAATCTCACACCAGATCTCCACATGTTTCTATCATGAGGGTTGATAGCCGAGACCTTCCACTCTCTGCACCCTTGGATTCTTCCAATATATAGTGTGTGTGTGTGTGTGGGGGGGGGGGGGGGGGGGGGGCATTTATTTAGTCTAAAATGGGTTAGTTTTATTTTGATAGCAGTACAGTGACTGTGTGCTCAAGTTGTACCCACCTCTTATTTGCAAAGGTCTGCACAGCTCCAAGTAGTCAGCTGAAAAAGAAAACAAACACAAATTTCAGCAGGGTCCAGTTGTTCAAAGTGTCATTAGCTTAACGAGCTCATTAGTGGTCAAAATGTTAACTGTTCTAGTAAGTACAATACCAAATTCACAGGTATTTTTATTGAAAAAAATTTGAGTAGCTTTTGCAAATGCAAAAGCTACTCACATTTTTTCAGCAAAAATATAAGCATATATGCTATATTAAATGATCAAAGTTTTAACGATACTTTAACTAACGACATCGTTAGTTTTGAACAACTGGGCCCAGATCATTATACAACATATAGAGGATATTCAAATGTTTGGAGTGACTATGACTTTTATTTCATCGAGTGAAGTGAAAAAATGTTTATTTTATGAGTGCCTTTGGCACTCATGAAACATGCATTTTTTCACTTCATGATATGAAATAAAAGTCATATTCACGACAAACATTTGAATTTTCTTATTATATACATCATTTTCAATAGAAGAGATGCAAATCATGCAAATCTTGATCATTAATGTAAATAAGAAAAAAAGAAGTTCCAGATCTTATATTTTTCACTGCTCAGAGGAGTGAAAATATAAGTTTTATATTTTCACTAGTGAAAATATAACTTTTTCGAAATATGCATTTTATTTCATTAATAATTCTCTATATTTCATTACTTTGTATATAATAAATATATATTATGTGATGCAATGGTAGAAGAGCCATCTCAGATTTCAATGTGATAAATTTCCTTGTAATTTAATAACTGCAAAAAAATAGATAGAACAATTAGTCAAAAATATGTAAAAACTAAACTTTTATAAACCAGTCAAATGAATGCTTAGAAAATATAGACAAATAAATAATAATAAATATAAAAATGAAATACAAGATACAAGTTTATGTCCAAACCATATGCACATCTTTAGACCATGCAGAAAATGCCTGTAAAGTTTCAAAATGATCAATTAAAACCTGTAGGAGTTGCACACAAAAGATATGTACTATCAGACTGGGACAGAACCACATTTCAGATAATTTCCCTTGATAAGCAGAAAGGCTGTGAATAACAATTTTGCATTAATATGTTTAAAAATCATATTTAGATTAGTTAAAGAGAAATGCAAGGTTGTGAAGAATATATCTGAGATGAAAGCTCTTGACTAATCATACACTTGGATGCAAATTTGATAATCGGATAAAAAGTAAGGAAGATAAAAACATTTAAAGATTTAAGATTCATTATCAAGGACATCGCTATTTTGAATATTTAATGAGGTTTTAAACATTTCAAAATATTAAATTAGATATTTTTTCTGATATGATATAATGCTGTTTTCAAGCAAAATCTATAAATGCCTAGAAAAGAAGCTGTATACACAAATATAAAAGCTCAGTATTGTTGCAAATACTATCATTAATTTGAGTTTTGCAAATGTAATTCAGGCTTTATGATGTCATAAACTGATAAAGCCTCATTAAATATTCAAAATGGTGGCGCCCATAGAAAAGTTTATGATATCTTTAAACCTTGATAACTTAATTATTTTCATTCTATTTTAATCACATTTGTATCAAAATGATTTGTCAAGAGCTTGGATTTTAGATACATTCATCACCAACTAAATGTCAAAAATGGCCTTCTTTATCAAACTGATTAAAACTAAAATTTCTATTTGTTTGTACTTTCAAATGAAAAGTGCTATACATTATGCATATAGACTTTTTGTTATGCACAAACAAAATTAGATTTTTTTACTTGCACTTTTTATATGTAGGCAATAAAAGTTTAATGAATAGAAAAAACAACAACAGAAACACAATAATTTTTGCTGAAACTGTATATTAACTTGATTTAACAGAGAAAAAGATATAACATTAACAGGCACGGGACCCACAAATGTTTTATGTTTGAGCCCATCCTGGTTATTTTGAAAATCGAATACCTCTTAAGCCGGCGCTAGGGGGCATATGCAGCCTCGCAAACTACAGTTTTGCACATGAAGAAACTCAATCAAACCGAGTCTTTGATTTTCGTGACTTTGTGTGTTCTTTGTTTCCAAAGGCAATCCTTTTTTACTTTTATTATCCTATTTTACAATATTACTGTAACTCACCAGAGTTTTCCGGAGGACAAGGCTCACAGGGTGTTCCCCAGCCCTGTCCGACATTACCAATACAACAACACTGTCTCTTTGTGACCTGGGAGGAGACAATATGTTCACAACGTGGTGGCAGACCAGGACGAGTTGCATTGAATAATGCTGCATAACAAACATCCTTTCTCATATCTGCAATATTTCAAAGAACAAAACATTTCAATGATGAGCTTTTGTATAAGCGACATGCTTTTTCCACTTAACATTTGTTTTTTCACAAGTTAGCATCATAATTACATAACACTATACATATTCAAGCATAATTAAGTGCTCGCTGTAGATGCCAAATATATATGTAAATATGTAGTATATATAAGACAGACAGGCCTGAGCAAAACATATGGACCTAGATCAGATGTTGCATAAGGGGTGTCTGACCAGGGTCTACATGGTTTGCACCTCATCATGATCCAGCAGCTTTTAGACTACTCAGCAGGTAAAATTGGACATGTAGCAAGTTAAGCTAAATTTTACCCTGAGCTTAAGGAGGAGATAACGTGCCAGACAGATGGATATATGGAGGGACAGACAGACAGCAAGCCAATGTTGCTCACGCACACCCTTACTACACGGGGAAGTCAAGCTGCAAGTTTGGTTAAATTCCACCCAGTGGTTCAGGAGGAGGTAGCGTTGAAGGCTTTCATAATATCCCCATCACTAAAGCGTGGGGATAAGTAGGTCAAAGAGCATGATGATGATGGTTTGGTGTTTTATATCACCTTCAACAGCTTTACTGAGATGATCATTACAAAAATATGCCTATTGAAATATACTGAAAATTTCATCACCGAAAAATGAAAATTTTCAGTTTAAAAAAATCTGATAATTTTCATATTTCTGCTCAAAACATAGATTGTGGGTACTCGTTGGAACCGCCTCAATGAGTTCCCACAATCTATGTTTTTGAGCAGAAATAAGAAAAATAATGTATAACCCTCTAAACCCCAGTTTTACTATATAAAAGTGGGGTTTAAGGGGGTCAAAATTATATAGGCATGTTTTCGTGATGTGGAAAGGTGATAATGAAAGGCTCTGTGCACTGAAGTGCCGTCCACTCATAAGCTGAGTTCGAACTATCTATGCATTGCAATAGTTACCTTGTCAGAAGTGCTATCGTGATAGCAAAGAGGCAATATTAATAGTATTGGCAATATTGTTTATCCTATTACAATAGTTTCAATAGTTCTACACACAGAAATATTAGATGTATAAATATAAATCACAGGTCTATCATAGAAAATATCTGCATGTTATAACCTTAAGGAGGAATGTATTAGAATTTGCACACCAGAACTCTAAAATATGCAACACATTTGATGTCAGCATGTGCTCAGTGCATCAAATATTACAGCAATAGTGTAGCTTTCAAATGAAATTTCAACACGGGACATAATCAAAACTAAAGCTTTATGGAAATCTTTGGTCTTTTTTAAACAATACTTTTCCCACTAGTTATCACAATGGCATTGCAACAGGAACCTGCAATAGTAATAGTATTGGAATAGTGCTTTTGGCAACAGTTATAGTCACAAGTCATTTTGGCCTGCAATAGTCAATACTACTGAATTCCACCTCCTGCAGGACTCAAAGAACCCAGGACCTCGTGATCAGAAGCTGGAAGCTCTAACCATTTGGCCACCCATACACTTCTATCAGTGTAAGAGAATAACTCACCCATACAGCCTTCTCCTGGCATGGGCATATATCCATCAGGACAGATGCAGGTGAAGTTTCCAAGTGTGTTGACACAAGTTCCAAGACCACAGTAGTAGGGCTGTTCTGCACACTCATCAATATCTGAAAACAAAATCAGTTCATCTAATAAAGTAAAACTTACGGGCCCAGTTTTTCAAAGCTTTGTTAGCTTAACGAGCTTGTTAGTGGTCAAAATGTTAACTGTTTTAGTAAGTACAATATCTAAATCACAGGTATTTTTGCTGAAAAAATGTGAGTAGCTTTTGCAAATGCAAAAGCTACTCACATTTTTTTCAGCAAAATTAGTAGCATATACATGTATGCCATATTTACTAATCAAAGATTTAACGATGCGTTATCTAACAACATCGTTAGTTTTGAACAATTGGGCCCTGGGGAAAATTCAATGTGATCTGTTTCTTTTGTGAAAAAGAATATGAGGCAGTACATGACAAAACCTACAATAAGACCTGCATGACCAGCAAAGACTTAGATCAGCCTGTACATTCACCCAGTATGGCAAGAGTTCTCATTTATCACTCTTTGGACAGCCCAGAGTCTGTAGAAGGCACATGTGATCAGCAAAGACTCTGATCAGACTGCCCAGATGGGCAGTCTGATCTGAGTCTTTGCTGGCCACACAAGTCTTTTGTAGGTTTTGTCTTGCGCTAGCTCATATGTCTAGATACTCATCAGAATCAACTTAGACAGGCAACTGATTTAGACATTTTATTTATTTATTCATTAAAGGAACTTGATACATCTTGTAGATTTTTTGGCCATTTGTTACAAGGTGGTCAACTTTTGTGACTTCCTATTTGCTTTCCTGAACATCATGTCCCTTCTGAAAAAAGGTTTATCCTAAAAGGAAAGTGTTTGCTCCCCTTGAAAAGTAAATACACTGCAGCGCCCTTATAACGCGGTCGCTTATAACGCGGAAACCGCTATAACGCGGTTGGGCCTTGGCTCCCGTTTTTTTCCCCACCAGTTTGAAAGTGTTGCCCTTTTTCCGCGGAACGCGGCAGTCTAAAAATCACCAGCCGTGACCATATACTCGCTGATTTACTCATTCTTTGTTACCAAACTTTTCATCAGTTTTTGTCTTTCGGCTATTTCAGATCACGTCTGTGCACCATTTAAAAGCCATACTACGGTAACTGGCACAGCCCTCAACGATAATTTTCATGTATTATAAGATAAATAAAAGAAATAATATGAGTAACTTACGCAACACAAATTAATTACATAATTATCCTAACACAGTCATAAATCAACACTTCACTGTCCTTTTTGCTGTAATGGTAGTCTGATAATTAATCCGTTTGTGTGATGTGTGAATGCACTGCCACAGTCCATAGCTCCAGATTAGGTGTCTTTTTTTTTTCTTTTTTAATTAAAGAAGACTGTTATTTTTCCTTATTTCTCCATGAAATTGTAGGTTTTGGGTACTCTGGAAGTGCCTCAGCGAGGCGCTTCCAATGAGTATCTACAACCTACGTTTACGTGGAGAAATAAGAAATTTAATATGTGGAGACTCCTCTAGTCTGGAGCTGTGGATAGACCCTCTTATCTGGAGCTATGACAGTCGGCATGTCCAAATAGATCAAAGAAACGGGTCAAGTGTGAATACACTGAGACAGCTTAAAGCTCCAGATAAGGTGTCTTTTTTTTAGTTAAAAAGTACTGCTACCCTAGGTTAACGGAAATAGACTGCTGGGAAACAAGATGTACTTTCTGGACAAACATGAAACTAAGACTGGTCAGTGCTCTTTATAAAAAAAAAAATATCTGAGATTAGATTTTTTTATTGTGAAAGAAATCAACAGCAGCAATAAAAACTGACCAAGCAGGTAAGCCTGTCCCTTTTATCATGTTACTAAACATCTGACGTAACAGTTGGTATAGATTTTTTCTGCACCTGTTGCTAAACCCTTAGCATGCTGTGTGCATATAATTAGCAGACCACCTTCTGAAATATTTTTTCTTATATCCTCAGGCTGCAAGATTTTGACACTGCATTCAAACTTGAGAAAATTTGCTTGACAAAAGTTGTTGTATGGAAAAAAAAAGAAAGAAAGAAAAAGAAAAATATCAATTTGTCATCTGCTAAATTTTTCCAGGGAGCAACAAAGGTTATTTTTTGACACGCAGATCACCTGTGCACATGCTCAAGGCAATTTCCGGTAAAGGACACATTGTTTATTACACTGTTATCCATAATGCAAGACTGTTGCAGTTAGTTCCCTTGAATGATCATAAAAGAAAACAAAACAATTTAAGCTTAAAAATTTTTTATTTACTGGATTAAAAGAATAAAACGGAAATCAGGCAAGGTAATGCACAAAGTTTCTACAATAAAAAAAAATAAAAAATAAATAAATAAAAAAGGAACATACAATATAACATACATGCAATGTGTAATATCTCATAATAACTGGAGGAAACTGCAGTGGTGCAAGTGGGTGTGGTTATGTTCAGTATAACGCGGACCACGTATAACGCGGTCAGTGTTCGTGGCTCCCGACGACCGCGTTATAACGGCGCTGCAGTGTACTTTCCTTGTGAAGTAGAACCCTTTACAGAAAGCAGAGACAAAAGAATTTTGACAGAGTTGTCTGCCTTGAAAGTGCATCTATTCCCCTTAAGGTAGTTTGATATAGTAACTAGATCGCACAGACGATGGCATGCAATCGCAAATCCCCACACTTTCACCACTAAGCATAGAAAGGTGAAAATTAATTTTGCTCTCGCACACCCTTACCACACAGGGAAGTCATGTAGTAAGTTTGCTTAAATTCAGCCAAGTGGTTTAGGAGGAGTCAGTGTGACTGACAGATGGATGTGAATTTTTCCTGGAAAATAAACAGGAAATCACAAAAGGATGATTGGACAGACACATGGATGGAAAAAATGTTGCTCTTGCATTCCCTTACTAGGAGGGGAAGTCATGTAGCAAGTGTGGTTAAATTCTGCTCAGTGGTTTAGGAGGAGATAGTGTGACAGACAGACGGACAGATGCTGGAGAGATGGAAAAATAATGTTGCTCTTGCACACCCTTACCATGAGGGGAAGTCATGTAGCAAGTTTGGTCGAATTCTGCCCAGTGCTTTAGGAGGAGATAGCATGATGGACGGATGGATGGACGGAGATGTTCACAATATCTCCCTTGCTTTATTTTAAAAAGGGTGGGGATAATGAGGGTTTCCAAGTACAAATCTACATGTCATGTGTATGAGTTGTGGGTAAGAGGGAGAGTATGCTGTATGACTTACGGGAAAGTATACAGGAAGTCACAAAAGTTGTCTCCCCTATAAAAAAAATGGCAAAAAAATCTACCAAGTGTATAAAGTTCCCTTTAATCGCCGAACATCTCTATAATAAGCATACATTAATACTAATATTTAAAAGGAGGCATACACAATTGGCCATTATTATAATATAATAATTGAGGGCGACAACCATACATGTAGTAGACTTGTTTGTTAATACCCTTTCTGTCATTTTTGTTTCATAAAAGACTACTATATAAAAGGGCATGAATTACGATGAGTTTGCATTATATATTACACTTCCCAAGTGTTGTACTGATCTGAGTATGCTTCAAGCTCTTTTTATGTGTGGCTCATGTAAGCTTAAGGAAGTATTTAGGCCGGCCTCAGTGGCTCAGTTGGATGTGCCGTCCTACTGGAGACCAGAAGGTCGCAGGTTCAACCCCCGCCGAGGTCGGCAACATTCTTTCGTGGAGACTGATCATGAAATATTTCCTACGGTCATTCTCTCCCTCTGACCATGCTCGACATGACCCCATTGGGTTGACTGGGACGTAAAACCTCAACACAAACAAACAAATAAGGAAGTATTTCTCCTCAAAGATCATGTTTTTTATTCATTGCTAATATAGAGTTATTTTTCAAATGAAACACTCATAACACAGATATGAATTCAAAGCTGAACTTTGATATCCATTTTGACCCTATCTAATTTTTAGTGAAAGGGTCAAAAATCAGTATGCACAGGAGCATGCATATTCTCAATGTAATTTAACCTGGGCCCACCTGTTCAAAGCGTCGTTAGCTTAACGAGCTCCTTAAGGGTCATTTAATTAACCGTTTTAGCGGATTCAATACACAATATTCTGATATTTTTGGCTGTAAAAATGTGAGTATTGCAAAAGCTACTCACATTTTTAAGCAAAAAATTTCAGCATATTTGCATATCACTCGATGTAAATTTTAAAGAATCGTTAACTAACGACATCGTTAGCTTTGAACAACTGGGCCCTGGTTTACAACTAAATGAGCAATTTGCTATATTATCCAAAGTTTGAAAAGCGTTTTGAAATACATGAGAATAAGTTTAATTAGTTTTTGAGCAACAATTATTTGAGTCATTTTGAGCAGAAATACATCTTTAATATACCAGCCAGCACATGACAAAACCAACAAAATGGCATGTGACCCCCAGCGAAGACTGATCAGCCTGGGCATACACCCAGTCTGATCAGTCTTCACTGTTTGCATAAAGAAAGCTTGGGTCCTAAGCAACCTATTGAGCACACAGTGAAGACTGATCAGACTTGGCAAATGCCCAGGCTGATCTGAGTCTTTGCTGGGTGCTCATGCCATTTTGTTGGTTCTGTCATGTGCTGGCTTATACAGTGATTTTTTTCCAAACATCTACCTCATGCTCCATGTACTGAGAGGGATGTAGTGAAAAAAAGGTACCAGCACTAATTGTACATAGTCAATCTATGAAAAACAAGACTGTGCATTGCTGGCTTTATAGAGATAAAATACAGTTGAAAAGGCCATACAATTTCAGAACATGCCACAACTTACCAACACACTCCTGTGTGGTAGTATCAAGCCTGTAGCCTAGAGGACATATACATGTGAAGCTTCCAAAAGTATTCTGGCATTGACCATTCTTACAGATGTCTGGGACCTCTACACACTCATCTATGTCTGAAAATAAAAACCAATTAAACCCTTCACACTCAATATATCAACTCTTTACTGTCTTACCATAAACTTTGAACAAGTCCACTGAGCTCATAGTCCTAGATAAAAGGGGGTATCTACATAATATTTAAATTATATCTCTATGGAAACATGTTGTGGATACTCATCAGAAGTGCCTTGGTGATGCACTTCTAATACGTACCACAATATATGTTTTCATAAAAAATAAGAGAAATATCAGCATTTTTTTTGATGAAAAAAAGTGTTTTATCTGGAGCTATAAGAACCATGTGGGGACACATATGTCAACCCTTGTCTTGCAGAATAAATTAAGATGCTATACCCACTTCTTATTTTCAGTCAATCTGATTACTTGATCCAGATTGCTGATATAAATTCACATACTTAATGGCAAACAGTGCAGATCCAGATTAGTTGGCTTCTGAAGAAGCCAACTGATCTGAATCTACACTGTTTGCAAAGGCACAGTATATCCAGATTCAGCAGGGTTAGGGTGAACAGAACTGGCTGAATGGTAAACAGTACACTGCTTCTTTATTGACAGTTTAATCTGTGTCTGCACTAATCACACAAGCTTTTCTGTAGTCTAATGCATTGTTTTTTGTGGAATTTTTTATCATTTGTGCCAAGTCCTCCATGGGGTCATGTCCAGTGAAGCCATACTTTTACTGGGCCTCTAAGTGGTTAACAAGTATTGTGCACATTCTTTGGCCAGAAATTGACAAGTACCCTTCCTCCTAAATCAGCAGAAGGGAGAGAATGACCATAGAAAATATTTCACGATTAAATCTCCATGAAAGAATGTTGTCAACCCGGCGGGGGTCTAACCCACCACATCCTGATCACCAGTCGGATGCGCATCCAACTTAGCCATCAAGGCCGGCTTTTTGTGGACATATTTCAGCTTCTTAGGCAAAAAGTATGTGGTTCTCAATAACAAACCTTTACTGCTTACAATGATATTTTGTTTCTTCGAACTTTCCAGACGCCAGTCAGAAAATCACCAAGCCTTTTTTGAATGGCATTTTCAAAGTTATAGGACACCATTTTGTTTTTATTATGACATCATGTAAGCCTAATGCTGATGATATTTAACCGCTTGCATATCTGTTCATTAGTACAATAATAAAATAACTAGACATTTGTCCACATATGCCCCCACCCTATGGCCTTTGCCCATATGGCCATTTCCTTTGGCCCCACCCCACAGACCAACCCCTAGCATCATCCAGTTTCCAAACCCTGTATAAACTATTTCATCTGTGATCATTATACCCAATTTCTAACTTTCTAGGGCAAGTAATGGTACCAGACTTATGATTCTATTGCCATTTTATGTGTTCAAAATGCCCTGTTATACATTTTGACCCCTGACCCCACCCAGGGGCAATTCTACTATGAAGTCTAAGGTCTTGTTTGTTTGTTTATGTTGAGGTTTTACGGCCCAGTCAACCCAATGGGGTCATGTCAAGCGCGGTCAGTTTACCTAACCACACGTTTACTGGGCAGGCTTAGTCCTCTAAGCAGTTAACCAGTATTGTGCACATTCTTTCGCCAGAAACTGACAACTGTCCTTCTTGAATCAGCGGAAGGGAGAGAATGTCTGTAGAAAATATATTTCATGATCAATCTCCACGAAAGAATGTTGCCGACCTCAGCGGGGGTTGAACCCGAGACCTCCTGGACGGCTTAACATTCGTTAGACTCTGGTTATGAACGTGACATATGCACGTAAGGCTGTAACATCAAGGCGAAATGCTTTATGACCCACTCCTGCCTTTCGCAGGGGGGCATAATGAACATAGAGATTAATCCACAGTTGTTTAGAAATACGGGAAATAATTCCCTAGGGCACTGAAAGTCCAATTAAAACCAAGAGCTTCAGCATGAGGTTTTTATCAGGACTTTCAACGCCCATGGGAATTATTTTTCATATTTTAAAACAACTAAATTTTATATTACATATACCATAAAAAATGACTTTTAGTCATTCTACTTACTTAAATGACTCCATATTTTGCTTCAAATGTTGTCACATGACATAATGTAATGCTATAACAGGACATCATTTTGGCATTGATATTTTACACTAGGAAATTTTTCCTATTCGGAAATACCAACTATACTTTTCCCAAAGTTATTTCAACTTTAGGACGTCAACATTAAGAAGCCTTGTCTGAGAGTGTGTGTTATGGATCTGGAAAAACTGAGACTCTCAGTTGATCTGACTTTTCAGATCAGAGAGTAAGAAACCTAACTGTTTGAATGTGGTTTAATGCCTATCTCATATTACATATATATCATAGGAGCCAGGGCACTGGAATTCCTACAATTCACATGTGCTTTCAGCAATGACTCAGATCAACCTGTGCATCCACACAATCTGATTAGAATCTTTGCCATGTGTTCTATGGATAGCTAAGGACCCAAATCAACTTTATGTGGTCACCAAAGACTGATCAGACTAATCTGATCCTTCACTGGTGGCACAGATAAAATTGTAGGAATTGGTGTACCCCAGCTTAAATATGAAAGCCAATGTTGGGATACTCATAAGAAGTGAAAAACAAAGCAGAAACAGAAGAAATACTAATATGCCCCTTCCCCCATCTGCTGCAAGTAATCCTACTTGCCCTTACCTATCAGACAAATCTTCATTTACATTATGAAAACATGCCTAATCAAATATATAGACAATTTCACCTCCAAAAACTGAAAAATTTTCAGATTAAAAACTCTGATATTTTTCATATTGCTGCTCAAAACATAGATTGTGGGTACTCGTTAGAACTGTCTCGGCAAGGCGGTTCTAATGAGTACCACAATCTATGTTTTGAGCAGAAATAAGAAAAATAATGTATACCCCTGTAAACCCCGGTTTTACTACATAAAAGTGGGGTTTAAGGGGAATCAAAATTATATAGGCATGTTTTTGTGATGATCTGAAGCATTTCTTGTTAAAAAAGATCTTTCCTTTCTGAATTTAATTTTGTCAACGAAGTTTTTCACTTACCTTCTAGAAGCAGTGTATCTTTATCAGGTCGGAATCCTGGTCCTCCTGGACACAGATACTTGTATTCACCTAAAATGACAATAAAACACACATGTATAGACTGACCAATTTGTTTGTTTTATTCATGTTTTTTGTTGCTGTCAACAATCTTTCAGTCATATCACGACAGTGTCTGGATGTGGCAGGGAGCTCAATGCTTACTTTCAGAGTGCTGCCTCACTGAAATATCATGCCCCAGACACATAACTTTATAATCCACCCAGTAACATTATACTGACACCTGGCTGACAAGTTCTGATTCCTAGCTCTACATATTAAATGCTGAGCACCAAGTGAAAGAGTTGCTGGGACCATTTTTAAAGTCTTTGGTCAAACTCACAACCTCCCAGTCACAAAGTGGACACTCTACCAGTTGACCTACTGTGCCAGTATTATAGACCAACCAAAGTGACCTGTCAGTTTGATCTATTAACAATGTCTGCACAGGCCCTCTTAGGGTACTTTGAATGTCTTAAAATTTCAAACACTTCATTCCATATTTTTTGCCTAAACTTTGCTTTTTATGCAGTTGTTTCCTAAATACTAAGTGGAATGGCAACCAGTGTAGACCACAACCAGATTGCTTCATCGAGCAATCTGATCTGGGTCTGCACTGTTTGCATATGCCATTCTTTCAGAAATACTATTGTTAAATTTTAGGAAATTTACCATAATTTTCCTATTAATTCAGACATATTACCTCTTTGCCATACTTATCCTATTAAATGAACAAATTCCATCTGATGGCCTGGGCCCAGATGTTCAAAACTAATGGTGTTGATAGTTAACATATCGTTAAAACTTTGAGCATTAAATGTTGCAAATACGCTAGTATTTTTGCTGAAAAAATGTGAGTTGCTTTTGCATTTGCAAAAGCTACTCACATTTTTCCAGCAAAAATACCTGTGAATTAGATAGTGTACTTACTAGAACAGTTAACATTTTGACCATTAACAAACTCATTGAGCTAACGATGCTTTGAACAACTGGGCCCAGAAACATTATGTGCAGACCATGATCAAACCACTCTTTCAGAGGATAGTCTTGATCTTATTCTGGACTGCTTGCTCAGATATGACTGTTGTTATGTATTCTGAGCAAATACAGTATTTAAGCCCTTTAAGTGCTAATCACAACTACATCAGACGACACTGAGATATTTTCTGAAAAAAAAAAAAAAAAAATAAGGTTTGACATTATATGTGAATCATCTGCCTAGCAAACAATTTACATGATCTGTGAAGTTTTATACTCTCTGAAAAATAACAAAATCAATTTTAGAATGTTGTCTACTACAAATTTTCTTAGCACTTTATGGGTAATAAGTCTGATATTTTACTTCACCAAGAGGCCAAAGTCTCCTGATGCATGAAATTTTGGCAAGGACAGATAACTCAAGAATACAGAGGGCAAGAGTTGTTTGTGTTGAGGTTTTACGGCCCAGTCAACCCAATGGGGTCATGTCAAGTTTACCTAACCACACGTTTACTGGACAGGCTTAGTCCTCTAAGCGGTTAACCAGTATTGTGCACATTCTTTCGCCAGAAACATTGTCTTTCCTGATTGCAACTCATCAGCTCATCAAGCTTAGTATGTGTATGAAGTTTCATGAAAATATTCCAGACATTTAATGAGTTACAACCAGGACATGAAGTGAAACAGACTCACGCACAAAAGGAATCCTACTATTCACAATGTATCCTGTTTCCCTAGAGAGAGATAAAATTCTTGGCTGACAAATTCAGAAAATCCATGTCAGACATATGGTGACTGGCTACCTCTGAAAGATTTTTCTACCATTTTACAACAAAAGACACTTTTGTAGATAGTAAGTAGCCTGCCTAGTATGTGAAATCTTTCCAAAATATAAGCTAACCTTCAAACAAAGAGTTTGCTTCAAGGAGTAAATTCTTTCCTTTAATCCTGGGCTGCTGAACCCTGATTTGCTCTGTCTTTGCAAACAGTGTAGATCCAGATTAGTTGGCTTCTGAAGAAGCCAACTGATCTGGCTCTGCACTGTTTGCCATTCAGTATTTGCTTTGTATCAACAACCTGGATCAAGAAAACCATTTGGCAGAAAATTAGAAGTGGGCGTGTCATCTTAATTCATTCAGCACTACCAGGGTTAGACTGGAACTTCTTTACAAGACAGTTTATTATAAGATGGTTTTGGATACAAGAGGCTTAAAAAAGGAATCAAAAAAGTGTATCCAGACAAAAATGTATAGATTATATAGAAAAATGACAATGGTCATTTTTCTACATAATCTATACATTTTTGGTTTGGACCATAAATGGTCATTTTTCTATATAATCTATACATTTTTGTTTAGATATAACATGGTTGTTTAGCTAGCATGGATTTAGCTTTGGATCCCGGTTATAGTCTTATAAAGAGGTTGTGGTAGTTCCTAATGGGAAGGGAATCAAATACTTCCATATCAGATTTATTTCCCTTAGATGGCATCCATTCCTCTTTAAAACTTACTAGTGCCATTGGCTGGGCACTTGTCACACATCCCTTGTACCTCGCCCCAGCCCTTCCCGACTGAGCAACAGCAGGTTGCCTTGGAGACACTGCGGGAGATGATATCAGAACACATCCCATTGAAGGCCTGTCTTGACACATCCAGGTAACACACTCCGGTACGTAAATCTGTGAAGTAAACAGAGGATATCTAAACCACAATGTGAGGAAATGTAACTTATGATGTGTGCCTAACAAAGACACATATCACCTTGCTAATCTGCAGTTTGATTACAGACTTTGCTGGGAGCTCTGTGCTTAGAAAACCAATCCAAGGCCTTTTGCAGGGGGTGTTAGGTGTTAGTGGAGGGCAAATATTCTGGGCCCAGTTATTCAAAACTAACCATGTCGTTAGTTAACGTATTGTTAAAACTTTGATCATTAAATATGTCACATAATATTTTTGCTGAAAAAAATGTGAGTAGCTTTTGCATTTGCAAAAGCTACTCACATTTTTTTCAGCAAAAATACCTGTGAATTAGATTTTGTACTAACCAGAGTAAGTAATATTTTGACCACTAACTAGCTTGTTAAGCTAACAATGCTTTGAACAATTGAGCCCTGATTTGTCTGCGTGAGATACACTGGTTGTTCTTGTTTTTTGCAAGGCACACATGCCATAAGATACAGTTTCTCATGTTGTCACTCGTTTCTTTGTTTCAGTATGATACCATCATGTGATTCCCCCTATCTATTATACAAAGTGGTGAAATAGCTGATTGCCTGAATTCTGTATTTATGATTATATTTAAAACTTCAGAATTTAAATGCTCACTAAAAAGAGATGGCCACTTATTTTGAGCAAGCACATTAGAGAGGTTTGGAAATTGAAGGTTTAACTTTAATCTGCAGAATACAACAAGAAATTCACCAAATGGCTATGTGGCAACTGCTAGTGGTGTTCAAGAAATGGAGCTAAACACAAACAGGTCAAGATCAGTAACAGTTGATGGCAATGTGCAGGATGCATCATGGCAGATGTGTCCATGAAGTTTCATTAGTCTAGAAGCCTTGTTGTTTGAGAAACTGAGCTAAATGCACAGACTTAACATTGCTGATGCCAGCGAGAATGATGACAATGCCAATGCCACTGGAAAATGATTCTTATGCCGCTCCTGCTTGCTTAAGCAGTTGCAATAATAAAAGTGGACAATCTAAAAATATGTTAAGATGAAATTTCATTCAAACTGTCTCTGTCAAAGCTCTGAAGCAGACAATTTGTTCAAAAATGTCATCTTACTTTCTTTGTAAAATAAGAAAATACTGTATTCCCCCTAATTACCACACTGTGTGCTTTGGTTTTTCAAAATTCCTGGGAAAACGTGCAGAAAAGTATGTATCTACCTAATAAGGGCACACTTTAAAAAAAATCAGTAAAGGACTTACTTAATGGTGTTTATGTATTTTTTTTCTAATTTTCTTTATAAAAGCATACATTGTGGGTACTCATTTGAATTGCATTGATAAGTCAGTGCCTGCAAAAGTACACTGCCTGTAACCTGAAGACTACAGAATCACTTGACTGTATGCTTATAAGGGTATGTGTGGTAATTAGGATGAATACTATAACTTTAAGGTTTAATCAGGCCCTTCCCTACTGTGTCTTGCCAAGACACGACAAAATCTACGATGGGAATATAAAATACCTTGATCAGACTGTATGGATGAATAGGCAGGTACAGGTCTTTCTAGTCTGTATATGCCCTGTGACACTTTTCAGAGAAATAAAGCTCATTCATTAGCAGAAACATATGAAAGAATACAGTACAGTACACAATGGAACCTCTTTAGAAGATGGTACATTATAAGCTGGTTAACATACATGACAATTTTAAAGATGGATCCCAAAAGTGCTGTGTCCAAACCAAATGTACAGATTATATAGAAAAATGACCATTTTTCTATGTTATTTATACATTTTTTAGGATAAAGCCACCATTTATGGTCATTTTTCCATATAATCTATACATTTTGGTTTGAATAAACCACCAAAATGTATAGATTATATAAAAAAATGACCATTTATGGTCATTTTTTGATATAATCTATACATTTTGGTTTGGATACAACACGGTTGTTTGGCTAACATGGATTTGCTTTGGATCCCAGCAATAGTGTTATAAGGGGCTGTGGTATACTTACCAATGCAGCCTGTCCCCTCAGGGTTGAGTGTGTAATTAGGTGGGCATTGGCAGACATAGCTACCTTGGTTATTAACACAAGTTCCGTATACACAGTTCTCAGGATTCTCACACTCATTGATGTCTGAAAATATATACAGTATTTTCTTGCACACCAGATAAGGAAATCCTGGGTTTTACCCTGGGATAAAAATTCTTATCCTACTCAAGTTATTTTATCCAGGGTAAGATAAAAAGAGAATTCTCACGTTTTTTTTTTATATATACAACTGGTTGTATAGGTTGTCACGTATGCCATCATTAAGATTGACATCAGTGAACCTAATGACGTGACTAAACATCACATAATATTATCAGAATATGGCAGACGTCTGCAATCAAAGTGACTGCATTATTAAAAATCCACATTCAGAAATGAAAGGTATGCAAGAAAAAGAATCCATACTGGGTGTGAGGGGTAGACAGAAAAATCTTTCCCTCGGGATCACAGTCTGGCATCACTCTGCAAGCCTCGTGATACCAGACAGTGACTCTGTGGACAGATTTTTCTATCTATCCCACCCATCCATGATAAATTCTTATATACTGATAAATTCTTATATACTCTTATTATTCAGATAGGCCAGAACAAATAGAGTAGAATGCAACATCTGATCTGGGTCTATGCTGTTTGCACTCATCCAGCAATTTTTTGACAGACCAACAGGTAGTAAACTGGACTCATTCAAATTTTAGGGCAAGTATGGTAGATAGAAAAAAGTGTCCAAATATTTATTATTAAAGGTAATAGATATGGTACAACCATATTTATAAAGTTAGTAACACTACCAAAACTCACCACCGATTCAGCAAATATTTTGTTGAATGGAACACCAATTAGGTATTACTTAATTAAGTTGAACTTCACCCTCTCAAACATCTTTGGGACCATGGAAAATTGTTCGAGACATGGGTAGTTCAAGCCACTGACAATTAATCTTGGTGCCAAGTCAGGAAGCAAATGGCGACAATTTAGGGAAGTCTTGTTGATCTTCTATATAATAATATGTTGAGTGTACTCATTAGAATTGCCTCAACAAGGCAATTCTAATGTGTACACATAACATACAATTTCATGATAAAATAAGAAAATTTCCTTAAATATTTTTTCTGGAGCTGTCCAAAGAACTTTGTGGGGACTCAAAAATAATTTCAAATCAGCCATGGTAAACAAGCCATCGGTGTTCAAGCTATTGAGATTTGACTGTACATGTATAATACCCTGCCACTACTTAATATTAGGTAGTGAGGTATAACAATACCATAATGCTTGAGTCCTAGTAAGGGAACAATTTATGCCATGTTAGATGAATGTTGGTGTCAAATAAATCAGAAAGGGAAAGCTAGAGGTTACGGCTGACATAATGTTGACCAACACACTAACAAATATATGGTAAACCTGGCCCACTTTGTTGTGTCTGCTTACTAGGAGCAGGTCTGACAAAATACATGTAACAGGGGAAATATCGATAATTCCGTATACACAGTTTGTTAGAATTAGCATCATATTGCAAGAAAAAGCATAATTGTTGCTGCAGATGAAGATTTGATATTTTACATCCCTTTCAACATTATTTAAGCCATACTGAGATGATGGAAGGATGATAATGAAAGGCTCTGTGCAATGTAGCACTGTAGAGTCATGAACTGAATTTTGCTTCCAGCAGGATTGCAACCTGGGCCAGGTTGTTCAAAACTAACAATGTCGTTAGTTAACGATTTGTTAAAATTTACACTGAGTGATACGCAAATATGCTGAATTTTTTGGCTGAAAAAATGTGAGTAGCTTTTGCAGTGCAAAAGCTACTCACATTTTTTCAGAAAAAAATATCAGAATAGAGTATATTAAATGCACTAAAACAGTTAACGAAATGACCCTTAAGGAGCTCATAAAGCTAACGACGCTTTGAACAACTGGGCCCTGGTCCTCATGATCTGAAGTCTCTTGGCTATCCAGACACTTCATGTTGTTGTAGACATAGAAGAGTAACTGCACCTGTACAATTTCCACCGGTAGCATCTGGCTGGAATCCTGGTTTACAGTTACATCTAAACATCCCATAACCATTCTCACAGACACCATTAACACACAGATTAGGGAACAGCTCGCACTCATCAATATCTGAAGAAAAACAAATACTACAGTCGACTCTCGTTACCTCGAAGTCCAAGGGACTGAAATACTTCAAGATATCCGTACCCTGACATATAAAAAAATAAATCAAACAACGACATTTCACAAAGAATATGTAATATGACTCCTGAAGTTAGAGATATATTGAAAATACATGTATTGTGGAAAAGAGGCAATTTCTCCTCTTTTTCACAATATTTTGTTATCTATAGTTAGATTTCCATGCTAAATCAGAAACCAGCTTTTCACTGAGAGATAAGCGGTTATTCAAGATAAGCAAAGTGGAGATAACGAGAGTCAACTGTATTTAACTTAATGCTTAGCATTGTGGGTACAAATTTCAGCATTTTGATGATGGTTTGGGGTTTTATGTCTCTTTCAACATTATTTGAGTTATATCAAGACAAGGGAATGAAGATAATTAAAGGCTCTGTGCAATGAAGTGCTGTAATTTTTTGCTGAAAAAATGTGAGTAGCTTTTGCAATGCAAAAGCTACTCACATTTTTTCAGCAAAAAATATCAGAGTCATGAGATGAATTCCGCCTCTAGTGGGATTCGAACCTGAGAATGTTAATGTTATGCATGCTGAGTAAAAATTCCAGCATACAATGTTTTGAAATATTTTTTCACATTTTTCCAAGAAAAAAAGGCTTTGACATTTCATGCAAACTGTATCATAAAGACAATGTCAGAAATGTCAAAGCCTATTTTCTGGAAAAATTTAGAAAATATCATCAATTGGTCATCTGTTAAATCAGTCTATAGCATCCTAAAGGTTAACAGAGGCAGTCTTTAAAACAAGTTTGACTGTATCATCATTTGTAATCAGCTGGGCCCAGTTGTTCAAAGCTTCGTTAGCTTAACAAGCTCATTGTGGATCATTTTGTTAACTGTTTTAGTGGATTCAATATACAATATTCTGATATTTTTTGCTGAAAAAAAAAAGCTACTCACATTTTTTTCAGCAAAAAATTTCAGCATATTTGCGTATCACTTGATGTAAATTTTAACGAATTGTTATCTAACAATGTTGTTAGCTTTGAACAACTGGGCCCTTATCTTTTTCCAGTGAGTGCTAAAAAGGTAAAGCACCCATTTGTAAACTGTGACTCATACTGAATATGGATTGCACCATGCAAAAATTAGTCTTCGGGTATATGAAGACAAGGCCTAGATCAGCCTGTGCTTTTGCATAGTCTGGTCAAGGCCTTCACTGTCCACTGATAGAATCACTGGATACTACAAAATGTATGAATATAGGCATCAAACATGGTTTTTCATGCATTAATATTCGCCAGGTCCCGTGGGAGGTGTTGAAAACCGAGGCCGAAGGCCACGGTTTTCAACACCTCCCAAGGGACCTGGAGAATATTAATGCATTGAAAAACCATGTTCAATCGCTATTATTGCATTAAAACTGAAAATATTTGCTACATTTCATGTTATTTCTTGCACTATTTTGTTTCGCCTTTTCACTGATGTCTCGCGAATGAAATTTCCATGGACTATGCTCGTTCTAGGGCCGGGCAGAACATATCCCGTGACGGTAGCAATTCTGTGGCCCCGGTGCAGGCATATTAAAAGTTGCGTAGCTGTGCATTAACAGTGCCTGAATTGCCTTTTTAATACACGGCTTTTCGCCAGTTAATGCACAGCTGTTAATAACGTGCGACACTGCTTTTTACGCAATAATGGAGAGCAAAGGTCCAGATAATACTCTGGGCAAGCACTGGAGGATTTTGATCTGCGCATCCTGCATGTTTGAAAGCACTTTTTTCACTTGACATGGCCCATATAACTCACCGACACAGGCTTTCTCATCTTCTGTTGGAACAAAACCCATGAGACATGTACATCTGTATCCTCCTTGGTAATTAAAGCATTCACCATTCTCACACAGGTTAGGATTTAATATGCACTCATCAATATCTGAAGGACAGAATTCATCACCAATATAAATGTTTGGTTATGTTTACTCCTATAAATGGAATTTTATCAATGTATCTAGCAGTATTTTGGCCCTTAACCTTTTCAGCCTGGTAGACCAAAACAAATACTTACGCAAACAGTGTCGATCCAGATAAGACGGCTCGCAAGGAGCCGTCTCATCAGGATCTACACAGTTTGCCATTTGTTTCTACATTTTAGACTGATATCCCTATTTGCAACAATGGACATGTCCAAATTCAAAGATGAAAGAGTCCATTTCATAAACTCAGGGATGAAAGGGTTAAACATTGCTGGACAATGCATCAGCCTCAATGGCAATTTTGTGAAGAAGCAGTGAGAGGTGATGGTGAATAGATTAAACCACTGATAAAATGAATGGCCCTCTAAAATATCGACCAAACAGAATATGCGTTCAAAACTGGAGGCCAAATTTTGTCTACCCAAATCAAATTTTCAGCAAAATTTGTTGTAAACTGATATAACTGCTACATAAAGATAAATTAAAATAACTTTTAATCTCATAAGGCCTAAAAAAAAATGTTATGTTTCTGATTTCGCAACCGTCAAAAAATGAGCTGGCTGTAATTTTTTTTTTTGCACACGAAGAAAAAAATTAATTCACGACCAATCCCCGATAATCCCAGTGTTTATATACATTCGTTACATAATTTTCCGTACCAATTTTTGGATATTGTCAGTCTTTATCTTTCGTTATTTCCAATATGGCTGCACCCTTACAAGCCAAACTGGGCACATTAGTGGTTTATTTCGAAGCATGCAGCCACATCTCTGCCTACAATAAAAAGCTGTTTAACACAGCATCCCTTTATCATGGGTATTCAAAAATGGTCAAATGTTTGGTAAGAGAAGTCGAAATATTTTAAGATTCCATTTAAAAAAAAGATTACGATTCACCTATGGCAAATTGGTGATGAAATCGGAAATAAAACATTTATTTTTTTAGGCCTAAACAACTTCTTTATTACTAAAACATCTGTAGAATCCAATTTCTATGCGTCAGCATAACCAAATCAGTTGCCATTTTGATAAAAACTCCTTCATACAAGGGGTGCTAGATTTTCCCTGTATCCTTTTCTGTCCTGAAATAACATTTTACAGCTTTATTCCACCAATATAAGCAGGAATACACCCCTATTATGTATCAGAAACACATTTCCTGTTTTAGCTAGCCACAGTTTTGTATCTGAGCTAGTCCATATGTAAAACTAAAACACAAACATTATGAAAACACGCCTATTAAAATATACTGATTTTTTTACAACCAAAAAAAGGAAAAATTTCAGACAAAAATTCTGATATTTTTCATATTTCTGCTCAAAACATAGACTGTGGGTACTCCTTAGAACCGCCTTGGCAAGGTGGTTCTAATGAGTAGCCACAATCTATGTTTTTTAAGCAAAATTAGAAAAATAATGTATACCCCTGTAAACCTCAGTTTTGCTCTATAAAAGTGGGGTTTAGGGGGTCAAAATTATATAGACATGTTTTCGTGATGAAAAATAAGAACCTTCATTCACCGTCCCAGATACATGTATAAACAGTTGAAAAAAGAGAAACTTTGTTTAAGGTGTTGTAAATGTTAAATTAGTGCAATGTTTCACAACTTATTAACAAAACTGGTACCTACCGGTACACTGGAAGCCATCTCCAACAAAGCCCTCATCACAAACACATGAGAAACTACCTGGCGTATTAATACATTTAGCATCAGGTGAACAACCACCACTGTCTCGCAGGCACTCATTTCTGTCTGGAAGTAGATCGAACCATTTAGACAAAATTTATCATGACACATAATTCAGAAATATACAAATACTGTCTCACAGGCCTTCATTTCTGTCTAGAAGAGTAAGAATTTCCAAGGCTTGTATACCACAGATACACCACAACCTCTTTACAACACGGTTCGTTATTACATGGGTTTGGATATAACACATTTCAAAGATGGATCCCAAAAATGTATAGATTATATTGAAAAATGACCATAAATGGTCATTTTTCAATATAATCTATACATTTTTGTTAGGATATAACACAGTTGTTTAACTAACACAGTTTATGGTTTATGCTATGGACCCCAACAATAGTGTTATAAAGAGGCTGAGGTGTAGTTTGGAAGTCACTGGCTGAAGACGCAAACTAAAAATGCTTTTAAGAGTACTCGGAAGTAGCTCAAGCTTTCTTCTGGAGCACAAGTGGACAGAAAATGCTTGTGTAACTTTAATTCAATTTGAAAAGACTGAATACAAATGCAAACTAATGCTTTGGTTATTCATTGATGTGGTAAAAAATAAAAAGGCAGCCACTGAAATATTAGAGAAGAGAAGCATACATAGGATTAGTGTACAGCTTGTTACCCAATCAAATGTCTAGGAACTTATAGGCAGCATAACAATATACACTGTCAACCAAAGATGTGTGTGAATATGCAGGATGATCTGAATATGTACAGTTTGCAAATACTCTAAAACACCTATTTGCATGACATGGCCCATATTAATCTCAGCAAAAACAACAACAGATTACTCTAGATATGAGATTTATCCTGATAAATATATATCTCATTTCTCTACAAAATATGTTGCGAGTACTTATTAGTGCACCTCAATTAGGAGCTTGTAAGGAGTACTAGAGCATATGCTTTTGAAGAGTAATAAGTATACTTACTGAGTGTTACGAGGGGAGTTCAATAAGTTCGTAGAACTCGGGGTTTAACTCACAGATTGGAAGATGGTTTCAACATTATTTTTCAATATAATCCCCCTTTACTTCAATGCATTTGGTCCACTTTTCTTTTAAGCAGTCTATGCCTTTGAAATAAAAGTCGTCTATTTGGTCCTCAAACCAAGCCTCTGTAGCAGCCTTGAGCTCATCATCGTCCCGAAATCTTGTTCCACGCAAGTGGGACTTCAAATTTCGAAACAGATAATAATCACTTGGGGCCAGGTCTGGACTGTATGGCAGGTGATTTAACTGCTCAAACGCACTCACGAATAGCGGCTTGTGCAACTCTGGACTTGTGCACAGGGGCATTATCATGCAAAAGAAGGACACCAGCAGCTAGCTTTCCCCTTCGTTTTTCTTTAATAGCAACCCTTAATTGTTTAATGACATTGGCATAGTATTCTCATGTAATTGAAGTACCAGCGGGCTTGTAATCTATCAATGTAATCCCTTTGGAGTCCCAAAACACCATGGCCATTACCTTGCTGGCTGATGGTTGGGTACGAAATTTCTTAGGTAGGGGTGAGCCAGGGCGCTTCCATTGCATGGACTCTTTTTTAGTATCTGGGTCCCAGTGGTGAAGCCAAGTTTCATCTCCTGCTACAAGACTAGTGTGAAAGTCTTCTGGATTGGCATTGTACACTTCCAGAAGTTCTTGACTTGACTCCACCCTTTGCTGACGATCTTGCATGTTCAGGTTTTTGGGTACCCACCTGGCAGATACTTTTGACATGCCTAAATGTTCGTGGATTATAGTGTAAACACTTCCATTAGAAATACCACATTCTGAAGCAAGTTCGGCAACATTGATTCAGCGAGTGTTTAGCACAAATCTCTCAACACGGTCAATCATCTCCTGGCTGATGACATCAGCAAGGCGACCTGGCCTTGGGTCTTCTTCTAAGGAGTCTCGCCCAAGTTTAAATTCTGCTTTGCCACTGTGGAATACTTTGGGCTACTATCACCATACACATCAGCACACGCCGATGGATTTCTTTGGCCTTTGCACCCTCCTTAGTGAGGAACTTTATGACTGCTCTGAACTCAATATTCTGACTTTCCATTTTTGCCTAACAAAAAGTAAGAGCAAAAAATGTACGTGTTGACTGAACGGCTGTTATCATTCAACTGACAAAGGTTTACACTGCACAAAATTGAAAAAAAAGAAATCTTGAATTGTATAGAAAAATACCGAGTTCTATGAACTTATTGGACTACCCTCATATATATAGGGTGTTTGATTATTTTAAATATTATGTTTACTATGTTTCTATAAACAGAACTTTCTGAAAAACAACATGTTTACAACATGTTTGTGTTGAGGTTTTACAGCCCAGTCAACCAAATGGGGTCATGTCGAGCGCGGTCAGTTTACCTAACCACATGTTTACTGGGTAGGCTTAGTCCTCTAAGCGGTTAACCAGTATTGTGCACATTCTTTTGCCAGAAAGTGACAACTGCCCTTCTTGAATCAGCGGAAGGGAGAGAATGACCGTTGAAAATATTTCATGATCAATCTCCACGAAAGAATGTTGCCGACCTTGTTTATGTTCTTGATTCTTGACTGAGTTATTTTTGGCATGTTATAGAATGTTTAGAATGTTCTTGATTGAACCTGGAAAATAAGAGATGCCTCTAGTAAATTCTTTTTTTAGAAAGTTCTTTGATATTATATAAGGAGAAAAGATTTTCATATGGGCATCTTTGTATACTTTCATTTGAAATTATTCTATACTGGATTATTTTAATATTTTATTCATTCTGGACTTAAATTCTGAATTCAGGAACTTAAAACTGTGGGATAAGAAACTGTTATTCAAAGGATTTGTTTTATAAATTCTTGTGGATTATTTCTGAGGGACTTGGTGACATAAACTTGAAAGGTACTGTTTACTTATATTCTTTTGTTTTGAATCTTCTTATTTTTTTTGTGAATAAATATTGTTAATAATTTAAAGCTTGTTGCTGGTTTCACTTTCATTTCTTTCTCATTTAGCCTGGCTCGTAGCACTGAGTGAAAAAAAAAAAAACCTTATCTAGAGCTATGAAACTCGAAAATCAGGGCCCACTTGTTCAAAACTAAGGATGTCATTAATTAACATATTGTTAAAACTTTGATCTTAAATAATCAATATATGCTAATATTTTTGCTGAAAAAAATGTAGTAGCTTTTGCACTCACATTTTTTCAGCAAAAATACCTGTAAATTAGATATTGTACTTGCTAGGTCAGTTAACTTTTGACTACTTACGAGCTTGTTAAAGTAATGATGCTTTGAACAACCAGGCCCAAGTAAATAGCCACATACCTCTACATGTATAGCCATCTCCCTGATATCCTGGTTTACAATCACATTTATATGATCCCTGTGTGTTGATACAGACAGCATTAGGATCACAATTAGCTTCACTGGTCAAACATTCATCTACATCTGTAACAGTAGTAATAGTATGGTCAACTTTTTTCACATATCAAACTGAACAAAAAATATATGAGCTTCTCAATTCAGAACATGACATTTTATCATATAACCTAAAAATAGACTATCTTTCATTAGCTGAGGGCTGTTTTCAGCCCAGTGAATATATTTGATGTTCACTGCCTTGCACACACCTTCCAGTGAATATCAGTTTCTAAAATTAGACATCAACTTTTAGTGACATTGCCTGAAGTGATGCCAACGTCTACGAGGGCATATTATATCATTCTGATATTGACTGTTATTCACCAAGTTATCAAAAGAAAAGACCAACTATACATTAAAACAATTATTGACTATTGAGGTATTGGAAATTACGCTGATATCTACCAATGAATACCATTATTGACCTCCACTATGGCCTTGGTCAATATTGGTATTCTCTGGTGGATATCACATCATATCCAATATCACAAAAGTCAGTAAATATATAATGCTATTTTATTATGCAACAAGCCTAGACTTAGACAGCTTGCACATCCCTGTAGTTTGAGAAGAGACTACACTGTTCGCTAAGAAAATCATTAAAGAACATATATTACATTAGCACCCAGCATACGAGGGCCGTGCAAAAAGTTCTGTCACCAATAGGCGTCCTTAGTTTTATCCCAGGTATATTTTAAAATGCTTCACTGCACTTGAATGGTGTGATGGATAGCTAACGATACCCGTTTATTTTGTGCAAATTGCTTTCCAACTGACCGAGTTATTTTAAATTGAAAAAGATGCAGTCATATACACTGACCAATTTACTTGTTACATTGGAACATGGACCAGAAGACTGAAATTCATAGCTATATTAAATGCCGCATTAGGCTTAATATAGATTCAAAGCAGATATTTAATGAATTGTGTGGTATAGTTCAGTTTTCAGATTTTTAACGCTGCCAGGCAACTGAGTCACATAGAGGCAGCACCTTGTGTGGTATATATGGACCTCAGACCATTTCAATGCGCACAGTTTTTAGGTGAGTTAAAGCTTTTAAAGCTGGGAAATTTTCTGTTGAAGATGATACCTGTCCTGGAAAGCCTAAAACCTCTGTTACCAAGGCTAACATCGCTGCTGTAAAGATTGTGGTCGAACAGGATGTGCGACTGTCTGTCAAAGATATAGCTAGTTGTACTGGCATATCAGAAGGCAGTGTGCAAACAATTCTGAAAAAGCGTTTGGACCTGAGAAAGGTTTGCACTAGGTGGGTACCTCATTTGCTCACTGAGGAGCAAAAGACACAACGCCTTAAATGTGCCCGGGAACTTTTGGAAACATACAAAGGCTGTAATAGTCTGGTTATTTCTAACTTGCTAACAGGTGATGAAACCTGGCTGCACATGTTTGAGCCACAAAGAAGGGCTGATAATAAGCAATGGAAGCAAAAAGATCAAAAACGTCCATGTATTGCCAAGAGAACCATAAGTTTGAAAAAGATGTACGCAATTTTCTTTAATTCAAGTGGGCCAGTCGTTCAAATGCCTTGTCCATCTAGTCATACAGTCACTGGCCGATTCTACAAGAATTCTCTACTGAAGAAAGTGAAAGAGTTTTACAATAAGAAACGACCAAGCAAAGGATGGTCAAGAGTCCACCTTTTACATGACAAAGCCTCCTCTCATAAGTGTGAGGTTGTTAAGTCTTTTTTTGGCTTCTGAAAAGGTGAAAGTTTTAAACCATCCACCTTATTCATCTGACCTGAGTCCATGTGACTTCTTTTTATTTCCAAGGCTAAGAAAATGCTTTCTGGAAATCAGTATACATCTAGAAGTGCTCTTGGCAGCGCTATTTATAAGTGTCTCCAACAGATACCAAAAAAGACTATTTATCTGCTTTTCGCGACTGGGTAAAAAGGTTACAAAAATGTGTTTCAGTAAAGGGGGAATACTTTGAAGGTTTGTAATAAAAATATGTTTGATAAAACGTAGCACTGAAGTAATCCGAACCCAGTGACAAAACTTTTTGCAGGACCCTCGTATGCTGATCTGATTGTGCTGCTGCTCGGGATAGTTTGAGCTTATGCTGGTAACATTTGATTTCTATCTGAAGGTGCATGTATGGAAAGTTTATATACTGATTCAAAACGTAAAACATTGATTGATCGAGTCGAGGTTTAACAACACGTCAACCTTAGTGTGTCATTTTGTGTCGTCTCCCAGAGAAAGGGATAGAAGAGATAGTAGAGATGAAAGAGAGGGACAGGGAAGAAAGAGGAACAAGGATAAAAGTAAAGAAACAGAAGAAATAAAAACATTTCCCCTCTACCCTTACCAGCTACAAGGATAGCAGGCCTTGCCCAAAAGTAAACATGCATGGTCACACAGGGTATAAAATTAAATTTGGAGTTGCCTTTCTGATAATATATGTCTGACATGAACTTATCACTTTAAACCTACTGCCACATGCTTGTTACATGTATGTCCAAAAACCCATAACCAGACCAAAATGCAGTCATGAAATCAATTCTGTGTAAGCAATCTGTGTAGAAACCTGATCTGGATTTGCAAGCAAGCTCTTTGAAAGGAAACTATATACAAACCAATTCTTTTACCAACATGATAATGTACTGGGACATGGCCTTCTTAGCAAACAGTGTAGACCCAGATCTGAAAAAATGTCCCTAAGGAACATTCTACTCAGGAATTACGATGTTTTCTATGCAGCCAGTAATTTTAGAATGTATAAACATATACATGTAGTCAAACAGCATGGTTTTGTTTGTTTGTTTGTGTTGAGGTTTTACGGCCCAGTCAACCCAATAGGGTCATGTCCAGCACGGTCAGTTTACCTAACCACACGTTTACTGGGCAGGCTTAGTCCTCTAAGCGGTTAACCAGTATTGTGCACATTCTTTCGCCAGAAACTGACAACTGCCCATCTTGAATCAGCGGAAGGGAGAGAATGATTGTAGAAAATATTTCAGGATCAATCTCCACGAAAGAATGTTGCCGACCTCGACGGGGGTTGAACCTGCGACCTCCTGGTCTCCAGTCGGACGGCGCATCCAACTGGGCCACCGAGCATGGTAAAGAAGTGAGAGAGATTTTTTATAGATGTCTTAGTCTAGTTTCGTCCTGTAGTGTCTAAAAATATTTTTCCTAAAATATTAAATGTTACAAATTTTTTAAAGACTTTTTTAATTTACATTAAATGTTCAAAAGATAGAGTTGGCATTTAAAGAAATGATTGCATATTTTAGAAATATAGATAGATTTTTTTTTTGATAAAATGTTTTGGTGATTTAGTATTAAATAAGTCTTTCATATTCAGTATATTACAAAAACAGTTTAAAAGTTTTAGAGGAAATATGATAGGAAAGGACATGTCCCAATATTACAATAAACATAGCAGCCATATACCTACCAGTACATCTTGGACTGACAGTTTCTTCTTGTACTGCATATCCTATGTCACATCGGCAAACATACGACCCATGGGTATTCTCACAGATTCCATCATAACACAGATTGCGATTCTCCCTGCACTCGTCAATATCTACAACAAAAAATATAGTACTGAGTTGATTAATCAGTATTTATCACAGCTGCATATAAAACACTTTTTAACCCTGGTCCTGCTGGACCTGGATATACCCTGACTGCAAACAGTGTAGATCCAGATCAGTTGGCTTTTGAAGAAGCCAACTGATCTGGATCTGCACTGTTTGTCATCAAGTATGTGAATTTGTATCAGCAAGTGGATCAAGTAATCTGAATGGCTGAAACATAGAAGTGGGTGAGGCATCTTAATTTATCAGTATGACAAGAGTTAAGTACACTGGAATTTCCAGTTCACTTCTGACAGTTTTAAGGTGGACCCCAATAAATTGTATCCATATAAATATGTATTGATTATATAGAAAAACAAGAGCTGTCAGAAGACAATGCAGCTTGCCAGAAAGGGGTGATCCGATAAGAAAACCATCTTTGGAAGTGATCATTGTTAAGGCTGTGACTGACTGATTTTTATTTGCTGAATCTCTTAGGTTGGTGAGGAAGAAATATGAAAGCTGTATCTTGCATATTTCAGCAGTGATGTACACTTTTCAAAACTTAAACACAGCTGTAAATGACAAAGTATGACCTGACCTTGACCTAGGCAGAACATCAAACTAAGGAAGGGGTGTGTGCTATTGAAATGTCTAATCCTAAGGTAGGTGTGGGCCAAATATTAAAGTGGTATTTCAGCAGTTACATACACTTTTCAAAACTTAAATGCAGAACCTGAACACTGGTTCAAATGACAAAGTATGACCTGACTTTGACCTAGGCAGAAGGTCAAACTGAAGAAGGGGTGTGTGCTATTAAAAGGTCTAACCCTAGGATAGGTATGGTAGGTGTGCACTAAATATTAAAGCGATATCTTGAATACTTCAGCAGTTTCATACACTTTTCAAAACTTCAATGCAGAACCAGAACATTGGTTTAAATGACAAAGTATGACCTGACCTTGACTTAGGCAGAAGGTCAAACTGAGGAAGGGATGTGTGCCATTAAAAGATCTTACCGTAAGGTAGGTGGGCCAAATATTAAAGCAGTATCTTGAATACTTCAATGTAACTGTAAACTTTTCAAACACTTTTTAAAACTTAAACACAGAACTTAAACATGGGTGTAAATGACAAAGTGTGAACTGACCTTGACCTATATAGAGGGTCTAATCTGGGGATGGAGGTGTATGCTTAAAAACTTAAACATTGTGCTAACACAGACGCGGATGCCGACACTGACGCAGACGTGGACAGATGCAGATGCCAACGACTGGGTGACAATGTAGGCTCTCAAGGAACATAGTCCTGGTGAGCTACTTAAACTATCATCACCTGAAATTCAGCATGTTCATCTTCAAATCACTTTATACGAAAGCAAACAGTGATATTATAAAAAAAAATCATCATGAAAACATACCTATATAATTTTGACCCCCTTAAACCCGACTTTTATATAGTAAAACTGGGGTTTATAGCAGTATACATTATTTTATTTTTACTTTTGCTCAAAAACATAGACTGTGGGTACTGGTTTGAACCGCCTTGGCTCCTAAAAAGAGGTCTACTTGAAAAGGAAAGAGGGGCTTGGTGTGCAGAAAAGCTAAGGGGAAGTTGCAAAAATTGTATCTTTTTTAAAAAGTGGCTGAAAATCTACCAAGTGTATCCAGTCTCCTAAAATGAGATCCAAAAATATATACTTTCAAGCTGGAGTAAAAATATAATAAAAATGAACAGTTTTTTCTCTTAAGCAGCATTTACTGTAGCGGGTTATAAGTTGAGATCCTATAGATTTTTAATTTAATAATGTGTTGTGTTAGGCAGACAGGCAGAAGACTATCACAAATTAATATTTCATTTTCTATGAAAATATTTTCATGCAGACAATTCAGTTGTACTGCATGGGAACTGCACAGCGTTAACTTCCAAACAGAACAGAATGCTGAGAGACCGAGATAGAGGTTTCTATATGTTTCTGGACATTCCTGAAGGATTCCTTTCTCAGGCTCCTTCTAGACAGTCAGTCTAGAGCTATAACTGGTCTATCTGAAAACTGCATCATGCTATGGTTATTTAAAGTCACTGTCAATCACTGAAAGTATTTAGCAATATCTGCAAAAGTGCTGAAGCACCAAAAGAATGCTGCTGCTGTAAGCAGAAAGCTATCACAACTTATACAAACTGTAATTTATACCCAGAGGATTTATTTTTAAAACATCATAAAACTATTCTGTTTAAATGATAAGTTCCATAATGTCATCCATTTATACAGGTGAATCTGATGCAATTACATGTTTTAACAGTCATCAAATACCTTCAAATGACAATAATGGTTTTGAATAAGACACAATATAAACAATGGTTTTGAATGGCACCCAATATAAACAATAATAAACATCAGGTGCTTTGGAGTACATTATAGCATTTTTCCTCACTATCAGATTTTAATATTTTCAAAGAATAAATCTGGTTCAGAATTAACTGTAGAAGCTTCATACAAAATTATGACCCACTGACAATCTTTCAGTCATCTATGTTCTCTTCTTTTTATGACCCATCAACAATATTTAAACCATAGCATGACCATAATGTAGTGTAGATGCCGTCAGACATGTTCATCCTGACTAGTGTAGACCCAAAATCAGGCTGTGCAAACAGCCACTATGTTATAAACATCATCTCCAGCCTTCTGGGATAAAATCTACTTACCAATACATTCTTTAAGATCTTCAGATGGTTTCAAGCCACCCACACATATACATCTGTATGCTCCTGGAGTGTTGGTACATTTCCCTCCATGGCAGATATCTTCTGTCTCCTGACATTCATCAAGATCTGCAGAATATCAACTCTTGATATGACACTCTTTCTGACAGCCAAAAACTATTGGGCCTAGTTGGTCAAAGCATCGTTAGCATCAAGTTACAGTCGGACCTCAATGTTTTGAATATCCTTGGGACCATGAAAATTTGCTCAAGATATGAGTTGTTTGAGCCACTGAGGGTTAATCATAGTGCCAGGTCAGGAAGCAAATAGCCACAATTTAGGGAAATCTTTTTTATCTTCTACACAATAATGGTATGTTCAATGTACTCATTAGAATCATCCCAATGAGGTGTTTCTAATTAGCAAACATACAATTTCATGATGAAATAAGAAAACTTCCTTAAATATTTGTTTTCAGTAATCAGAAGAATTTGATAGAGACTCAAAAACGAGATCAAATTAGCCATGATAAATGAGCCACTGGTGTTCAAGCTATAAAGGTTCAACTGTATACATGTTTTCATTTACTACAGCCATTCTTTCCTTGTCAATAGTCAAAACTGTGAACATAGGTCTTTCATGGGAAAGGACAAATTTATCTACACAGTCTGTCAAAATTCCCAAACCATTATATAATATATCTGAACAAATGGTTTCACCCACAAGCAGTTCGGTTCTAACAAGAGCTTCAGAACAGCTGACTCTCATATTAAGACTTTCTCTATGTAAAGAGTTTTTTCTGCCATAAACAGCACTTTCCTGCAGCCCAAACCAGATGACAGAAGGTCCTAATTTTCAGTTAAGAACCATATGTTGAGTATCTTCCCTGGTAATAAAACAGAAATCTTGAATTTAGTAACAATGAATTCGGAGCTGCAGGCTTTCAATATGCATATGAAGGACCAACACAAAATTACTACCAAACATAAATAAGATCTGTTTCAAGAAAACTAGCATTTTCAGATGTGAAGCCAGAGCCCGGTCTGCAAATATTAGCTGTTTATCTAGAATTTTCAATGGTCACCAACAAATAGCAAAAATGCTGACTGGGCCAGAAAAGATGTATAGATTGACTTCAATCTTATATCTGAATATGAGTAAAATATCAAAACTTTACCTAAAAGAATTTTTAAAGCATGGTTAGCAGTGAATGACAAATTATTGTGTGTACCACCAGTTCTGGTCTCCATCTATATTTTCTTAATGCTGAGTGCCAAATTAAAGAGCAGCTTGTACCATTTTAAAATCTTTGGTATGAGTAAGCCTGGGTTTGAAGCCACAACGTACCAGACAAACTGGATGCTCTACCATAGAGCCAGTGTGACAGTAATTATTATTTGGTAAGAATATTTTACAAACCTTGGCAAGTCCTTCCGTCTGGCATCAACAGAAAACCCATCTCACAGGCACAGGAGAAACTGCCTGGGGTATTAATACACAGAGACTGACAGCCACCATTTAACTCCGAACATTCATCAATATCTAAAATAAACAGCAAAAAACAATGATGTGGTATGTTGTAGCTTCAGAGAAGATAAGTTTTTCTATCAAAAAAGTAGTGTTGGTAATCAGCAAGAACTTCAAAGTTGATCATCGTTTTTGTAAAACCCATTGATCATTAACTTATAGTTGACTTGTAGATAATATATTCATTCAAATTTTAGTCCTCTTATTCATAGTTCCGGTTAAGATAGGTATCTGCATAATATTTTCTTATTTCTCCATGAAAACATAATATTGTAGGTACTCATAAGCCTCACTGAGGCACTCCTAATGAGTGCCCACAACATATGTTTTCAGAGAGAAATAACAATATCAGTATTTTTTTGTTGAATATTGTTTGTATGTGTTGAGGTTTTACAGACCAGTCAACCCAATGGGGTCATGTTGAGCGCAGCTAGTTTGCCTAACCACACTTTTACTGGGCAGGCATAGTCCTCTAAGGGGATAACCAGTATTGTGCACATTCTTTTGCCGGAAACTGACAACTGTCCTTCTTGAATCAGAGGAAGGGAAAGAATGACCTTAGAAAATATTTCATGATCAATTTCCACGAAAGAATGTTGCCGATCCGACAGAGGGTTGAACCCGCAACCTCCTGATCACCAGTCAGACGTGCATCCATCTGAGCCACCGAGGCCAGCTCTTTTTTGTTGAAATTACTGCCTTATTTCAGGCTATTTTTATCAAACTTTGCCTATATTCACCACAAATCTGTAATGTCCTAAACAGACAGCTTAGTATTTCATTTTTACAACTTGTGTATTAAAATAAAAAGTGAGAAAAAATGTGTTCCTAAAAATAAAATTTTCCAATTAGCTGCTACAAAAATTATTTTGATCACCAGTCACAAGAGCAAAAACTGATTGATGATCAATTATAATCAATCATCATGACGACACTACCAAACGGTATTAAGGTTATTGTTCTTATTTCTCCACAAACTCATAATTTGTGGAACTCATTAAAAGTGCTTCACTGACCTACTTATGTTTTTGTGAAAAAATGAGAAAAAAAATATCTGGGTCCAGTTGTTCAAAGCTAATGACATCGTTAGTTAACGATTCGTTAAAATTTACATCAAGTGATACGCGAATATGCTGAAATTTTGTGCTGAAAAAATGTAAGTAGCTTTTGCAGTGCAAAAGCTACTCACATTTTTTCAGCAAAAAATATCAGAATATTGTATATTGAATCCGCTAAAACAGTTAACGAAATGACCCTTAACGAGCTCGTTAAGCTAACGATGCTTTGAACAACTGGGCCCTGGATGTCTCTTCTTATCTATAGTTATCTACATCTCAAGAATGCTCTGAATTAACAGATTAACAGTCTACATGAACCACCAAGACTGGTCTGGACCCAGTTGTTCAAAGCATCGTTAGCTTAACGAGCTTGTTAAGGGTCATCTTGTTAACTGTTTTAGTGGATTCAATATACAATATTCTGATATTTTTTGCTGAAAAAATGTGAGTAGCTTTTGCACTGCAAAAGCTACTCACATTTTTTCAGCGAAAAATTATAGCATATTTGCGTATCACTCGATGTAAAATTTAACGAATCGTTAACTAACGATGTCGTTAGATTTGAACAACTGGGCCCTGATGACAGGATAGCTATAACAGCTAAATGAGAGATGACTGTCACTGGTCACAATGAAAGCTATTTCAATCTTCCAAATACATGTATGAATTGATTGTGAAGAACTGTTGCTGCAATATAATAATACTTGAAAAAAAAAAAAAAAAAAAAAAGAATTTTGCAGAAGGCAGCGATTGCACCAGCCAGTGTCTGCCAGTAATATAAACAAGTTAAACACTTAAAATCTTGTAAAAAAAATGACAAAGACACCAGACCATGATATGTAGGCTATGGTGCCAAAATGATACCACAGTGTCTGAGTCCCTGTCAGGGAGGGGTGGATGCCAAGTTTGATGACTGTTGGTCATAGAGTTGATGCAAAAAAATGACAAAGACACTGGTCTGTGATATATAGGTCAGTTTGATGACTTAGGTTGTAGGGTTAATAAAAAATAGAGCTAATTGCTAGGGTTGAAGCAAACATTTTCTCTGAAAAACTGTTGGCATGATGAGATTTTTGTGTGTTTTATCAGAAAAAAATGATTATTATAACAGAAACAAAATACTGCATAAGTTAATACGTAGTTTACATAATTTAAAAATATTATATTCATACCCATCAATTTTTACTACTTTTTACTGCCATATTGACCAGAATCCACTAAATGTATAGCTGGTTCAGACCTGTGCTTGTGTGGAAGATTTTTAAACTGCCAGAAGAAAACTAATCAAAGTGCATTTGTTTCTTAAACAGAGGCAAAAAAGTACAGTCCACATGCAACAGAATTCATCTACTATGTACAGACAAACCTCAATAGCTGGAACACCAATGGCTCATTTACCATGGCTAATTAGAATTTGTTTTTTAGTCCCTAAGAAATCTTAGGATAGCTCAAGAAAATAAATATTTAGGGAATTTTTTATTTTATCATGAAATTGTATGTTGAGTGTACTCATTAGAATTGCCTCATCAATTCTAATGAGTACATTCAATATAACATTATTGTCAGAAAGAGAAAAAAAAAAAATCCCTGAATAATCGTCTTTGCTTTCTGACCTGGCATTGCGAATAACCCTCAGTGGCTTGAACTACCCATATCCCGAACAAATTTTCATGGTCCCCAAGTGGTTCGAGTTATTTAGGTTTGACTGTAAATAAGTGTATTTACATTCAACATGGCCACTACTGTTAACTATGTAAGATGATGCCATAAGTCACATATTTTGCCCCCTTTTGTACACTCTTATTGGAAGAGTGCTAGACGAGTTCCTCTTTGCTGATGACATGGCAAAGGGTGCCCCAACAGAAGAGAAGATGCAAAAAGGTGTAGATCAAATATCTGACTCCTGTGACAGCTATGACCTCACAATCAGCATCAAAAAGACCGAGGTGGTTTATCAACCAGCACCTGGCAAGCCTTACAAGGAGCCCAAGACAGGATACCAGACACAGAAGTCCTGAAAATGGCAGGGATGCAGAGTGTACATTCTCTTCTGAAACTGGCACAGTTAATATGGGCAGGCCATGTTACCAGGATGCCTGAGGAACGTTTGCCAAAGAAAATCCTCTATGGAGAACTAAAAATGGGCGAACTTTCCCATGGTGGTCAGAAGAAGCGATACAAAGGCACCCTCAAAGCCTCCCTCAAGGATTTCAACATACCAACAGAGTCATGGGAACAAATTGCACAGGGCTGAGCAAAGTGGCGAAGCCTCATCAGAAGAGGTGCTAGTGAATATGAGGCAAAAAGAATCAGCAAAGCCAAGCAGAAATGTGCACAGCGCAAAGCCAGAGCTAAGGCAACACCAACTGAGCTGTCTTGCTCTGACCTCTGTTGTTCCATCTGCAACAGACAATTTAGAGCTAGAACTGGTCTAATCAACCATCTTAGAACACACAAACAGTAGCATTTCTCGCATGTGATTAAGACTGGTCATTGTCAGTGATGACAGACGGACTATTACTGGAAGAGTAAAGAATTAGAGATGCACATCAAACTGTTGGTATAAATTTGTACCATTGCACCATCGGCTAAAGGGAGAACTATCTACTTACCAAGGCAGGTTGTTCTCTGTGCATTTTGTCGGTAACCATCCTCGCAGGTACACTGATATCCACCCATAAAGTTCTCACAGAAACCATTGGAACATAAACTACTACTTGCTGAACACTCATCAATATCTGAAATTTACAAGCAGGAGCATAACGGTGAAACAGGTAAAACAAGAATGTTGTTTAACCCTTAAAGCACTAACAAATTTGTAACATACAACATTATAAAAAATGATATTATTTTTTGAGAAACTAAGGCTGACATGTCATATGAATCATCTGCAAGGCAGATGACCTTGTAGATAAAATGTCAAGCATTAGTATCTCTAAAAAAAAATCAAAAACAAAATCAAAGTGTTGTCTGCTTTAGTTATGATTAGTGCTTTAAGGGATAACATATATGGCAGATACGGCCTCATCATATACATGTAGGTCAAGTGAAATAATGATCCTCTTCAAACAGAAGCCTTATGGTATAAACAACCAGCACAGACTTGGATTAGTCTGTACATCTACACAGTCTAATTATAGTCTACATTGTTGACTGTAGATATTCTATTGATGACCAGAGTAAACCGAGATCAGCCTGTACATCCATCGCATATGTCATAAGGTCGATTTCTACTTGGAGTGTCATTATGCCCCCAACTCCGAAGAAGTTGGAGGGGCATATTGCTTCTGGGACGTTTGTGTGTCCGTCTGTTACGCTTTTTTTGGAATTTCATATATGGATTCTTCATGAAGAAATAGCTGATAGGCATTTTTTATCCCATCAGGATTATGCCCCTTTCCTGAGTTATGGCCCTTTTAAAAAATATGGATGAAATCTTGTCAGCAAAATATCTTAAAAGCTGTTGATGCTAGAGCCTTGAAACCTGGTGAATAGATTGGTACTGATGAGTAGATGACCTGATTTACTTTTGAATAAATTCTAAAAAAAAATAATTCATGAGTTATGGCCCTTTGTAACTTTAGGCATTTTTACATTGCACACTTTTTGATGCATAGCATAAGTTTTGAACTGTGCATGCTAGGGTTTTGAAGTTTCATATAATGGATTCGTCATGAAAAAACAGCTGACACATATTTTTTTCTTATCAGGATTATGCCCCTTTCCTGAGTTATGGCCCTTTGAAAAAATATAATTGGAATCTTATCAGCAAAATATCTCAAAAAACAATTAAGCTAGAGCCTTGAAATTTAAGGAATAGATAGGTTGCAATAAGTAGATGACCTGATTAACTTTTGAATAAATTCTAAAAAAGTACTTCTTGAGTGATGGCCCTTTGTCATTTGGGCACTTTTACATTGCACACTTTTTGATGCATAGCATAAGTTTTGAACTGTGCATGCTAGTTTGAAATTTCATTTATGGATTCCTCATGAAAAAATAGGTGACCCAAATAGGCGATCCATATTTTTCTTATCCAAATTATCTCCCATTTTAGAGTTATTTCCCTTTTAATAAAATAACATTGAAATCTCGTATATTCATACTGTTGTTACCGTCATGGGCGAGCAGTGTTGGAGTCAAGCAGTGTTAAAGTCAGGCAATTGGGGGCATAGTGTTTTTTTCAATCACCAGCTCTAGTTAGGTTTAGTTTTACAGGGACAAAAATCATGATTTCAAAGGTATGAATGTTTTGCTATTTTTACTCATTTGCCTAATAACTCTGTATAACAACCAGTTATTATACTTACACATTTACATCAACTGCAAAACTTGCAAAAACAAAATTAATAATTCCCAAATTAAAAAGCAAAATCATGTGGTACATGAATGTAAAGATAATCTTACCAATACAAGATCTTCCATCAAGAGAGAGTTCTAGACCCTCTGGACATTCACAGACATATTCTCCTGGCAGATTACGACAAGTACCTCCCCGACAGAGACTCATGTCATCTTCGCACTCATTTATGTCTGGGTAAAGAAAAATTAATGCACAGCAAATCATTACATGCAATGTACTGTAGGAATCAACTAAAGTACATGTACACCACAACTTCTCTATAACATAATTGCTGGGATCCAAAGTGAAAACCACGTTAGCTAAACATCTGTATTGTATCCAAACAAAAAACGTCTAGATTATATGGAAAAATGACCATAATACTCTTGGGGTCCACCTTTAAACCATCTTATATCCAAACTGTCTTATATTGAACTGTCTTATAAAGCAGTTCTAGTGTGCATGTAAGTAGCCCCTCAAAATTGAAAATGACCTGATACCATATCATGAGCACTGACTCAAGCTGGCCTTCACATCCATGCAGTCTCATCAGGATCTACCATAATAACTTAGTACTGGGACAAACAGGCCTAAGCCATGGGCAAACAGTATTCAAAAATAAAAATCAGACGCTGCAGATTGTGGCTTCTGATCAGTGTTTGCCACTCATTTGTCAGTTTTTAGGCACACCTACAGGCAGTAAAATGGACTTCAAACATTAACCCATTTATGCCGAGTGGAATCTTCTACCTTAACTCCTTGGACCTGACCATTTCCAATATCATGTGTGCCTGGTTAGTTTTTAATATTATCATGTTTGGTAGAAATTTCTGAACTTAATGCTAACAGTGTAGACCCTGATCAGACACCACATTCTGCAGCATCTGATATGGGTCTACACTGTTTGCCTTTGTCAGTGCCAGTGTCCCTTTTATGGGACGCTAGGCTTAAATGGGTTAAAGTTCCTCAAACTTTTACAGGGAAGCTAAATGGGTGTTTAATGCATTGTGTATCTAGAAACAGCCAAGGCCTACATCAATTTGTGCATTCAAAGTTTCAGTTTTGATAGCAGATTCTTCCAAATTACAGTATTAATACTAGAACTGTGAGTTCTGACTATATCCCATCCATACTAATGCATAACTCCAGATAAGGTGTTCTTTTTTCCACTGAAAAATACTGAAAACACCTAGCACAGTGCCTTTAATGAATGTCCACAACATATATTTTCATTGAGAATTCAGAAAAAATATTTATCTAGATGCTCCTTTCATCAGGATCCAAATGACAGAATCACAAAGAGGGCAAATCATGTACTTTTTTAAAGCATGGCTATAAAAACAGTAGTTCAGTACAACTGGAGCTGTTAGTATTGACACCGTTAGCATACAGTCCACCCTTTTTATCTCGACTTTGCTTAACTCAAATAACCACTTATCTCATAGTGAGAACCTGGTCCCTGTTTTCCGCAGGGAAATCTTATAACAGGTAACAAAATATTGTGGAAATGAGGAGAAATTGCTCCTAAGGAGCAATTTCTCCTCTTCTCTACAATGTTTTCAATATATCTCTAACGTCAGGAGTCAACTTACATATAATTTAATTTTTGAAAGTGGTTGTTTCATTTATTTTGCTTCAATTTAGCAAATCTGATATGTCTAGGTATGGATATCTCGAAGCTTTCCAGCTAGTCCCTTGGACTTTGTGATAACAAGAGTTGACTGTACTTTTAAGGGGAACTAATACACTTTCAGGAGAGGCAACTGTCAAGATTGTTTTTTTCTCCCTTCTGTAAAGGGTCTACTCTAAAAGGGAAGATTTTGCTCTCCTCTTAGAGCACCTCTTTTCAGGAGATTAGTGTGCCAGAAAGCAAACAGTAAGCATAGGTCTAGGTAAGAGTGGGTATCAGGTAAATAGTTTTCTTATTTCTCGATGGAAACATATGTTGTGGGTACTCATTAGAAGCACCTCAATATCTTATTTCTCGATCAAAGCATACATTGTGGGTACTCAATAGAAGCATCTCACCAAGGCACTTCTAATGAGTACCCACAACATATGTTTTCATTGAGAAATAAGAAAAAATATAGATACTTTTTGATTGAAAAAAGTGCCTTATCAAGAGCCATGAGCAAGTCACAAACATTCTCTCCCTTGTAAAATACAATCTACCATGTACATCCCGTCCCCTATTACTCAAAGTCCAAAGACTGCCTACTACAATCCAATTACATGTACTGTTAATCCATAATAGATGCCAGAAAACTGAAAAAAATGTGTTTGAGTATCTGTGGACAGCAAAAGCCCATAGCGGACTCAGTTTGATAGGATCTTTCTTAGTCTATTTTCAGAATTACTCAATACTGTAGAATGTATCAATTATGAGAAGTCATGGCTGCACCAGATAATCAATATCTATGCATTTTGCATAATCTCAAAGACCTTTTTGCTTGATTGAGGGCCAAACCAAAGCCTTTATAGCTCTACATAAAAAGAGTATGGTGAATTTCCTAAAATTTCGAACACTTTATTTCAAACTTTTTTGGCCTAAATTTTGCTTTTTATGCAATTGCTTCTTAAAATACTTAGTGGAATGGCAAATAGTGTAGAATCTGATCAACTGCTCTGCCTTTTGTTGGTTTGTGTTGAGGTTTAATGTCCCAGTCAACCCAATGGGGTCATGTCAAGTGCAAGTCAGTTTACCTAACCACACTATTACTGGGCAGGCTGTCCTCTAAGCGGTTAACCAGTATTGTGCACATTCTTTTGCTAGAAACTGACAACTGCCCTTCTTGAAGCAGCAGAAGGAAGAGAACGACCATAGAAAATATTTCATGATCAAATCTCTACAAAAGAATGTTGCCGACCCGGCAGGGTTCAACCCTGCAACCTCCTGATTACCAGTGCATGGCACATCGAACTGAGCCACCAAGGCCGGTAGCTTTTTACTTGAAGTGGGGCCATACAAAAGCCTTCATAGCTCCACATAGGAGTGTCTGGGTATACATTCTTCTTATTTCTCCACAAATACATATATTGTAGGTACTCATCAGAAGCGCCTCAGTAAAGCATTTCTAATGAGTACCTACAATGTATGTGTTTGCAGAGAAAAAAAATACCATTTTTGTCCACCGGAAAAAAAGCTATGGAGCTATGAGCCATTCCTTACAGGTAATTCTGGAACTATTTGAAGTCATTAATACACAAATCATGATACAAAGTCATTTAGAAGTGATACAGATTTTAAAAATCACATACACGTATGCAAGCAGAAGAGAGAGTTATAATTTAACCTCTACCACTCTATGGGCTACCTCAAAAAACAGGCTTAGACATTTCATGCAAATTAGGAGTCAATGTGCATGAAATATCAAATTTTCTGGGAAAAATTAAAAATATTTCAAAATGATGTCTGTTGAATTTTACCCAGAATGCTAAGCATTCAAAAGTTATTAATAGAAAATTCATATTTACCCATACACATCTGATCCATCATTACAGGGATATAACCAGGATCACACTCACATCGGAACATTCCCGGTATGTTGATACAGTGCCCATTAGTGCAGATTCCAAATGATATCCGACACTCATCAATATCTGCCATGAAACGTATATAAATCAGTAACTATCAATCATTCCTATTTTAAATAATCAACCCATTGCAAGATAAAGATAAATCTAGCAGACAAGTGACTACAGTCGACTCTCATTCTCGACTTTGCTTATCTTGAATAACCGCTTATCTCAAAGTGAAAATCTGGTCCCTGTTTTAACATGGACATCTAATCATGTAACAAAATACTCAGGAAGAGAAGAAAAATTGCTCCTAAGGAGCATTTTCTTCTCTTTTCCACAACATTTTCAATATATCTAACTTCAGAAGTCAAATTACATATTCAATAGTGAAATGTGGTTGTTAGACTTATTTTTTCCTCAATTCTGCAAATCTGACATGTAGATGTACGAATATTATGTTTAACTTCCCACATTCATTAATGTAATATGTATGTAGTAATTAAATGACCAGCGAACACTGCAATAAAACAATGACATTTTTATTACCGTATTCGACCTAATTACCGCACATACCCCTGTAAGCTCACAACCAAGCAATTCTCCAGTCTTCAAATTACAGCCAGTGAACTTTTATAAAGGCATATTTTGTGGGTACCCATTTGAATTGCATCGACATCGATGCAATTCAAATGAGTACCCACAACATATGTTTTAATAAAGAAAAGCAGAAAAAAATCCCAGAACATCACCAAATAAGGCCTTTGGTGATATTTGTTTTAAGGGTATCCTTAGTAGGTAGAGTCATATTTTACCACAAGTTTTCCCAGTAATTTTGAAAAACCTAAGTGCACAGTGCGGTAATTAGGTCAAATACGGTACTTGTTCCTTCATATGTTCTCTTCATAAAGTTCAATTGCTAATTTCTTTGTAACAGCTACCTCACTATAACTGCCACTTTTCTGACTTCCCAGATACTTAACTTCTCTATAACTATCTCCTTACTAAAGCGACCTGGGCCCAGTTGTTCAAAACTAACGATGTCTTTAGTTAATGTATCATTAAAACTTTGGTCGTTTGTTTGTTTGTGTTTGTGTTGAGGTTTTACGGCCCAGTCAACCCAATGGGGTCATGTCGAGCGCGGTCAGTTTACCTAACCACACGTTTACTGGGCAGGCTTAGTCCTCTAAGCGGTTAACCAGTATTGTGCACATTCTTTCGCCTGAAACTGACAACTGCTCTTCTTGAATCAGCGGAAGGGAGAGAATGACCGTAGAAAATATTTCATGATCAATCTCCACAAAAGAATGTTGCCGACCTCGGCGGGGGTTGAACCCGTGACCTCCTGGTCTCCAGTCGGACGGCGCATCCAACTGAGCCACCGAGGCCGACAAAACTTTGGTCGTTAAATATGGCATATACGCTAATATTTTTGCTGAAAAAATGTGAGTAGCTTTTGCATTTGAAAAAGCTACTCACATTTTTCAGCAAAAATACCTGTGAATTAGATATTGTACTTACTAGAACAGTTAATATTTTGACAACTAATAAGCTTGTTAAGTTAACAGTGCTTTGAACTGGGCCCAGATTTGTAACTTCCAAAGAGTGCCTTTTGTTGAGCTGAAGGATATGCAAATGACCTACAATGGCTATAAATGTGCAAGTAATTCTGATGACATGCTTGAGAAAATGACTGAAGCTCATTTCACTGCCTTCTCACACTGCATTACCTGTACAATTGAAGCCTCTAGCATCGAGAGCAAAGCCTGGATTACAGGTACATGTAAAACTGCCAGGAGTATTTCTACACTGACCATTGCTGCAGATACCTGGTATCTGTGTACACTCATTGATATCTGAAAGAATAATGTTGATATAAATGAACTATTTTCAAACGGATTGATAATAAAACACATTTTCCACAACTACAACCCTTAAAGAACCCAACAATCAATCAAAGCAGACAACATTCTATTTTTTTTTTCTATTTTTAAAATAAAATAAGACTTAACAATTATCATGAAATGTCAAGCCTTACTTATTTTCAAAATATAAAGGTCAAATATACCTTATTCAGTGGCATTCTTCCCAAAGAAAACTGAAACTGGTCTCAGAAGTACAGACAATTGTGAATCATATATAATGAGAACCAGAAAATTACTATACAGGATTTAGAATGGTTTCTCTTGGGATCCAAATTTTACAGGTGAAAACAAAAAAAAAACAAAAAAACTTACACCATGTCACACTAAGAATGAACCAATGTCACATATGTGGCAATCACATGCTCTATTACACTACTATGAAAGACAGACTGTACTGCTAGGCAATATAAGTGTTGTACAAACCTAAAGTGTTGATAAATTTAATAAATGTATTAGAGTAACTATAGAGTCAGTCACAATGGCACAAAAGGGTTAACACTTCATTGGGTAAAATTTTCAGCAGACAACACACTGAAATATTTTTCTTATTTTTCCCAGAAAACAGGATTTAATATTTCATGCAAATTGTCTCCACTGGAGAGAATATCCATGAAATGTAAAATCCTGTTTTCTGGGAAAAATAAGAAAAATATCACCAATTTGTCATCTGCTGAATTAGCTCAGTGGTGAAGGTTAATGCTGTGACCTCAAAATCATAGTCATGAGTTTGATCCCTGCTGGTGGTGGCTCTCATAATATCCTATAATTGTGTTATCATCATCTTTCCCATCTCTCTCACATCAACATAATATACTAACTAATATGCTGCAAATTTGTTTTTGTTTGGAGTTAACACAGGTAAATAAATTGAACATGCAATGTTGTACATATACCTGTTGGGAAATCTGTATCAGGACTGTATCCACCTCCTTTAATACACAGGGACTTATAATCCTCTGAAAGAATAAATGAACAGAAGATTTATTTATCAACTATGCATTACGAAAACACACCTATTCAAATATATTGAAAATTTTTCCACCAAAAAATGGCATTTTTTTAGATAAAAAAATTCTGATATTTTCATATTTCTGCTCAAAAACATAGATTGTGGGTACTCGTTAGAACCGCCTCGACGAGGCGGTTCTAACGAGTACCCACAATCTATGTTTTTGAGCAGAAATAAGAAAAATAATGTATACCCCTATAAACCCCAGTTTTACTATATAAAAGTCGGGTTTAAGGGGGTCAAAATCATATAGGTAGGTTTTCGTGATGGGCACACTGAGGTAATCAGACTCATGAAGTGAAGCCCCATATCTTACTGCAATTTGATTCAACCATACAATTTTCACTTTCTGGCTTTATATTTATATATGGGTAAGTCTTGAAGATCTACAAATTACTAAAATTGTTTTCAAAGAAAAAATAATGTCCCCCCATCAGAAAGATCCAGTGTAATGTCCATGCAAGTCTGATGAATACTCGCAGTCAATTAAAGTGATAAAGCACACAAAAGACAAGAGGCCCACGGGCCACTGTTCGCTCACCTGAGTGACCTAGCCACTGCAGACATGCAGATGTTATGCAACATTTTTCCAATCCTATCATCGGAACTAATGAAAATATCATCATTTGCGCAGTTCTTAGTTTTGAAGAAGAATATATGGGCCTGATAGTCAATGGAGCATGATCATTTGAATAAATATCAATCACATTTCAACAGAAGGATCAATGTGAAATTTGGTGGAAATTGGCTAAGTGGTTTCTGAAGAATCACGATTTTATACATGTAAACAGCACAGTGGCAGGAAAATATTATAAATTTAAACCAGATGATGGCCATCTTAGATTTCCAATCAGAACAATTTTAACTACTGTTGATCTACAAGTCACTCCGATACTTTCAATATAAATGTATATGGTCCATACAAACGGGGAAGCAAATTTGACCTTGGAGGTAAAAAGGTCAAAAGTCAACATAGAACCATCATTTTAGCAATTTTGGTAGATCTCCTGTCCCCCATAATTTGTGCAAAGATTAGGACCCAGGGCTTATTTGGTTATGGAGAAGAAGATTTTTAAAGATTTTTACCATATATGGGCATGGCAGCCATTTTGATCAATGGACCATACCCATTTTAGCAATCTTTCATTCTCCTGCCCACAGAGGCTCCACATGAAATTTGAGCAACACTGGCCTGGAGGCTTCAGCGGAAAAGCCATTTGAAATTATCAACATTTTTTTCATACAAATGTATGGGGCCCATACAAATGCATACAGAAGCAAACTTGACCTCGCCGTAAAAAGGTTAAATGTCCATGTATGAAAATTATTTTAGCACCTTTGGTAGACCGCCCGTTCCAGATGATATATGCAAAGATTCAGCCACAAGCCATCCTCGGTTTTGGAGAAAAAGATTTTTAAATGTTTTTTCCCATAAAAATGCATAAGGAAGCAAACTTGACCTTGCCGTAAAAAGGTCAAATGTCAATGTATGATCATTATTTTAGCAACTCCTGTCCCCAATGATTTATGCAAAGATTCAGCCCCAAAACTTCCTCGTTTCTAGAGATGAAGATTTTTAAAGGTTTTTACCATATATGGGCATGGCGGCCAACTTGGTCAACAAACCGTGACCATTTTAGCCATCTTTTGTTCTCCCTACCTAAGGAGGCTCCATATGAAATTTGAGCAAAATTGGCCCTGAGGCTCCAGAGGAGAAGTTGTTTGAAATTCTGAACATTTTCCCATACAAATGCATAAGGAAGCAAAATTGACCTGACCGTAAAAAGGTCAAATATCAATGTACGACCATTATTTTAGCAATTTTGGTAGCCCTCCCGTTCCCAATTATATATGCAAAGATTCAGCCATAAGGCATGCTTAGTTTTGGAGAAGAAGATTTTTTCCCATACAAATGCATAGGGAAGCAAACTAGACCTTGCCGTAAAGAGGTCAAACGTCAACGTACGACAATTCTTTTAGTAATTTTGGTAGACCTTCTGTCCCCAATGATTCCTGCAAAGGTTCAGCCCAAAGGCATTCTCGGTTCTGGAGAAGAAGATTTTTAAAGGTTTTTACCATATATGGGCGTGGTGGCCATCTTGGTCAACGGACCGCGACCATTTTAGCAATTTTTCGTTCCCTCACCCTAACGAGGCTCCATATGAAATTTGAGTAAAACTGGCTCAGCGGCTTCTGAGGAGAAGTTGTTTGAAAATGTTAACGGACGGATGCACGGACGGACACACGGACAACGGACGAAAAGTGATCACAATAGCTCAGCAGAGCTCAGGTGAGCTAAAAATGTCACACCAATGCTGATGCCAATGCTAACAAACAAAAACAAGTTCAAGGTCAACAATATAAGGATCAAACATGGTTTTTCATGCATTAACATTCGCCAGATCCCATGGGAGGTGTTGAAAACCGAGGCCGAAGGCCACAGTTTTCAACACCTCCCAAAGGACCTGGCGAATATTAATGCACTGAAAAAACATGTTTGATTGCTATTATTGCATAAAAACTGAAAACATTTGCTACATTTTGCATTATTTCTTGCACTACTTTGTTTTGCCTTTTCACCGATGTCGCAGAAACGCTATTTCCACATACCATGCTTGTTCTAGGGCAGGGCAGTACACATCTTGTGACGACAGCAATTCTGTGGCCCGGTATGAGCATATTGAAAGTTGCGTAGCTGTGCATTAACAGCGCCTGAATTGCCTTGTTAATACATAGTTTTTCGCTGGTTAATGCACAGCTATTAATATTAAGCGACACTGCTTTTTATGCAATAATATCTAATAAATTTGACAGCATGTTCCAATGATATATCCATGCAGGTTTGGTTCTGCAGCATCTGACCTGGGGCTACACTATTAAGTCAGTCCAAACTCTTAGGATATATATGGTAGTGGAAGTATAACGGGATACCATACCTGATCCTTTTCTAGGACAAGGTGTACATTGGTCACTCCAGGCTCTTCCTACTGTACAACAACACAGTGACTTTGTAAACAGTCCATCTAATCCTTTGGTACACATCCCACGTCTGTAGTCAAGGTAACAGGCACTTCGCCGTTTGTCTAAAAACATACATAAATAAATCTAATACTCAGAATTTTTTAACTTAACTTTGCTATACACATGCAACATTATAACATATCAGTCATATTTTCACCTAAAAACCTAGACCAAGCAGTGCATCTATGAAGACTGGATAGTTTTTGCTGTTTGCTCATATAATATAAACAACGATTCCACAGGAGACAGTGTTATATAGACGTAATCTGACTATCATAAACAGACAGAACACTAAAATTCATGCAAAGAATGACAACTGAGGTCATGGTCATGAAATGATACAAGTGTTTTGAGACCCTGTGAAGTGTATACCAGGCTTGAAGACTGATATAAATTCACATAATGATTGACAAACAGTGCAGATCCAGATTAGTTGGCTTCTCCAGAAGCCAACTGATCTGGATCTACACTGCTTGCAAAGGCAGGCCATACCTAGGTTCAGCAAAACAAGGGCTAAAATGTATATTTGCTTCAGGCTGTATGTGACTGGAGGAACCAACAAAGACAGAAACATATATGGATGGATATATATAGCTAAGTTAAAGTGACTATCATTTTGTCAAATATGTTTGTTTTTTTAGTAGCAAACTTCATGCACAAGCTCAATATGTCTGTAATGAGTCTACAAAGTACCAGATTGCTTTAACAAATACTTTTACCATGCATGCACTATATAGTCATACTAAAGCAACTTTTCAAGAATAAAGGGAAATAACTCTAAAGGAATTTACTCACAGACCCTTATTTTTCTGTAACAGCAATATCTCATTAATATCAACATTTAGGCAAATTATGAAAAGATCCCTTATATTATTCCAAAACACTTTTTCAAGAAAAAAGTGAAATATCTCTATAGGAATTAATCCCAGACCTTAATTATTGTTGTCTAACAGGAACATCTCATCAATATGAACATTTATGCAAAAAATGAAAAGATTCCTTAAATTATTTTAATTTAGCAAGTTAAGAAGCATGACATTTTAAGAAAAAAGGAAATAACTCTATAGGAATTAACCACTAGGCCCTTATCTTTTCTCAAACAGCAACATCTCATCAATATCAACATTTAGCATAATACTAACAGATTCCTTAAATTATTTAACACCATAAGAAGTAGAAACCAAAACACAATAGGCAGACCCATCAAGAATAACAAAGGGGAATAACTCTAAAGGAAATTTACACCTAGGCCATTATTTTTCACTAACAGCAACATCTCATCAATTTCAACATTTATGCAAAATACAAAAAGATTCCTTCAATATTTGGCGAGAAGAATCTGAAACCAAAATGTCTTTTCAAGAATAACAAAGGGAAATAACTCTAATGGTATTAATCCCTAGAGCCTTATTTTTCTCTGACATTAACATCTCATCAATATGAACATTTATACAAAACATGAAAAGATTCCATAAATTATTAGCAAGCTAAGAAGAAGAAACCAAATTGCCTTTTCAAGAATAACTAAAGGAAATAACTCTAAAGGAATTAATCCTAGGTTCTTATTTTTCTGTAACAGCAACATTTCATCAATATGAACATTTATGCAAAATATGGAAAGCTTCCTTTAATTATTTAGCAAGATAAGAAGCAGAAACTAAAATGTAATGGATGGACAACTTAACAGTATACCCCCATCACCCACAAACATAGCATTGGGAATATAAATGCAGCAGAAACATCATTTGCAATACTTACCAATACATCTTCTTCCAGTGGAGTCAAGTTCTAGGCCTTCAGGACAACGGCAGGTAAATGATCCCTCGTTATTTACACAGTGCCCTCCTCCCTCACATATGTCAGGAAACAAGAAACACTCATTCACATCTGAAACATGACAAAACAAGACACAATTTAATATTCACATTTCAAAAACGAAGAACAAGAAATATTAGACTAAAATCACTCTTGAGAGTGTATCCATTCACTTTAACCCTTGTCCTGCTGAATAAATTAAGATGCCACGCCCTTTTCAAATTTTCAGCCAATCAGATTACTTGATCCAGATTATTGATATAAATTCACATACTGAATGGCAAACAGTGCAGATCTAGATCAGTTGGCTTCTTCAGAAGCCAACTGATCTGGATCTACACTGTTTGCAAAGGCAGGGTATATCCGGGTTCAGCAGGACAAGGGTTAAACTATTACCTTCTACAGAGTTGGTAGGTAGGTTTGGAGTTTAACGGCCCAGTTAACACTATTAAGGTCATGCTGAACTGGTCAGTTTACCAAACCACACTGTTCTGGGCATGCATAGTCCTATAAGTGGTCAACCAGTACTTGTGCACATTCTTTCTCCAGAAACTGATAACTACCCTTCTTGAATCACCAGAAGGGAGAGAATGACCGTAAAAATGTCTATTTGGGCTATTTTAGATTCTGGTGAATAAAGGTGAAGAAATTTGATAAAAATAGCCTGAAATAAGCATAGCACCAGATAAGGCACTTATTCAACTGAAAAATGCTGATATTTTTCTTATTTCTCCATGAAAACATGTTGTGGGTACTCATTAGAAGTGCATCCCTGAGGTACTTTAATGAGTACCCACTGAGGTACTTTAAGGAGTACCAACTGAGGTACTTTAATGAGTACCCACTGAGGTACTTTAATGAGTACCCACTGAGGTACTTAATTGAGTACCCACTGAGGTACTTTAATGAGTACCCACTGAGGTACTTTAATGAGTACCCAATGAGGTACTTTAATGAGTACCCACTGAGGTACTTAATTGAGTACCCACTGAGGTACTTTAATGAGTACTCACATCATAAGTTTTCATGGAGAAAAAAGAAAAATATTACATGGATTACCCTCTTATATGGAGCTATGAGTAAGAAAACAAAAAATAGCTAAGGATAAGAATGAATAAATATATTCTACTATAAGTCAATGGTCAGTTGCTTTTCAAAACCAATGACTGACTATAAAGTTCTGGCTGATTCCCAAAACTACTTGAGACACAATTACAACATTCCTTGTGCCCAGCTTCCAGGATGCTAAAGAATTAAGTTTATCATGGCAAAACCTCAGTGGAATGTGTCAGGAGAAAATATCTTGCAATCTAGTTGGGAGGGGAAATTGGGAGGGGAAATGACAAACAGATTTTATTATTTCTGTCTGCTTTACTAGACTCACACACTACTCTAAATACAATGGTTCACTTACCGTGACAATCTCCCCCTCTAAAGAAAAATCCTGGAGGACATCGAAGTCGAGCTGAAATATGAAAATACATTCTATTACATTAGGAATTACTGCCTCTCTTTGTTTGTTTGCATATTTTATTTGTGTTTTTTTTTCAAGGCGCCAGCCACTGGAGTTGTTAAGGATGAGGTTTTGAGTGAGTATTCTACGATAATTGTTCATATTTCTCGATAAAGATGTCACCTTGTAGATACTCATTAAAACCACAATATTGACATGATTTTCATCAGTACCCACATTTTTCTATCGGGAAATGGAGAAAATAATCCCAGAAATATCATCAAGACAGGGTTGCTCACCTGAACCTGGCAAAAAAATGATTGCAGCTGCGAGGTCACGGATCATGGAGGCGCCCATGTCACTGGCTGCTCGTATCATCTCCACCACTATTCTTGATGGGCCCGGTGCTTTGCCTGCCTTCATCTGCAAGACAGCCTTCTTAACCATATCACTGGTGATTGGCCTTCCACTGGTGGTTGATATGACAGTGCTCTAGCCAAGCCTTCTGCTTTGAGTCTTCGCTCATTAACATCTCTCCTGCTTCATTCTTCACCGGTTTGTCACCAATAACATCAGTGTTCTCTCTCTCAGCATGATATTTCTAAACAAGTTTTGAGTCAATTAGCTTTTCATTCAGGAGATGAAGGGCAAAATAGATTTTCAAGACTGCTGCCATGGCGGCCATCTAGGATTTCCAATCGGAATGATTTTTGCAAGTTGCCCAAATATTTCCTACCAGGTTTCAAGTACATTGGCCTTTTTTTTCAGGAGATGAAGGGCAAAATAGATTTTCAAGATGGCTGACATGGCAGCTATCTTGGATTTCCAAAGGAGCAATATTTGCTATTTTTGATCTGCAAGCTGCCCCAAAACTTCCTACAAAGTTCTGAGTCAGTAGGCCTTTTGGTAAAGGAGTAGGCATGCAAAATAGATTTTCAAGACGGTGGCCATCTTTGATTTCCGATTGGAACAATTTTATCTATTTTTGATCAACAAGTCACCCCAATGCTTCCTACCAAGTTTCGAATCAATTAGCCCAGAGGTGTGGAAGGAGTAGGCATTTAAAGCAAATTGTTGTTGCGGCACACCGCACAACGGACTACAGACAGTGACCGATCACAACAGCTCACCTTCAGCACTTTGTGCTCAGGTAAGCTAATAATGTAAACTTACATGGGGATGGACATTCTTCACATGGACTGCCCCAAGCCTTTCCAACGGTGCTACAGCATTCAGATTTCAACATTAATTGTTTCACATTTGCCTCACACTCTCCATCACGTATTACCATCCAACAAGGGCCTTTGCGATTGTCTAAAGTAAACAAAGAGAAGGTTAAAATAAATAAGCAAAATATCATTTTTTGTTGTTGATAAAAAAAAAAGCATGTTATCTAGAGCTTTGATACATACAGTCAAACCTGTGATAGTGGTCACCTCTATTAAGCAGCCAACCTGTATTAAGCAGCCAGAGGAAAGTTGCCCCAAAATTCATAGACTTATAGATTTGAACTGTATTAAGCAGCCATCTGCGTTCAGCAGCCACATTTTAAGCTTCCCATGGGTGGCTGCTTAAGACAGGTTTGACTGTATCACAGTTGATCTGGGTCTTCATGTTCTATAAAAGTTTAATAATACCCAGTATTGAAATTTAACAGAATTATGTTGCCAAAAACGGAAAAGATTGTATTAATATATTAACCCTTGTCCTGCTGAATAAATTAAGATGCCACGTCCTTTTCAAATTTTCAGCCAATCAGATTACTTGATCCAGATTGTTGATATAAATTCACATACTGAATGGCAAACAGTGCAGATCCAGATCAGTTGGCTTCTTCAGAAGCCAACTGATCTGGATCTACACTGTTTGCAAAGGCAGGTAATATCCGGGTTCAGCAGGACAAGGGTTAAAACTGTCATAGCCTATTAAAGTAACCACCAGCTAAACAACTTGAAGTACTATAACATTCCCTGTTTACCCTAAATGCATCTACAGACAGGGCCGCAAACAATCCAATTGCTCTTACAAGGTCTGTTTACTGATTCCTATTCAATCTGACAGCACTTTTTAACCCTTTCATCCCTGAGTGGACTCTTACAACCTTGAATTTGGATATTTCCGCTGCTGCAAATAGGGGTTTCAGTCCAAACTAAAATCAAAAACAGAATGGCAAACAGTGTTGACCCAGATGAGACGGCTTATTATGAGTCATCTAATCTGGATTAACACTTCTTGCACAGGTATCTAGTGTGGTCTGACGGGCAAAAGGGTTAATCTCCAGGCAATTCTACAGACTACAAATAGATGTTTGATACAAAAGCAGCAAAAACATATCCTTAAATTATAACCTCATCTAGCACCTTTCTAGGCAGCACAGTGATATAGCTCAACATCAAATGTTCATTTAATACCATATTTTGCATGATAGCCTATCTTTTGCACATATAATAATGTGTTCCACATATCTTTGTTACAATGTACACATAATCAGGCTTGTAACCGTAAAGTGTATTTTGAAGGGAAATTAATAAACAGACTGCCCAGTCTAATAACTAAAAGTAGTGTATTTTGAACAATCAGTGAATAGTTATCAATAACATGACCTACTGGACGTGATGTTGTGTGCTTCTAAGCTGGACTTGTCATCTATTCTCAGGGATCATTTTCTGGCGCGATTTCGCCATATTCTCGCATTTTTTTTGCAAGAAATCGCATCAAAATTCCCGGAGTGAGAAAAAAAATTGCACGCTGAATTTTTCTCATTTTGTGCCATTAAGTTCCTATTTTGCACATGCGGTTCATTTCGAGACTATCGGACTGTTCTGTTTGACCGGTTTCTGAATTATTGTGGCGCCAAAATTCATTACGCATATGACCGCAGGTAACCATTCATTAATCTGTATCACTGAAAAGCTTTATCGTTAAATTTCATTCTCAGTCTCTGGTTTAAGTTAGCGCTTTTTTGATCGCTACCTTGAGTCAGCAAAAAAAAATGTCCACCGACTCGGAAAAAGAAAGAAAGAAAATTATCCGCCCCGAAGCCATCCAGTCGGGATGGCAACATGTTAAAGTATCATGTTCGAGCACAACCCAGCTCGACTGAAGCGGCCACGCTCTCCTCCCCTGATTCGGATGACGATCAAACACGACCGAACTGCCTGATGAATACCCTTATTCAGCTGTTTGCATTTTGTTACGAGCCAGGCGTAACGAGAAAGAAATGAAAGGGAAACCAGCAACAAGCTTTAAAAGTATTTACAGTATGTGTTGATAACAAAAAATAAGAAAATGTGCAAGACAGAACAAATTCTGTCCAGTCTCAAGGACACATAATTAAAATTCCATGAGTCCTATGATAAAATCACGAGTCTGTAATATATTTTAGAGCAGATATCTACTGTTTTTGTGAGCTCAGGGATCTACTGTTTTGTGAGCTCAGGGACTCACTTATATAAAAATTTGTGAGTCCCAGAGAAAAATTATGAGTATATGAATGGGAACTCGCCGGTAAAAAATCATTGGCTAATGTCACAAAATCCCTGCGAAATATTCCAGAAGAATTTCTGAAACAAATCTTTTAAATTGCAGTTTTTGATCCCACAATTTAAAGTCCCTGAATTCAGAGTTTAATTCCAGAATTAATGAACATTGAAGTAATCCAATCAAGATTGAAAGTGTACAAAGATGCTCATATGAAAATCTTCTCTCCTTATATAATATCAAAGCACAATCTAAAAAAATTACAGTACTAGAGGCATCACTTATTATTCAGTATTTGTCAAGAAAAAATTAAATGTTCTGTGACATGCCAAAAATAGCTTAATCTAGAATATTCCATCTGGAAATTCCAAAAAGAATATAAACAACTTGTTATTGTAAACATGATTTTCCAGAAAGTTCAAATTTATATATAAACACTTGCAGTAAACATGAAAATAATGATACTTAAAATAATCAAACACCCTATATATAACAATTTTATTAACCTGATTTAGAGTACATTACAAAATAAGGAATAATAATACTAATTACTAATACATACAATTCTGATACAAAATCTGACCTTTACAAAAAAAAAAATCTCACTCAGTTTGTCTGAGCGAGCAAAAAAAAAAATCTCACTGAATTTGAAAATCTCTCACTGTTTTTGTCCAAGTGGGATTTTTTCTCTCACAAAAATCCGGGGCCAGAATAATCCCTGTATTCTAACATATCTTTTAACAATTTTTGACTTCAAAAAGAGTATAAAGCAGACTTGAATATGTGATTAACAGATTTTAGCCTGATAATTTGGGTTATTGTCTTCTGTATCAACCCTTTAACATTATCTGCCCAGAGACTAAATGCGGTTTGATACATGACAATATCCAAAACATTTCCCTTACTTACCTAGACATAGTTTACCATTGCTGTCCAGTTCAAACCATGATACGTTACATTCAGATTTGAAACTACCAACGATATTGACACAGGTTCCTCCCTTACTTACCTAGACATATTCTAGCAGTGCTGTCCAGTTCAAACCCTAGATTATTATATTCATATTTGAAACTACACCACAACCTTTTTATAACACTTTTGTTGGGGTCCATAGCATAAACTGTGTTAGTTATACAAATGTGTTATATCCAAACAAAAATGTATAGATTATATTGAAAAATGATCATTTATGATCATTTTTCAATATAATCTATACATTTTTGGGTTCATCTTTAAACCGTGTTATATACAAAACCATGTTATAATGAACCGTGTTGTAAAGAGGTTGCAGTTTACCAACATTAAAACAGGTTCCTCCTACAGCCCATACTCACCTAGACATATTCTACCAGTGCTGTCCAGTTCAAACCCTGGTCTGTTACATTCACATTTGAAACTTCCGACGACGTTGACACAGGTTCCTCCTACACATGGTGACGACTGACACTCATCAATATCTGTAACAGTACAGTAGACATGTTGGAATAAGCAGAAATCTAAACATTCCTTAACATGACAGTACAGAAAGACATAAATTGTGTGCACAATGTAACAATGCTCATGGCATGTTATGCTTTAAATGATAAAATATTTCACTTGGCTAAAATAAATGACATAATCACAAGGAAATTACTTTCTATTGCAATTATCACACACCATAACTTTTCAGAATGGACATATAAATCAATTAAACAAACTGCAACTATTCTTCCTTATCAATAAACATAGGCATTTTATTTCAATTCAATAAGAGAAATGAAATGATTTTTTATCGTATCTCTGAATTAATGTTGGCAACCTTAATTCAGAAATACAATAAAAATCATTTCATTTTTGATCAAGTTCAAAAACAAAAGACTAACTGAAATGTTACAGGGTGTCAAATGCCACATTTTATAACGGTATTAATACCATATATCAATTTATTAAATCTTTCTTGGATAAAAAATGTCTATTTTTGGGGAATATGGAGCCTTTATGTTAAAGGCATGTTATAACAGCATGTGAATTTGCCCATTTGACCATGTATTCAAATTGGTATATGCGTGGTATTTATAAAAGAATATGCATTTAGCCTAAACTGGATCATTGTCTTTTGCCGACACAATATCTTTTCTTAGTAGAAACTGTTCTGGAAACTGATCAGATAGCACAAATGCAAATGTCTGCTAATCATGACTCAAATGTTAAATCATGACATCAAAAATATTTACTCTATTTACCCAAATATCTGGACACCTTAGCTCATTACCATATGCTCTACTCGAAAATTTGAAGTAAACCATCAGACTCCTTGATCATGTGTCTAAAACGTATTGACTGAATTTATATGGTAAAACTGGGGTATACATTATTTTTCTTGTTTTGCTAAAAAAGATAGATTGTGGGCAAGGCAGTTCTAACAAGTACCCACAATCTATGTTTTGAGCAGATACAAATGTATATGAAAAACATTAGAATTTTTTTATCTGAAAATTTTCTCTTGGTTGTAAAATTTTTAATGTATTTGAATAGGCATGTTTTCGTAATGATCTACCCAGTTAGCATTCTATGTAAATCTATATCGGGCCGTCATCGGCCCGTCAGGGTAGCTGACGGGCCGATGACGGCCTGATGTAGATTTACGTAGAATGCTAGCTGGGTATTTTGCCCTGAAGAATCATTAAAGGTTACTGGTGAACAGTCAAGGTCCTGGATGCAAAGGCTGATCTGCGCCTTCTCTGTCTGTACATTCATTGTACATTTGTTAAACACAATAAAGCTGTTACCCTTAAAAGTGCCATTCAAAATGGTAGCAGAAATTCTAAAATATTCTAAGTTGCAGCAGAGGATAGTCTATAGCTTTATTTTGTGAAAATGGCATTGACATTTTATGCAAATCTTCTGTCTAGCAGACGATTTGCATGAGATGTCAAGCCTGATTTTCTGGCAAAAATAATTAAGAATGTCGTCTGCAGATATTGTGACTGATACTTTCAGAACCAGTTGTGTCATAGCATGATGTTTGCTACAGGTCAGCCAATATTTACCTTCACACATCTTGTGCTGAGAACTGAATCTTGAACCAGTGGGACAGATACATGTAAAAGACCCTCTCGTGTTTTTACACTGTCCTCCATCACACAGCCTTGGGGTCTCGGCACACTCATTTATATCTGCGTATTACAAGACAAAAACATTTAATATATTTTATGCATATTTTCCTTACACACCATTTTTGTATTATTATAATTTATACATTTGTTCCAAGCACAAAACAAAAGACAGGGCTTTTTTTTAAATGATTTTAGTGGAGGCAAAGTATACTTCCAGATAACATAGCAACAGATAAGGCATTTTTTTCATCCGAAAAATCCTGATATCTTTCTAATTTCTCCACGAAAACATGTTGTGGTACTCATTAGAAGTGCTTTGGCGAAGCGCTTCTAAAGAGTACCCACAACATATGTTTTCGCAGAGAAATAAGAAAAATATTATGTGGATACCCCATCTTATCTGTAGCTATGACAGAGATGAAGTTTGTTTTGTTTTTTTGGTGTGTTTTTTTTCAACAAAATAGTACTGATATTTTTCCTTACTGTATTTAATCTAATTACCACACTGTGCTCTTAGGTTTTCAAAATTACTGGAAACACTTGTAGTAAAATATCTACTTTATAAGGGCACACTTTAAGAAAAAAGATCAGCAAAGGACTTCAAGAGGGGCATATTTGACGATGCTTAGGTGATATTTTTTCTGATTTTCTTTACAATTGCATATGTTGTGGGTGTCATCTTGTCGAGGCTATTCAAATGAGTACCAACAATATATGCTTTTATAAAGAAGTTTAGATAAAAGTACATGGGTTGTAACCCGAAGACTAAGTATTTGCTTGACTGTGCACTTATAGGGATATGTGCGATAATTTGGTCAAATACAGTATTTCTCCATGAAAACATATGTTATGGATATTCATTACAAATACCTCAGTGAGGTCTTTCTAAAGAAGACCACAACATTATGTTATCATAAAGAAATAAGAAAAATTATTTGATATTCCCTCTTATCTGGAGCTATGACGCAGGCTTCATTGTCTGGGTTAGGACTTATTTATTATTTACTGGATTGTATATTAGTTGCCTAGGTATTTTTGGCATAAACTTAAGGGAATAGAATTACTACATAAAATGATTCCTTCCACTAGTGAGAAACACTTCAACATGAATTGATACACTTTCAGGGAAGACAACTCCATCAAAACTGATTTGCCTCACTTCTGAAAAAGGGGTCTACTCTAAAAATAAAAAAAATGGTCCAAAAGGGGTCTAGTCAAAAGGAAAGAATCTGCTCCCAAGGAGAGCAAATTCTTTCCTTTTAAAGTAGACTCCTTTTCCGAAGAGATGCCCTTGCTAGTAAATTCTTTCCTATTAGACCAGGCTCCGAGGTTATAAAATTTTTTCATGCTCAACTCAGCTGAGCATCAAATGTGTCCTGCTAAAACATCTCAAATTACTAATAATTGCAAATTCTTTCTTGTTAAACATAGCTGAGCATGAAAATTTCTCTGCTAATAAATATGAAAATGCCAACTATTGTTGGCATTTTCATATTTATAAGCAGAGAAAATTTCATGCTCAGATGAGTTGAGCATGAAAAAAGTTTTATAACCTCGGGGCCAGATCCCTTTTTTTTTTTGAGTTGAGATTTTATGGCCCAGTCAACCGTTTAGGTCATGTCGAGCTGGTAAGTTTGCTTGACCTTTCTTTTTCTGGGCAGGCTAAGTAAGCGGTTAACTTGTATTAAACTGACAACTGCCCTTCTTGAATCAATGGAAGGGAGAGAACAATAGTAGAAATATTTCATGATCAATCTCCACAAAAGAATGTTGCCAGACCCAAGGATTGAACCCAAGACCTTATCAGACCCCTTTTCAGAAGAGTCATTGGTGTGCAAGAAAGAAAACAAAAATCACAATAATTGCCTCACTTGTAAAAATGGAGAAAAACACAACCAGGTGTATCCAAACAAACTGTATTTTACAGATTCTGCAAATGGTGCAGAAGTGGTGAACAGTTTCCTTAATCACCAGACTAAAACTGCACTCTATCAGAGGCCAGTTGCATGATTTTTACAAAATTCAACCATTACCATTCTCCAGGCTTATTCAGCAGATGACAAAAACATGATATTTTTTCATTCATTTTTTTCCCAGAAAACAGCCTTCAACACTTCATGAAAATTGTCTCCATTGGAGATAACTTGAGACCATTTGTATTAATGTCAAAGTCTATTTTCCTGAGAAAAATAAAAAAAAAATATTGCAAAATGCTGTCTGCTGGAATTTTTATCTAGCATCTCACATAAATCATAAAAAAATGACATAGCAAGCATATTACAATGACTTGCTATCAAGTTTCTGTACCATACCCATTCAGACAGACGAGCTTGATGGAACAGTGTAGATCCTGATCAGATGCCATAAAAGCCACTCTGATCAGGACACAATTCACCACTCATCCAACAATTTTCAGACACATTAACCCAGTTTGGAGAACCCAAAAAGGGTACCTGGCAAACAGAGCAGATCCAGATCGACTATTTTAACCATTTGCTAATGTCAGGCTTCGTTTCCACACCATTAGACACTGTAACGTCATTTGTCTCGCATCAGCAACATAAGAAATGCATGTAAACATCAGTTTTACAGTCAAAACTGTTGGCAGTATTTCTTTATTTGATGGTGGAAAGCTGGAAGAATATGAAGGACACAATTCCATACTTTTTCATTGTTTTCTGTTTGTTAGAATCAATATAGATCAGATCTTGTGCGTGATTTGTTGAGTAATAAATCACAATTTATCGGTCAGTTGTAAGAAGATAAATCACTCGTGCTCTGCACTCATGACTTGATCTAATTTACAACTGACCTCCAGTGATTTCTCACTCAACAAATCACTGCTAGAGCTGATCTGTTTTATAAATAACTGACCTCCAAATAGTGATTTATTACTCAACAAATCACTAATACTAGAGCTGATCTATTTCTTAAGTGAAATTAGAATCTTTAAATATCTAGTGTGGGAGATTTCATTCAGTCTACAATGGGCTAACAGGTAGTAAATGGACTAGTACAAGTATTAGGATAGTACTAGGGTAAGGTATTTGAATATTTCTGGTAAATATGTTACTTTCTGTAACTCACCAATGCAGCGTTTCCCAGAGCTGTCTGTTCTGTAGCCAGGGTTACATATACATCTATAACCAGTTTTTACATTCTCACAGGCTCCATTCTCACAAAGACCTCTTATCAATGCACACTGGTTGATCTCTACAATACAGATAATGGTACCCAAATATATATTTTTAGACCAATTACAGATGACCCTCTTTGTAGTGTCTTGAAAAAAAAGTCTCTTTGGACTTTCCTTAAATCAACCTTTTAGTACCCATGCCCAGCCCTTTAGCAAGGCCCCCTGCAGATCTTGGCTGAAGTTTTCCCTTGCCCTACCACTTATATGAGCAAACAGTATATATTCTGGAAAGACTGCTCAGATGTGCAGGCTTGCCTAAACCTTTACTGTTTGCATACGCTAATGGCGCTTTTTCTATCATGCAGCTCATACATTCTTTTAATCAATTATGACGACAGTCCAGTGAACCCTCATTACAACTACAGCATTTGTTCCCAAAGACGTTGCCATTAATATGAATTGGCTATTGTAAAGAATACTTAATGAGCAGATTAATATGTAAGAAAGGTATTATTTTGTTCTTATTTCCTCATAGAACATAAGTTTTGATTATTTGTTAGAATTGCCTCACTGAGGTGATTCTAACAAATATCTAAAACATATGTTTCTTTACAATATTCTTGCATAATTTGTGACTAATTGTTACCTCTTAAGCAAAGGTTTCTTGACAGTCATATAATTGTCATTATAATGAATTTGTCATTTTATCGAGTGTCAGTGCGGAGAGGGCTGTCTGTACTTGTTCCCAAGATTCTGCTGTTAAAAAAGAATTTTCAGTTATAAAGAATCCTGATATGGAGCAGCCTATATAAAGGGATAAATAAAGGATATTTTTGTATATTTCCATACAGAATGTATGTTGTAGGTAAAATTGTCATTCTGAGGCAATTATAAGGAATACCTACAATATATGTTTTCTTAGAAAATTACATACCCTGTCACTGAATAATTTCCATTTTCCACTGGTTTTGTGCGGGTCAAATAATTTTGTTTGTTTGTTTGTGTTGAGGTCTTACGGCCCAGTCAACCCAATGGAGTATGTTGAGCGCCGCCAGTTTACCTAACAACACTTTTTGTATGTTTATGTTGAGGTTTTAAGGCCCAATCAACCCAATGGGGTCATGTCAAGTGTGGTTAGTTTACCTAACTACACTTTTACAGGGCAGGATTAGTCCTCTAAGGGGTTAATCAGTATTGTGCACATTCTTTCGCCAGAAACTGACAACTGCCCTTCTTGAGTCAGCCGAAGGGAGAGAATGACCATAGAAAATATTTCATGATCAATCTCCACAAAAGAATGTTGTCAACGGGCTGGGGTTGAACCTGAAACCTCCTGATCTGAGATCATGATATACACTGTTCTTGTTTTGATATCTTTCAGAAAGTGTTTTTTATGCGCATCTCTTTACCCAGAAGTATTTGCAAATTTTTGCCATGATGCAAATCCTATTTTCCTAAGTAGCAATATGCCAAAAGTTTTATTCTATTCAGTGGTTTTAGAAGATTAAAAAATTTCCATTTCTCCCATAGTAAAAAATGACTCTAAATTATGCAAAACTTGATAGCAAAGGTAGTTTAAATGCAGGTTTTCAACAAGTTCCACATTCAAACTTTCACAATACTGTTATGGAACATTCAATATTTAAATTCAAGGAAGACAAGCACTTTTTTTTTTTAAAAAGTTTCTTAAAATCCAGTTTACCACAGAAATTGCATGGGGCAGACCTATTTTTAGTTGTAAAAAATAATTTTGAAAACAAAACAAAGAAACAGAAGGGACAAGTGTTGCCTGATAAGATACTGTCAATCAAATAATTTGTTTTCCATTTAGAAAAAAATGCCAAATGAAAAACACATTGCCAAAGGATGTTGAAAGCAAAGCAGTCTGCTATAAAATTGTTGCTTCTTGGCAAGACTGTTCAGCATATTTAGCTTCCATTGAGACTATATATTACCTCTTGCTTCCTCCCAAGAACAATGGCTACCACAGACAGAAATGGCATTTGTCAATAAGGAAATTTCACAGTTAATTTATTTTGCTAGAGCATCTCCTCAAGTTAGTGACTTTAATAATCGCAGGCCTCCTAGTGGCCCACTTTGAAAATATAGGTTTTTATATAGGTTCTTCTTACTCAAAATATAGGTTATTTACAGGTTTTTCAATAAAAATACAGGTTAAAAAAAGAGTCTTCCAAACTTATATAAAGATTTAAAACTGAAGAAAAAATATTTGATGAATTTTTGTGCCACAATTACTCAGATAAAGTTGATCTGAATTTTACTAAGTCCGAGCGAGCGAAGCGAGCGAGGAAAAAAATTACCATTTCTTGACAGTTTTCATCACTTTTTATGGGACTAAAAAGTAAAAAATAGTAGTGCATTTTGAAGAAAAGTTAGGGTTGAGTCGCAAGAAGGTTCAAAAAGTGAAAAATATAGGTTTTTTCATGAAAATACAGGCTTTTTATAGGTTTTATGAACAAAATAAAGGTTTTATAGGTTTGGCACAAAATTATAGGTTATTATAGGTTTTATAGGTTTTGCTAGGAGGCCTGTAATCGAAATAAAGTTTTATGCTAAACTTCTTAAACAAAGGTACCATTATCTTAAACTACTTAAAAGTTTCTCAAAGCTTTATCACCATCATTCTGAATTAATGTCCAAATATACCATTGGTTTGAAAACACTTCTGCTAGAAAGTCTGTTCAAACCTGAATTTTATGGCAACTTAGTTTATAGATTTAGAAAGATTATTGACAAAACTTTTCTGTACAATGTAAAAAGATTGTCACTCACAACAAAAAGATACGTTATAACATGGATATTCTGCAGCAAACTGTATGCATGGTAGTTAACCCAATTAAGATTGATAACTTTGCTTCCCTCTTTAACTGCACAATGACAGGTCTGTCCTCAGACTAAATGACCATCCCTCCACAATCTTTTTCAGATGGTTGTCAACTGACTGTCAATGTCTGTGGTTGGGCTCACCTTGGTCCTGTTTGTGGTTTTCTTTTGTTCTGGCTTCAGATTGCCTTTGAGCCCTTTGCTTTGTTTCATTACAGTAGTTTTGAATATTATGTGTTTGAAAGTGATGTTTCGCAGCCGAGATGAGGACCAAACATATATAATTTCAATTGGAGCTACATCAGAATTTAGCGTGATGTTTTGTGCAAGTAAAACTTATTCAAGTCCCTCAGTAGTTTTCCTAGTGATCCTTCCATGGCAGTTCTTCTGTTCTGGTCTTCTTTATTTGTGCATCTGTGGTTTCATACCGTATTCGATCTAATTACCGCACATACCTCTATAAGCGCACACTCATGAAATTCCCCAGTCTTCAGATTACAGCCAGTGTACATTTTATTTACTTTTTTATAAAGGCATATGTTGTGGGTTCTCATTTGAATTGCATCGACTTGTCGATGCAATTCAAATGAGTACCCACAACATATGCCTTTATAAAGAAAATCAGAAAAAAATCGCATAATCATCATCAAATAAGTCCTTTTCTGATCCTTTTATAGTGTATCCTTAATAGGTATAGGTACATATTTTATCACATCTGAGTGTTCCCAGTAATTTTGAAAAACCTAAGCACACAGTGCGGTAATTAGGTCGAATACGGTATGTGGCATTTGTGTTGTCATTTGTTCTTCTTCTATCCATACTTTGGTGTCTCAGGCGGGTTATACTTTGTAATTGTGGCTTCCAGGGTATCTTTACTTATAGTTTTGCTTTCATTTAACACTCATCATGCTGAATAAATTAAGATGCCATGCCCACCTCTAATTTCCAGCCAATCATATTACTTGATCTGGGTTTTTGATAGAAGAAAGTCACATATTTAATGACAAACAGTGCAGATCCAGATCAGTTGGCTTCTTCAGAAGCCAAATGATCTGGATCTACATTGTTTGCTAAGACAGGGCATGTCTTGTTCAGCAAGAGAAGGGTTAATATCTGGCACCAGGATATCTAACAACATCTTGAGACCCCATCCCAAAAAAGTGCAAGGCATGTCTGAATTTTAGACTCAGAGAATGCCATTTTGTTATTATTGAATGACATCACATAAGACTAACATTAATTATTTCATAAATGAACAATGACATTATTTAGTTACTTGGAAATAGTTTATCAGTATGATAATACAGAAACAAATTATTTTTGAAATGTAGCTATAGCATATAAGCCACCTTATGACAAAACCAACAAAATGGCATGTGAGCCCAGCAAAGACAGATCAGCCTGGCATCTGCCCTATCTGATCAGAGTCTTCATTGTCTGCAGGATGAAAGCTTGGGTCCTTAGCTACCCACTGAGTGCACAGCGAAGACTGATCAGACTAGGCAGATGCCCAGGCTGATCTGAGTCTTGGCTGGGCACACATCTATTTTGTTGTTTTTGTCACGAGATGGCTCATCTATGATTTGTGTGAATAATGGCTCTAAATCACCCTATAGTCCCTATCAGCCAGTATTACCTCCTCCATCATGGTCCATCCCAGGTCCATGGGGACACAGAAGCTTATATTCAGGGTCTCTCATGGAGGGGCAAGGCTCACACTGGGCTCCCCATGCTATTCCTGGAGCATCCATAGAGTCAACTGTACAACAACATTGGGACTTGGTGGCCAAGAGAGACGACGGTTCTGAACACTGTCCACGCTGGTATTTCATGAAACACAGATCCCTGCGAGTATCTGAAATAAAAAAAAACTCACCTTAACCTGGGCCCAATTGTTCAAAGCATTGTTAGCTTAACGAGCTTGTTAAGGTTATTTCGTTAACTGTTTTAGCAGATTCAATATATAATATTCTAATATTTTTTGATGAAAAAATGTGAGTAGCTTTTGCACTGCAAAAGCTACCCACATTTTTCAGCAAAACATTTCAGCATATTTGCATACAACTCAATGTAAATTTTAACAAATGGTTAACTACAATGTCGTTAGTATTGTGCACATTCTTTCGCCAGAAACTGACAACTGCCCTTCTTGAGTCAGCCGAAGGGAGAGAATGACCATAGAAAATATTTCATGATCAATCTCCATATTTGCATACCACTCAATGTAAATTTTAAAGAATCGTTAACTAACGATGTCGTTAGTATTGTGCACATTCTTTCGACAGAAACTGACAACTGCCCTTCTTGAGTCTGGGCCCTGGTACCCACAACATATGCCTTTATAAAGAGGTAGACAAAAAGTACACTGACTATAATCTGAAAACTATGGAATTGCTTGACTGTGCCCTTATATGGATATGTTTGGTAATTAGGTCAAATACGGTATGTCAAAGATAAACTTTTAAGAATGCTTTGCATTCTGTGTTGAAGGTAAAGCTTCAACTGAATAGCCACAGGTTTTGAGGTCCCATTATTTCAAGAACAGAGCTCAGCAATGGGTGAAGGAGTGAGTACTCAAATTCTCCTGTCCATGTCAAGGTAAATCTAAGGAATCTCAGCAATGGGTAAAGGAGCTTGACTTTCCAAATTCTCCAATCCATATCAGTGGTAAATCCTTGCCAATGACTGCAAGTGTTCACCAACTGTATCTTCTCCGGTCAAATGTAAATCGTAGTTAACAACTGCACTCATAGTACCAGATAAGCCACTTTTTTTAAATTGAAAAATGATATTTGAGCCAGCGCACAACAAAAGCTACAAGAAGACCTGTGTGACCAGCAAAGGCTCAGATCAGCCTGTACATCCACCCAGTATGTCGAGGGTTTATCCCTCTTTGGATAGCCTGAAGCCTGTAGGAGGCACATGCAATCAGCCAATACTCTGATCGGACTGTGTTGATGTGCAGGCTGATCTGAGTCTTCACTGGTTGCTCAGGTGATATTGTAGGTTTTGTAGTGCGTTGGCTCATTTTTCTTATTTCTACATGGAAACATACGCTGTTGTAATCACTAGAAATGCTTCTCCCAGGCACTTCTAAGGAGGCACTTCTAATGAGTACCCACAATGTATGTTTTTATGGAGAAATAAGAAAAATATTATTTTGCTACCGTCTCTTATCTACAGCTATATGCACTGTTCACTTACCTAAACATGTCCTCCTGTCTGGACCAAGTGTGAATCCTCTGGCACACTCACATCTAAAGCTGCCCTGGTTGTTGATACAGTTCCCATTCACACAGATTCCTGGCCGAGTCTCACATTCATTTATATCTGCAAACAAAATTTGAGGGGAAGGGGTGGTTGTTCTGTCAAGCTGTTTTTGTCTCCCTTCTGAAAAAGGGTCTACTCTAAAAGGAAAGAATTTGCTCCACATGGGAGCAAATTCTTTCCTTTAAGAGTAGACCCCTTTTAAGAAATGGCTTGGTGTGCAGGAAAGCAAACAAGAAGTCATAAAAGTCACCCCCCTCCAAAAAGATGGCAGAAAATTTACCAAGTGAATATCCTAAAGGACCCACAATGTGAGAAAATGTTCATTCACCATATTCGCCCGAAGTTCTTGACCACCTGAATTCCTTACCATTTTCATCAACCAAACTGTACTCATATTTTTCTTATTTCTCTATGAAAACACATTATGGGTACTCAATAGAAGCACCTCACTGAGGTGCTTCTAATGAGTACCGACAACATGTTTTCATGGAGAAATAAGATAAATATTATGTGGATACCCTATCTTATCTGCATTTTTGTCCTAAAATTTGAATGTCCATTTTATAACGTGTTGACGTGTCTAAAATTTTTTTACTGAAAGGCAAACAGTGTACACCCTGATCAGACTGCACTTTCTGTGGCATCTGATCTACACAGTTTGCTCAGGCCTGTCTGTCTGAAAAATTTGGGTATATCTGGTAAGCATCAATCAAGTCTACCTGCAGTCTTAGTCTTTATTTTATTTTTCTATTTATTTCACAAAGACACAACATCATTTCCATCGTTTCTGTCTCAAGGCCTTTTCACGGGATTTCAATCTATATAGTCATTAGTTGTTAACTGAATATTGTGTCAGTAATATCAAATTAATTTCTCAGTTATAATTGACAATACCTTAGTTATACCTACCTAGACAGTCCTCCCCACTAGGGGCCAGCAGGAAGCCAGGATTACATATACACTTGAAACTTCCATCCAAATTGCGACACATACCATTGGTACACATCCCCGTTGTCTGACACTCATTGTAATCTACAAGTATTAAGGGGAGGTAGTATACTCTTCTGGGGAGGCAACTCTGTCAAAAATTGTCTTATCTCCCTTCTAAAAATGAGGTTTACTTTAAAAGGAAAAATAAATTGCTCCTCTTGGTAGCAAATTCTTTCTTTTAGAGTAGACCCCTTTCAGAAGAGCATTGGTGTGCAGAAAAGCAAATAGGATGTTGGAAGATATGGCGAAAAATCTACCAAGTACAGCTAACGCTCATTATCTCAAACACTAACTAAAGCTATGACCCCAACTTCTTAACACAAACACTGCTTGCCCCTAATAGTTTTGAGATATTTTCCTTACAAGGTTAAAATGCTGAAATGTTCAAAGGGCCATAACTAAAACAAAACAAGTTCGTAATTTTTTTAAAAAGTTAATCAGGTCATCTACTCATCATCCCCTATCAGCCTGTCAAGTTTCAAGGCAATGGCCTAAATAGTTGTGGAAATATCTTGCTTACAAGGTTAAAATGCTGAAATTTTCAAAGGGCCATAACTCAAGAAATTTTTTTTAGGAATTAATCAGGTCATCTACTCATCATACACTATCAGGCTATCAAGTTTTAGGGCAACAGCTTAAGCAGTTTTCAAGATATCTTGCTTACAAGGTTAAAATGCTTAAATTTTCCAAGGGCCATATCTCAAGAAAACATTTTCAGAATTTTTTTCAAAAGTTATTCAGGTCATCTACACATCATCCCCTATCAGTGTATTAAGTTTTTGACATATCTTGCAAGGTTAAAATGCCAAAATTTCAAAGGGTGGTAACTCAAGAAAAAAATTATGAAAATTTTTTGAGAAGTGAAACAGGTCATCTATTCATCATTCCCTATCAGCCTGTCAAGTTTCAAGGCAACAGCTTAAACAATTTTTGAGATCTTGCATAGAAGGTTAAAATGCCAAAATTTTCAAATGGTCATAACTCAGGGGAAAAAAATGGAATTTTTTCAAAAGTTAATCAGGTCGTCTACTCATCATCCAGTATCAAGCATATTGAGTTTCAATATAATAGCTCAAATAGTTTTTGAGATATCTTGCTTACGAAATGTGCCCATTAGCAATCCCAAACCAGATCATCACAATATCAATGCACAAACCATTCTTTGGTGAAAATCCATTGACTTAAGTTATCATCCAGAAACGAAAATATAGGCAAGTCATGGGCAGGTTTCTCTGTCAAAAAGTGACAAAATTAGCCCATTAGCAACCCCAAACCAGATCTCCTCAATATCAATGTATATACCAAGTTTGGTGAAAATCCACTGATATTTACTCGTTATCCTCAAACAAATATACGGATGGACAGGCAACAGACAGACGGTCAGACAGACGCAAACATAAACGAATAGCCAATGTGATACCATTATACAGGCCCTCTCTTAAAAATAAGGGCTTTTTATAAATGCTATTTTCGGCAAAATAAAGGTGTTTTCAGGATAAATTTTGTATAAAATAAAGAGCATTTAATGGTTAAATTTCTTGGCAGATCCCATGCAAAAGAACTCCGCGTCATCGCCTCTAAAGCAAAATAGGGAGAAAAATTGCAGAGAAAATCTGATATTTTCATCTTTAAATGGTGATGACAATATTAACTTGCATTTCTGTTTAAAAACATATGAATCTAAGTAACAGAACTATAATATGTTGTTACGAAATGCTACATATTTACTCTGTTCTTCTCTTGCATTTACAAATTGCCAAATATAAAGGTTTTCTCATCAAAATACAGATTTTTACAGGTTTTTCAGCCAAATTAAAGTTTTTAAAAGATTTCAACAAAATTAAAGGTTTTTTAAAGGTTTTAAAGGTTCCCCTAGGGGCCCTGTACCATCATACCCTGCCTTTAATGTAGGGCAGGGTATAACTAGAAAAGTGTCCATAGGACACTGATGCCCCCGCCAAAATGCCATTCAGAAAAAGGTTACATATGTATTTGTGACAGGTACAGCATGAAGTTATTATTAAGGTTGATATGGCCCACACACGGTTTAAAATATGGAACTAAGTCAAGGGCAGATAATTCAAAAACCAAACAAGCAAGAGTTGTCTTATTTGTTCATGACACATCGTCTCAATGTCATGCATGCACCTGTAAAGTTTCATAAATATATTCCATACCGTTTAGGAGTTACGGCCGTGACACGGTTTACTATATGGAACTAAGTCAAGGGCAGATAATTCAAAAACCAAACAAGCAAGAGTTGTCTTCCTTGTTCATGACACATCGTCCCAATGTCATGCATGCACCTGTAAAGTTTCATAAATATATTTCATACGGTTTAGGTGTTATGGCTCGCACACGGTTTACTATATGGAACTAAGTCAAGGGCAAATAATTCAAAAACCAAACAAGCAAGTCTTGTCTTCCTTGTTCATGACACAGCGTCTCAATGTCATGCATGCATCTGTAAAATTTCATAAATATATTCCATACAGTTTAGGAGTTATGGCCCAGACACAGTTTACTATTTGGAACTAAGTCAAGGGCAGATAATTCAAAAACCAAACAAGCAAGAGTTGTCTTCCTTGTTCATGACATGTCATCTCAATGTCATGCATGCACCTGTAAAGTTTCATAAATATGTTCCATACGGTTTAGGAGTTATGGGCCGGACACGAAATGAGACGGACGTATGTACGTGCGTGCGTACGTATGTACGGGACGGACAGGGGTAACACTTAATGCCCTTCCGCTATTCTTCGAATAGGTGGGGCATAAAAAGTGTGACTAATGGATGGAAGAATGGACAAGACCGAAACAATATGCCCTACCTACTTCTTTGACGTTCGAGGCATAATAACTTGAACTACTGCTTATGTCAAATGAATGAACTGCAAAATTTGTTTAGATTGCTGTGTTTCTAACATTTCAAATCCCTTCACCTAAAACTACTGTTACCTCAAACCAAAATATCTGGCTCCTTTGAGATAACAAGAGTACACCCTGTCCCCTTAAACTGTCAGTGAAGAAATATGTATAAAAAATTCACAAAATTACTATAAGCCTCAGCTGCCAATAAGCAATGTCACTGACAGTGACAGCACTGTTGGCATACTGCATTCAGCTCCCTTACTCTCCGTGCAAGTGAGTACAAAGCTACATAAACTAGTTCCTCTAATTCCTGAGCAATAAGCCAGTACACTACAGCCTCTTTATAACACTTTTGCTGGGATCCAAAACAAAACCCATGCTAGCTAAACAATACATAAATGGACATTTTTCTATATGGTGTGCAATGCACAGTAAAGGCCCTTATACAATTTGTGGATAAGGTAGGCCCTGATCAGCCTGCACAAATGTGCAGGCTGATCTGGGCCTTCCTTGTCCGCTTACAAAATCAATGGATACTGTAGTATGTGTCGATGAACAGGGAATGCGCAGATCAGACTGCATGGATGTGCATACTGAGCTGGACCTACGTTATCCACAAATTGCATAAGGGCCCTTTTGATGTGTTGCGCATCATATAATTTATAAATTTTTGCATTAATGGTCATTTTTCTATATAATGTATACATTTTCGTTGTACAGCACTTTTGGTGGCCATCTTTAAACCGTCTTATATCTGACACCATCTTATAATGAACTAGACCATGATGTGAGCATATGCTCACTAATACCCCCGGCCATGGCCATCAGTATAGCCAGAACAACAAAGGGAAATAACTCTAAGGGACCTGGCCCCATGGCCCTTATTTTCTTTCCCACAATACAACTAGTCATACTTGTCACGTGTACAAAATGTCAAGTTTTTAGGTAAAGTAGTTCCTGAGATATCTTTGACACAAAATAAATGTTAACAGACAGACTGACACACAGACACACAGAAAAGACAAAAACTATATACCCCCATTGCATACTTCATATGCTGGGGGTATAACTATCTTATAAAGAGGTTTCAGTATACTAAAAAATGAATGTGAAAATATGCAAAGTTGTTGAACTTTGAAGAAAAGGTCAACGTTTGTGTTTATACACAGCACTCATGTCTTCTGTTGCAAATGTCAAAGTTTCATTAACCTGGTCTGAATGAAGATTCCCTCCGCAATCAGTTGAAGCAGGTTAGCATCTGAATATCAATGTCTGTGGTTGGGCATAGCTTGTTTCTGACTGTGGTTTCTTGTGTTCTGGCTTCAGAACACCACTGAGCCCTTTGCTTTGTTTCATCATTGCATTTGTGATTATGTGTGTTTCAATGTGATGTTTTATTTTCTTAGAAGGAGAAATAAGGAAAACAATTTTCTGATATCCCCCTCTTCATTATGAAAACAAACCTATATAATTTTGACCCCCTTAACCCCCACTTTTATATAGCAAAACTGGGGTTTACAGGGTTATACATTATTTTTCTTATTTCTGCTCAAAAACATAGATTGTGGTACTCGTTAGAACCGCTTTGGCGCGGCTGTTCTAATGAGTACCTACAATCTATGTTCTGAGCAGAAATATGAATAATATCAGAATTTTTATCTGAAAATTCAGTTTTTGGTGGTGTAATTTTCAATATATTTGAATAGGCATGGTTTCGTAATGTACCGCAAGCTAAGCACTTACCTCGACAAAAAGCACCATCAGAGGAGAGCCTATAGCCAGGGTTGCATACACATCTGAAACTTCCATCCAAATTTTCACACCGCCCATTAAGACACACTCTGCCATTCTCTGTGCACTCATCAATATCTGAAAACATACACATAGCTCCAGAGAAGAGGGCCAACATAACCCTGTATAGCTAACCTGAGTACCAGACAACTTTCGAGTCAAGTGGCCTTTCAGTTCAGGAGACATTTAAAAAAGATTTTCAAAATGGCAGCTGTGGTGGCCATGTGACGATGATATATGATCTGAATGATTTTAGTTATTTTTGATTTACAAATCACCCTGATACTTTAATCTAAGAAGTTTCCAGTCAATTATCAGAAACTTCCATCCAAATTTTCACACCACCCATAAAATAGTTTTGCAAGATGACAGCTATCTTGGAATGCTGATCAAAATGATTTTAAGTATTTTTCATCTACAAATCACTCTGATACTTCCTACCAAGTTTTGAGTCAATTGGCTGTTACATTCAAGAGAAGTTCAAAATACATTTTCAAGACCACCATCTTGGATTTTAGATTAATATGATTTTAGCAATTTTGGATCTTCAAGTCACCCACTACCTCCAATTTTGGTGTCAGTTGGTCTTTTGGTTCAGAAAAAGAAGTTCAAATTAGATTTTCAAGATGGCAGCCATGGCCGCCATTTTGCATTCCAATCCAAACTATTTTTACTTTTTCTCATCTACAAGTTACCTCAATACTTCCTACCAAGTTTTGAGTCAGTTGGCCTTTCGGTTCAAGAGAAGAAATTCCAAATACATTTGGTGGACATGGATTTCTGACAGGAACTATTTTTGATCTACAAGTCATATTGACACTTCCTTTCAAGTTTCGAGTCAGTTGGACATTCGGTTCTGGACATAAGGTTCAAAACAGATTTTCATAGTGGTGGCTTAGGTGGCAGTCTTGGTTTTCTGATCACATGATAATAGCTACTTTTTATCACAAGTCATATCAATAGTTCCTATCAAGTGTCGAGTCAATCCAGACAAGAAGTTCAAAATAGATTTTCAAAATGGCTGCTGTAATGGCCAACTTGGATTTCCGATCAAAGTGATTTGAGCTGCTTTTGATCCATAAGTCACCATGATACTTCCTACCAAGTTTCGAGTCAGTTGGCCTTTAAGTTCAGGAGAAGTTCAAAATATCTTTACTTACTTACTAATTTGGTGGCCATGGTGGCCATCTTGGATTTCTGATCAGAATGATTTTTGCTACTTTTGATCCACAAGATGCTTCTATATTTCTTATCATGTTTAAAGTCAATTGACCTTCTGGTTCAGAAGAAGTTGAAAATATTTTTTCAAAATGGTGGCAGCCATCTTAGATTTCCTATCAGAAGGATTTTAGTTATTATTTGATCATTTAATCTACAAGTCACCCTGATACTTCTTACCAAGTTTTGAGTCAACTGGCCTTTCCATTCAGAAGAAGTTCAAAATACAGGTCACCCCGATACTTCCTAATACCTATGAACTTTCCAGTCAACTGGCCCAGGTGTTATTAAAGGTTTTTTAAAGCAAATTGTTGATGCCGCAAGAGAGGATGAGGGACATTGACTGATCATAACAGCTCACCATGAGCACTTCCTGCTCAGTTGACCTAATAAGAGGGGGTATGCAGGCAATATTTTTTCTTATTTCTCCATGAAAACATGTTGTGAGTACTCATTAGAAGTACCTCTGCAAGGTGCTTCTGATGAGTACACACAACATATGTTTTTTTGAAGAAATAAGAAAAATATCAGTCTTTTATCTGGAGCTAAGCAAACATTACAAAATCAATGCAGACACTGCATATACAGTTGACTCTCGTTATCTCGACCCCTCTTATCTCGATCCTATCACTTATGTCGAACTGATTTCTAAGTCCCGATTATTTTCCTTATATATTTATTGTATTTCAGCTTCGCGTATGTCGAACTACTTTTATGTCGACACTTCGGCTCTCTCGTCCATCATTTTCAGTCCCTGAATATATTTTTCACAGTTTTTACTACCGAGTATCTCGAACTCGGACCATGACGAAGGAAAAAAAAAATGTAAGATGCGGCGCCGCCGGTCTCTCAGTTAATGAAAGTCATAATAGGCCATTGATAAATAAATCAATATTTTAATTTTCCCCTTTGTCCAGGTAATTACAAACAACACAAACAATGTCTAAAATCCGTAATTATGAAATCACGTGCGTGTCGAGTCGGGTTTGACACGCGGCGCTCAACACCGTCTCGTGTCATTGATTTGTAAGATAAAAAGCAGCTCAGAATAGTGTTATGGAAGATTAATCAACGAAGTTTCTTTAATTTATTGTTTAGATATGCTCTTCACTATTGAGTACTGTCCGTCTGAATGATATAGCGTCTTCAAGAAAAGTCAGTGCGCGACAGGTTCCGACTCAGATCAGCCTGTATTGAACAGGCTAGATAAGTCTGTATCTTCGCTTGTTACTCTTTGGTCAGGCGGTGCTCTTTGGTAAGCCCAGATAAGGCTCATGCGTATAATGGAAAATTCGTGGGCGTGCAGGCTGAACTGAGTCTTTGACAGTCGCACAGTCTTCTATTACAGTCTTCCAAGTTGTCATGCACGGCCTCAAATAGACGAATCACACGTGGGTACCGATGTTAACCCATCCGACCCTGTAGACTGATACGGATACCCGCATAAAATAGTGTAGGTCCAGATGAGACGGCTCATAACGAGCTTTCTCTGCAGGATCTACAGTTTGCCACGCTGAGAGGGTTTGTTTATGCCAGGGGAGATAGTCCAAACTAGCTTACAGCTGCCGCTTAACATTGTAAGCGTTTTATGCAAAAGCGGAAACCAGTGAACTCTTTATCGAGTCGTGTATGCGAAGGGAGCTAATCCAAACCAGTTCATAACGTATAGCTAACACAACCCGGAAACCAGTAATTTATTTATAGCTCACATGGAAATCCAAATTTGCAGGAGTATTAAAAGACAACAAGAGACGTTTGAAATTTATTATTATTAACATTTATTGATGATATTATTCCAAGAGAACCATTGCATCTCCTAAAACAAACAGTAACAATGCAAACTGAAGTACGCGTAAATTATTTAAATTGCCATATACATGTGCCTTCCAACCACGTTTTGGCGAACAGAGAGGCGAACAGTCGTCATACCTATGACGTCACAATTTGGTTGTCTCGAACTACTGATAACTTGAACATTTTATCAGGTCCCGTGAAGTTCGAGATAACGAGAGTCGACTGTATCTCACCACTGTGGGTAACAAGTACCATGTTTACCTTAAGTACCTGGGCCGGCCTGGGTGCCTCAGTTGGATGCGCCGTCCAACTGGAGACTAAGAGGTCGCGGGTTCAACCCCCGCCGAGGTCGGCAACATTCTTTCGTGGAGATTGATCATGAAATATTTTCTACGGTCATTCTCTCCCTTCCGCTGATTCAAGAAGGGCAGTTGTCAGTTTCTGGCGAAAGACTGCACAATACTGGTTAACCGCTTAGAGGACTAAGCCTGCCCAGTTAACGTGTGGTTAGGTAAACTGACCACGCTCGACATGACCCCATTGTGTTGACTGGGCCGTAAAACCTCAACACAAACAAACCTTAAGTACTGGGACACCTTATCTACTTTACTATACATGTACTTGTATTAAAGTTCTACTACCTGCTGATGTGTCTGAAATATTGCTGTATGTGTGGCAAACAGTGTAGACCCTGATCAGATGCCACATTCTGTGGCATCTGATCTGGGTCTACACTGTTTGCAAATGCCTATCTGTCCCAATACTTAGGGTTATCAGGGTATGTAACCTTTCTCAAGATGTTAAGCCAAATGACAATGCTGACATCAGTTGAGAGTCAAAAACTCAGCTAAAAAGTAATAATAGGTAAAAAATAACAATATTGCTCATTTTCTACCTCATCCTAGTTTTAGTCAATATCCTGTATATAAAATTGATCAAAATCTGTTCAATTGGTCTCAAAATATTGAAAGGAAACAAAATTTTGATGATGATCAAGAACCATAACTCTGTTGAGAACTAAATATTTTCTTCGCCAGTATCTCAAACAGTTTCATCTTACAGAGCTGACATGTGTATATGGTAGAAATGGCTATGTTAGATGTTCAAAAGGCAAAAACTCTAAAGTTGGCAAACCAGAGTTACAGTTAATGTGTTCTGCATGTCGTCTCATAATGCTTTACATTTGTGTGAAGTTTCATGAAAATATCTTGGATGGTATCAGATTTATGGAGCAGACACAAATGATGGAAGGGCTGATGGACGGACTGACAGACCAACAACCTCACAGATGGACACTTATTTGGTACTCAATGTTAATTTTCCATTGAAAAAAAATGTAAAAGTACCCACTAGTAGCAAAATTACCTAAAACGACCCCCTCATTTTTATGAATGGAATAAAGCAAACTCTATGTAAAGTACCGGTATCAGATGTATGCCCTTACCAACATATGCCCACTCATGGGCTCGGACAGACAAACGAATGGACAATCAAAATTTTGGAGAGTATAACATAATACCCTTAACACTTTTTGTAGCGAAGCATAATAAAAAGCTTTTAAAAAATTGCTTTATTTAAATAAACTGAAAGTTTGGCAGTGTTTGCTGTGCAAGTAAAGTAGGTTGGGATTGTTATTTCTTCCTATCTTGGAAGATGTCTCCCTATTTTCCCATGAGGGAGACATGACATTTCCCTATTTTTCTGGGCCAGCTTCATGTCCATAGTTTTATCAAGATTTCAAGTCAAACATTTAAGAACAAAAATCTACATATATATTTGATTCGAATATGTAATATTAAACATAAATTGCAAACTTAACATACTCATGTAGAATGTATAATCTACAGTAGAATCTCAATAATTCGAATCGACAGAGACAGTAAGATTTCCTTCGAATTATTGGTAATATGAATATTCGGAATTGGCATTTTTTCAGAAATTTTCATAAGTTTGCATTCCACAGCTTTGTTTGACCAGATTTGTCATCTATAATGGCATTTCAGCTACATCCACAGGATGTCTGTTCAAGCATTAAAGATAATGAACAGCTTAATCAGCAGCTTAAAAGTTAACCTCTTCTTCTTTTATGCTTGTCAGCCTTAGCATCATGAAAACACGCCTACCGTATTAATCCGCCTATAAGACGGGGATTTTTCAAAAAAAAAAGCCCCCAAAAATCCAGACCCGTCTTATAATCAAGGTCTTTGGCCATATCGGTATTTTCGGCAAAGTCCGGTGGTGCCACGTGGTCACGGAAAATGCCGATCTTCGAAACGGTAGAAGGATATAATGTTTACCTTCATCCCTTGACAGAAATAGCAGCAAGGTAATTTTGTAGGTGAAGTACCGAATTTTTCTGTGTATTACTCGCACCCGTGTATAACACGCACTGAATATTTGCTAAATAGTTTTGAAATAAAAAAAAAAGATGTTCCTATGTAAAACACAAAGAATTTATCCGTGCATTATTTACTAAGTTACCAGATACTAAGTGTGTCAAATTTCACTAGGATTGAGTTGAAAATGGCCGAACTCGGAAGGTTTAGAGTAGAAACAGGCTGAATTTACGATAATGCTAACTGAATTTTCGTTGTGCAGCTCTGTTACCATGGGCCTCAGGCAACTTGATGTAGTGTAGGCAGTTCTTTGCTTCCCCACTGCAGACGCTATGATAATAAAAATGTAGTTATTTCTTTTGTGTTCTCATAATTAACACCTTCTTTGTGTCACTTTCTTAACTGAGACGTGAAATTATCAACTCAGTGCCTCAGGGCAATGCAAACAACAACTAAAGTCGACTAGTTGTCATTCTGACTGCCAATTAACCAATTAAGTGCACAGATGTACTCTGGTAGTTTTTTTTTTCTTTATCATAAACATTGTTTATTTCAAACAATTTTTTTTTGGTAAGTTGGAAGAAAAGTTTAAAAAAATAAAAAAAAAAAAAAAAAAAAGATAAACATATGGTAAGAAAATTAAAGATAAAATGCAAATGACCGATCTACCTACCTCAAAAGCCCAGTTGGTTTTGTTTATTATCAATAATTTTAATAATTGCATAAACTTAAATACTTTTTTATTTTTTCAATGTGTGATGGTTAGTGCCAATATTTATGTTCTACCGAATTTATTTCCTATTTTGAACTACAATAAATCAGTTGTGCAGGCTGATTTATTCACGGTGTGAGTCTTGTCTAGGTCCGGTAATCAATACAGATTCATATGTATATGCCTGTTTGAGTAGTTTCCCTTTGAAGAGATCACATGATCAGCAAAATAAAAAAGCGTAAACAAAAAGAGCATGGACATGAAAAGGATATCAAATTACTGCAAATCAGATCGAGTTGCTTGTTTTGAGCTGCCAGAACCCTGGTATGGGCGAGATAGGTATAAAAAATCATGAATATCTTATAGCAATCATTCTATTTCGCATTTTTAACGAGCGATCGTGAATGTCATGAGTTTTCGCGACCGATTATCTTGGCGATTTCTGTCCCGATTTTGGTGTTCCTATAAATAATACACATCAGATTTTTATAAACATTTTCTGGGTAAATAAGGTGCGTGTTATACACAGTTAAATACGGTATGCATGCTTGTAAGAGGTGTTGGAAGTTTTTTTAATTGCTGCTCTATGATAAATTCACTTACAAATCTGACCAATCATCGCCGATGTCTTAATGTACTTTAGAAATTTTTGAGTGGCAGGGAATATCTCCGACAGGCGACATTTTTTAACCCGTCTTATAATTAAGTAAAAGCAAAATCCTGCAAAGTCGGGCCCAAAAACAACCCCCGTCCTATAAACAAATCGTCTTATAGGCGGATTAATACGGTATATAATTTTGACCCCCTCAAACCCCACTTTTATATGGTAAAACTGGGGTTTACAGGGGTATACATTATTTTTCTTATTTCTGCTCAGAACATAGATTGTGGGTACACGTTAGAACCGCCATGCTGAGGCAGTTCTAACGAGTACCCACAATCTATGTTTTGAGCAGAAATATGAAAAATATCAGATTATTTTTATCTGAAAAATATCAGGTTTTGGAGGTGAAATTGTCTATATATTTGAATAGGCGTGTTTTCGTAATGGCAAAAACAGAAAAAAAAAGCGCGAACTTACACATTCATTTACACCCATCAAGAATGTGTAAAATGAAAGTTGAATGTAAAACAATAAATCATTTTATGGATGAAGCATTTTGCCATAAAAGGCAGAGGAAATGGCTTACGTTGGCAGTTGGTATAGATTTATATCAGACTGTAAATAAACAATCTATTACAGATCAGCCAGTACCAACAACAAGGTTCTAAACATTTCTGTTTCGCATTTCATTTTCTACTTTCACTTTCCAAGTCCATTTACATAGTATTTCCAGAAAGTCGGCCTGTTTTAAGTTTTTGGAAAATAACAAATGAACTGGGTCAAAGCAAAACCAACAAGAAATCTATGATCATTAAAGTCTCAGATCAGCCTGAGTAGATGTGCACACTGATCTGGTTTGTCATATCCCAGCTCATTTTGTTGTCGTCACATGCCTGACAAAAGAGTTAATCCTTTTGTCACTTACCTGTATATACAAAACAGGTGTACCTGTGAAGTCAATCCAGTGTGTAAAACTCCCGCTACACATAAAGAAAACAAACATCAAGGTCATTATGAGTGACCTTCATGTGAAAACTTTGAATTCAAATTTAGTAAAGGGTTTTAATGGGAATTTCTTTGATCAGTACCAACTATTTTTTTTTAAAAAAAAACTGAAGTTTTTTAATAATCCAAATTTGAAAAATCAGTAAGATTTTTACATTAAATAATAGCATCAAATGTTAAGACCATGAGCAATCTTAGAAAAACCTGGTTGGTTTGAAAAATATAATGTTCAAATCACCGAGTTTCTACTGTATTTTGCGAAGAAAAAAAACAAAAAAACTGAAAAAATAAAACTTTCCTACCTACCTACCCTAATTTTCAAACACATGTAATAGGAACCACATATTTAATTTGTTTTGACCTAATATACAGACAAGGCAGACCCCTTTCAGAAGGGAGCAAAAACAAATTTGACAGTAGTCTCCCTTGAAAATGTATCAATTTCCCTTAATACAATATTTAACTGTATTTAAACCTTGTCATGCTGAATAAATTAAGATGCCAGGCCCACTTCTAACTGCAAGCCAATCAGATTACTCGCTCCAGATTGTGGATATAAATTCATATACTGAATAGTAAACAGTGCAGATCCAGATCAGAAGCCAACTGATCTGGATTTACACTATTTGCATAGGCAGGTCATATCCGAGTTTAACATGACAAGGGTTATCATATGTACTCAATGAAGGCCTGTTTGAACCAAAGTTTGATAGTTCTCAGCTTCTTTTTGCCAGAAACAATTTTGGTTCAAACAGACCTTCACAGAGTTAATACATTTCAGGGTCTCTTTTTCTGATACAGCTAAAACAAATATAGGCATCAGCTGAACATAGTTTTTGGCGGTGTATTTTGATCATCTCGTAAGAATAAGAGCATGTCTAAGATAACGAAATATAATCTGTGAAGGTTTCTCCCTCCAGTCAGTTGGTTGATTTGGAGTTTTGACCCTTGTCCTGCTGAATAAATTAAGATGCCATGCCCATTTCTAATTTTCAGCCAATCAGATGACTTGATCCAGATTGTTGATATAAATTCACATACTTAATGGCAAACAGTGCAGATCCAGATCAGTTGGCTTCTTCAGAAGCCAACTGATCTGGATCTACACTGTTTGCATAGGCAGGGTATATCCAGGTTCAGCAGGATAAGGGTTAAGGCCAGTCAACACTATTAAAGTCATGCTGAGCCCGTTAGTTTACCTAACCACATTTTTTCTGGGCAAGTTCTGTCCTCTAACCAGTTAACAAGTAGTTGCTCACATTCCTTTGCCAGAAAATGACCACTGCCCTTCTTCATTTTTGTTTGTGTTGAGGTTTTACGGCCCAGTCAACCCAATCGGGTCATGTCGAGCGCGGTCAGTTTACCTAACCACACGTTTACTAGGCAGGCTTAGTCCTCTAAGCGGTTAACCAGTATTGTGCACATTCTTTCGCCAGAAACTGACAACTGCCCTTCTTGAATCAGCAGAAGGGAGAGAATGCCCGTAGAAAATATTTCATGATCAATCTCCACGAAAGAATGTTGCCGACCATGGCGGGGGTTGAACCCCTGACCTCCTGGTCTCCAGTCGGACGGCGCATCCAACTGAGCCACCGAGGCCAGCCTGCCCTTCTTGAATCAGTGGAAGGGAGAGAATGACTGCAGAAAATATTTCATGATCAATCTCCACAGAAGATTGTTGCCACATCAGGCGGGAATTGAACCCAAGACCTCTAGATCACCAGTCTGGAGCCACCAAGGTATGCATCAGATATGGGTTTTTACTGTTTCATAATACATGTTAGTGTCCTATGCTCCCGCAAACAGACATGATAAACCCTGATTAACCTGTACAGACAAACAGCCTGCTCTGGTCCTTTGCTCACTGCATATGTCCTAAATTACATCACGAAAACATTATATGAATTTGACTCCCTTAAACCCCACTTGTATATAGTAAAACGGGGGTATACATTATTTTTCTTATTTCTGCTCAAAAACATAGATTGTGGGTACTCGTTAGAACCGCCTCGGCGAGGCGGTTCTAACAAGTACTCATAATCTATGTTTTGAGCAGAAATAAGAAAAAATATCAGAATTTTTATCTGAAAGCTTTCAGTTTTTGGTGGTGAAATTTTCAAAATATTTGAATAGGCGTGTTTTCGTAATGAACTCCAGATAAGACTCTTTTTTTCCTAACAAAAATATTGATATTTTTTTCTTATTTCTCCATGAAAATGTATGTTGTGGATACTCTTTAGAACCTCTCTGCAAGAGCTTCTAACAAGTACCCACAACATAAGTTTTCATGGAGAAATGAAATCATTTATCTTGATACGTCCAGTTTTTAGACCTATATAGTCATTTCCTCAAGGCATGCTACTCCTCTTATCTGCAGCTACACAGCCTTTTTCCCAAAGTATGTATGATTTATGACTTACCTGTGCATATCTGTTGATTTGCTGACTGTCTGTAACCTCTGTTACATCTGCATTTGTATGAACCATCAATGTTGACACATACACCATTAGGGCACATTCCTTTCTTTTCACATTCATTCATATCTATAATACAAGAACATCAGGTCTTAACCAATTTCAAAATAAATCAATGTATGTATGTATGCCACTATGCCCCCATGCCACTATGTCCCCAACTATACCCTTGTCCCCACATAACAACATAAAAAGGAACATAACGTCTACAAAATTAATTGGTACTTTTAAAAAAATATCAATTACATGATTCTATTCCCCAGTCCCAGAAAGCTCACCAAGTTTTCAGGCCCTAGCTCCAATAGTTATCAAAATATCTTGCTCACAAGAAAAGAGTGACTAACAGACAGACAAACAACACAAAAACAATATGCCCCTCCAACTTCTTTGATGTTTGGAATATAAAAGTCAAGTCAAGATAAAATTGTATATTTCTGTATCAGAAAATGAAAGTCCAACTGAATTATTTTCTATCTGTGTTTCAGGGGATTGGATACACCTGGTTGATTTTCTGCCAATTTTAACAAAGCGACTTCCTGTTTGCTTTCCTGCATATCAAGGACCTTCTGAAAAGGGGTCTTTTCTAACAGGAAAGAATTTGCTCCCACAGGGAGCAAATTCTTTCCTTTTAGAATAGACCACTTTTCTGAAGCGAGGCAAACACCATTTTTATTGAGTTGTCTCCCCTGAAAGTGCATCCATTCCCCCTTAAAACATAGCTAAAATAAGACCAAAAGTGGCACCACTCATTAATGATTTTATTGCAAATATCTATGCACAATGCAAAAGGAATTAAAGGCATGTCATTAAGAAGTGATTGTGAGATCTCAGCAGGGAGATTATATTGTAAAGAGGCCTTTTGAAGGGTAATAAATTGTGTAGGAAAAAAACGTCTGATCAAGATCTATGGATTAAACTTACACAGCTCCTTCCAACAAGGAACTTTTTTCAACCAAAAAGTATTGAATTTTTTCTTATACACACAGAATAAACATATGTTGTGGGTGGTGCACTTCTAATGACTACCCACAATATATGTTTTCAAGAAAAAACAAGAAAAATATTATCTGGATACCCCCTCTTTATCCTGAGCTGTTGTCTGAACAACCTACCTGTGCAATATCTACCACTAGGCGCCAGTACAAAACCCTCATTACACACACAGTCAAAACTACCGGGGGTGTTCACACAGCGGCCATTCATACACAGACCTGGTTGGGTGGTACATTCATCAATGTCTGAAATCACATAATGTTAATACAGTGTTACTTCTTTATAAGATGACTTATAAGGCCAAATGAAAAATTATGTGTGTTTAGAATAACATGTGAAAAAACAAGAAAAACGCCTAATAAATATTTTATTCCAGTATTACTTACTTTTTGATAAAACATAAAAAAAGTGGTTTCTCCAGGAAATTAAGCAGGGTAGGTTTACCCTAAACACACACCTATTTCTTTTTTTTTATTTGGCCTTATAAGATGGTTTCAGATACAAGACGATTTAAAGCTGGACTCCAAAACTGTTGTGTCTAAACAAAAATGGTCATTTTTCTATATAATCTATACATTTTTGTTGGATAAATTATTTAGCTAGCATGGTTTTTGCTTTGGCTCATTATATCCAAACAAAAATGAATATATTATTTAGAAAAATGACCATTTATAGTCATTTTTCTACATAATCTACACATTTTCGATGGATAAATATTTAGCTAGCATGGATTTTGCTTTGGATCCCAGCAATAGTGTTATTAAGTACTTGTGGTGTCCTTAAAATAGGTTCAGATAAAGAGAGGTTGATATTACCCTAATTGGAATCTGACCTCTACTTTATGATTACATACCTGTGTGCTAAATTTGAATTCAATACACTATCTTACAACATGAAAGCCGTAACAAAGGAATGAAGCATAGCTGAAAAAATATTCCGTCTTTCCTGGGAATCGAACCCGGTCCTCCTGGTTAAAAATCCAATGCTCTAACCACTGAGCCAAAGAGTCGACTCCCTGACGCAGTTGTCAGAGATTGAATATATACTTAGAAGCTATGCGTAATCTGCCAAGGCAGATAATCAAAGGAAGGGGTGCTCGGTCGTAACACTCCCCCTTTTCAAGGAAGTCATCATTTATGATGACGTAAAGCCATTTTCGGCGTATAAAGTCCTATCCCGGACGAGCCCCCAATTTCTGTTACGAGCCAGGCGTAACGAGAAAGAAATGAAAGTGAAACCAGCAACAAGCTTTAAATTATTAACAATATTTATTCACAAAAAAATAAGACAAGATTCAAAACAAAATAATGTAAGTAAACAGTACCTTTCAAGTTTATGTCACAAAGTCCCTCTGAAATAATCCATGAGAATTTATAAAACAAATCCTTTGAATATCAGTTTCTGATCCCACAATTTAATGTTCCTGAATTCAGAATTTAAGTCCAGAATGAATAAAATAGTAAAGTAATCCAGTATAGAATAATTTCCAGTGAAAGTATACAAAGATGCCCAGATGAAATTCTTCTCTCCTTATATAATATCAGAGAACGTTCTAGAAAAAGAATTTACTACAAGCATCTCTTATATTCTAGGTTCCTTACAAAGTTGTGACCTTGACACCAAGTCATGACCTTGACCTTGGTCATTTAATACTGAAGAGTAATGACTGGACTCTGACTTGTCACTTAAGTCTGTCTGCTTGCCAGACAGGCTGGGTGAAAGAGAATTTATAATCTTGTCTGTAAAAGACTGACCCAAAAAGGTATCAGTTAAATCAATTTCCCCATCATTCTGTTTTGCTTTCTTTGCCATGGCCCTTGTAACAGCACAAGATGGGTACAGATCAGGGATTTCCCGTTCAATGGGATCAGGTGGCTGATCAAGACAAGGTATAGTAGTCAAAAGTGGATTTACCACAACTTTATCTCCTGCTAAGTCATTGCCTAACAGTAAGTGAACACCTTTAAAAAGGTAAAGAAGGTCGAATACCAACAGCCACTAAACCAGTTACCAAGTCTGAGGATAAATAAATGTTATGAAGAGGAACATTAACAAATCCACACTCTACACCCTGAATAAGGACACTTGTCCCAGAAGAAGTCTTCTCAGAAAAAGGCAGAGTACCGGTATCTGCTAAAATAAGGGATTGAGAAGCTCCAGTATCTGATAAGATTTTAATTGGGGTAGACTGGGCATAGTCACTATTTAGTGACACAAAACCATCTGATAAGAATGGTTCATAAATCTCCATAACAGAATCAGTCTCAGGCCTTTCGGTCTGGATAGGATCTTCCTCCTTAACACATGACTGTGGTTTTGACCGTAAAGAGGTAAGGCCAGTAGGTTTAAGCCCCTCTTGTTTTTCTTTCTTTCTTTTCAAATGTAAACATTCAGATATAATATGACCTGTCCTTTTGCAATAATTGCAAATTGGTTGAGATAAGGGATTTTGATCTTTATTTTCACCAGAAGGTTTGGGTTTGGGAGTAATTGTTTGGCTATGACTACCAGGTGGATTACTAGGACTATGTTTGGATCCTGAATGTGGGAAAAATGGTCTTCTAGAGGGATTTGACTTATTTATAAAGGAAACTTTATGTGTTAAAGCATAATCATCTGCAAGTCGAGCTGCAGCTTCCAAAGTTTCAACCTGTTTCTCATCTAAAAAGGACTTAATGTCTGAATTTATGCACCTTTTGAACTCCTCTACAAGCATGAGCTGCCTAAGTTTTTCATGATCGGAGCCAATTTTCTTTGAAGAGCACCACCTATCAAATAGCTGTTCTTTAGTTCTAGCAAATTCTACATGGGTCTGCTCATTTTCTTTCTTAACAGTTCCTAAATTTTGGCCTGTAAGCCTCAGGGACCAACTCATAAGCCTTAAGAATAAATTGACTCCTCCGTCAGAAGGCTATAACCACGCCCATGCGTAAATCCTTAGACAAACAATATCGTGATACCTGTATTTGTCAGTGAAAACTGCATTCATACCTGTATTTATCAATGAAAAAGTACATAGGTAATATTGTTTGTCTAAGCAATAACATTAACCGTTAACTGGCAAGCTAGTTTGGTTGGTCAGATTTTAGTGTCATTCACTCGTCAGGTGATTTCACGGAGGACTCAATTCCTTTACAGTATCATAACTGGAGCTCTGCTCGACAGTCAGCTGAGTATATATTTCTCGAGCCTTCCCAATTATAACACTTTGCAAAAGCAAGGTCCAGTGCTCCTTTGGCCATTTTAAATTTTCTGTTACTTTTTCAAAATGAAGAAAAAATTTGTCAACCTCTTTTTCCTGAAATGGAGGAACTAATCTGATGTATTGGTAACATCAAAATGAGTGCCAGAGTCTAAAGGTTGCCGTTTTACTGTCATGTTTTGCATTTCTAATTCTTTCATTTTTAATTCTGTTATCAAATTTTATTTTTTCCCTTTCTATCTGTATTTGTCTTTCTTTTTCTTTCTCTCTCTCTTCCATTTCCATTCTTTCTTTCTGCACTCTTTCTTCCATTTCCATTCTTTCTTTCTGCATTTGTCTTTCTTTTTCTTTCTCTCTCTCTTCCATTTCCATTCTTTCTTTCTGAACTCTTTCTTCCATTTCCATTCTTTCCTTCTGCATTTGTCTTTCTTGTTCTAATCTTAATTTTTCTAACTCAATTTGCTTCTGAATTTCAAGTTCCTGCATTTGCAAACCTGTCTGAGTTACGAAAACAAGAGACAAAGCAGAAGAATCAAGAATTTCCTTATCAACCAAAAACTGAACCAAAATATTTTTTATTTCATGTTTTAACATAGACTTATTTACAGAAGGCACTTCATAGTGAGCAGCAATGTCCAACAAATCTGACTTTTTGGCCAAATTTAACAGCTCCTGCGAAGGCGCAGCTATGAAAGCTTGAAGGTCAAATAACATGATTGCTTTTTGCTGGTTTTATCAAGTAGATTTATCAATCAGAGTTTATTTATTGATATTTTTCAAAAGTCAATACTTGCTTTTTTTTTATTATTATTATTATAATATTTTTTAAAAGTCAATACTTGTTTTTTATGAAACAAATATTTTTATATTTACTGAGATTTTTTAAAAGTCAGTACTTGTTTTATAGCAAACAAATATTTCTTTTTCCTTAAAAATCAATATTTGTTTTCTTTAAAAAGCTCAAACTTGTTTTAGCTCAAGAAAATGTTCGATCGCGGACGAGCCCCCAATTTTGACATGAAAGCCGTAACAAAGGAATGAAGCATAGCTGAAAAAATATTCCGTCTTTCCTGGGAATCGAACCTGGTCCTCCTGGTTAAAAATCCAATGCTCTAACCACTGAGCCAAAGAGACAACTGACGCAGTTGTCAGAGATTGAATATATACTTAGAAGCTATGCGTAATCTGCCATGGCAGATAATCGAAGGAAGGAGTGCTCGGTCGTAACAACTAATGTTTTCAAAAGATATCAAACTGAAACTATTTTTCAACATTGAATAAGGGCTGTAACTCCAAATATAATCGGTGGATTTTACCCTAAATCAAACCTGACCTACATTTTATAATTATATGCTTGTGTATAAAATATTACTCCGATTCACTAATCTTTTCAAAAGTTATGGAAAGGAAACCATTTTTCAAAGTTGAAAAATAGCCATCAGAAGAGATAGCAAATCCCCCGATCGCACAGCAAATGGCCGTCTTTTTTCAATCTAGGGCATCAGAGATGTAATTTTATCAAGGGCTACACTTGTTTATCCTGCAGTGGGTGATAACTCCACAACTGTGTATCGGACATAGAACTCTAAAACCATAAGTTGTGGAAATTGGATTTTGTGTTTTTCAACAAAGAAACTGAAAATAATGAGAAAAATAAAGCCCATTGCCCACAATGATTATAACTCTCAAACCGTAAGTCATGGAAACTGGATTTTTTGTTTGCTAGTAAGTGATTTTCAACAAAGAATCCAAAAATAATGAGAAAAATAAGGCCTGTTGCCTGCAAAGATTATAACTCTCAAACTGTAAGTCGTAGAAACCGGATTTTGTGTTTGCTAGTAAGTGATTTTCAACAAAGAATCCAAAAATAATGAGAAATATAAGGCCCTTTGCCTGCAAGGCCTGTTAACTCTTCAACCCTTAGTCTGAGAAACTCAATTTTGTGTTCGCTAATAAGTGATTTTCAACAAGAATCCAAAAATAATGAGAAAAATAAAGCCTGCTGCATGCATTGCTGATAAATCTGCATCCGCAGTATAAGTAAGGGAGATAACTCCAACACTCCATAGGTCAGAGTTGTTCTTACATATTGTGACACACCTAGTTTATGTTCTTAGCATCTCTACTAACTATCATTAAAATGTCTCCACTGGTTAAAGAGTTATGGCCTGCACAAGATTTTACCACCAGGGCAGATAACTGAAAATAATTGGAGTAACGAGTAACCCATAGTTACAATTTTTAAACGCAACTCTCCTTTTTAATGTTCTAAGCATCCCTATTAATTATCACCAAAAAATCTCCACTGGTAGAGAGGTTATGACCATCAGCAAATTTAATAACTATGGGAGATAACACAAACATATAGTCAGACTTGTCTTTTGTGTAAATGTCATGCCTACTCAATGTCCTCTACAACTTGATGAAGTATCATAAAAATATCTCAAAGGGTTTAAGAGTTAAGACCTGCACAAGATTTAACAACTATGGGAGATAACTCCAGAACTGAGTCAGTTAGAGTTGTTGTTCTTGAATGTGACACACCTACTCAATGTCCTCTACAACAGTCAACTTGATCAAGTATCATGATAATATCTCAAAGGGTTATTGAGTTATGGCCTGCACAAGATTTCTTAACTATGGGAGATAACTCCAGAACCCAGTCAGTTAGACTTGTCATTCTTGTACACAACACCCCTACTCAATGTCCTCTACCTATTGGTGAAGTATCATGAAAATAACTTCTAGGGTTTTAGAGTTATGGGCCACACAAGATTTAACAACTATTGGAGATTACTCCCAAAATGGAGTCAGCTAGAGTTGTTGTTCTTGTATGTGAAAAACCTACTTAATGTCTTCTACAATTTGATCAAGTATCAAGGGTTATTAAGTTATGGCCTACACACGATTTTATAACTATGGGAGATAATTCAAGAATGCAGTCAGTTAGAGTTGTCTTTCTTGTATGTGACAGGCCTACTCAATGTCCTCTACCTAATGGTGAAGTATCATGAAAATAGTTTAAAGGGTTTTACAGTTATGGGCTGCATATGATTTAACAACTATGGGAGGTAACTCCAAATCGGAGTCAGCTAGAATTGTCTTTCTTGTACACAACACGCCTACTCAATGTCCTCCACATATTGGTGAAGTATCATGAAAATATCTTAAAAGGTTTCAGAGATATGGCCCACACAAAATTTTACAATTTTGGGAGACTATGGGAGATAACTCCTGAATCAAGTCGATTAGAGTTGTCATTCTTGCATGTGACACTCCTACTCAATGCCCTCTACAATCTAACAAAGTTTCATGAAAATAGCTCAAAGGGTATAGGAGTTATGGGCCACACAAGATTTCGTCTACAGACGGAGGGACAGATGGACAGACAGACGCCAGGGGCAATCGCTATATCCCCCGAACCTTTCGGTTGGGGGATAAAAAGGGCCATAACTCCAAAAATTTTTGGTGTATTTTACCCTAAGTACAATTATGAATATATACCTGTGTATAAAATTTGAATCCAATACACTAATCTTTTCAGAAGATATCAAACGGGAACCATTTTTCAACTATTTTTCAACATTGATAAAGGGCCGTAACTCCAAAAATAATAGGTGGATTTTACCCTAAATCAAACTTGACCTTTATTATACAATTATATGCTTGTGTATAAAATATGAATCCAATTCACTTATCTTTTCAAATGTTATGGAACGGAAACCATTTTTCAAAGTTGAAAAAGGGCCATAACTCCAAAAATAATTGGTGGATTTTACCCTAAATCTTACTTGACCTACATTTTATGATTATATACCTGTGTATAAAATTTGAATCCAATACACTAATCTTTTCAAAAGATATCGAACGGAAACCATTTTCAACTATTTTTCAACATTGATAAAGGGCCATAACTCCAAAAATAATCGATGGATTTTGCCCTAAATCGAACTTGACCTATATTTTATAATTATATGCTTGTGTATAAAATATGAATCCAATACACTAATCTTTTCAAAAGTTATGGAATGGAAACCATTTTTCAAAGTTGAAAAAGGGCCATAACTCCCAAAATAATAGATGGATTTTACTCTAAATGGAACTTGACCTACATTTTATGATTATGTACCTGTGTACACAATTTCAATCCAATACACCAATCCTTTCAAAAGATATCGCACGGATACCATTTTTCAAAGTTGAAAGGGCCATAACTCCCAAAATACTTGGTGGATTTTACCCTAAATCCAAACTGACCTACATTTTATGATTATATACCTGTGTATAAAATTTCAATCCAATATACCAGTTGTTTCAAAAGATATCGCACGGAAACCAAAAGTGTTACGTACGGGATGGATAGGACGGATGTACGTATGTACGTACCGACAGTGGTGATACTATATGCGCCCCCATTGAAAATGGCGGGGTCATAAAAAATGCTTTTTAAAATGCTGTTTACTGTGATTTAAATGTAGCATTTAATGGCTACATAATGCTGCTCATTGTTTAGATTTGTATAATAAAACTGTATTCTGGATAAATATTACAGCAGACAACATTTTGAAATATTTTCTTATTTCTCCCAGAAAAAAGGCATTGACTTTTTCATGCATATTATCTCCTACAGAAACAATTTGCATGAAATGTCAAAGCCTATTTTCTCCTCAAGAGATAATAATCACTATTTGTCAAGCCTACTTTCTGGGTAAAAAGAAAATTTTTGTCAATTTGTCATCTGCTAAATTAACCCAGAAAGTGGTAAAGGCCGTTCAGTATTTCATTCTCCCCTATTTCTGCAGGACTACTTTCTTCTATCTCCAATGAAGAACCAATAATATATTCTCTGGCTTGTTTTTTTTTTTATCCTTGAAGACAAATGGAAATAATTTTCTACATTATTTGCACTGACCATGGCAGTCATTATTAGAAGAAGATATTACCTATACATTCAATTCCAAATTCTCCAATCCTGTATCCCTCATAGCAGTCACAGCGGTAGGAATATGGCGTATCAACACACCGGCCATTCTTACACAGGTTACCAAAGTAGGCGCATTCATCTCGCTTTTGCTGTGGCTGGGGAGTGGTACACAATCTCCTGAAGGCATCTGTAAAATATAAATATGATCTGATATATACACAATTTGTAGTATGCATCCTTTTCAAATATTTGACTTTCCCGGTTACTTTAAAAATTGAATATTGCTTAAGCCGGTGTGAGGATGCATAGCATATACCGCCTCGAAAACTACATAGCTATATATGAAGAGACTTAACCCTTAAAGCGCCAATCACAACTATTGTCGTCTGCTATGTCTACTGCCAGTTACTTTAAAAGTCATTGTTGCAAACAGTGTGGACCCAGATCAGACTGCTCCTTTAGGAGCAGTCTGATCTGGGTCCACACTGTTTGCCTATATGCAAAATGTAAGTTTGAAAAGTTTGCAAAAAGATGCAGCAGTCGACATTTTCAGATGCAGTTTTTCTTGGCACTTTAAGGGTTAATAAAACTGTGTCTCTGCTTTTTGTTCTTTTGTATATTCTTTGTTTCCAAATGCTACTTTTTAGATTTGTATTTCTCCTTTTCATCTTACTTGTTCTCCAGTGACACTAGACTACTAGCAACCTTTATTCTCACACGGGTCAGCCACAACATAAAAGGAATCATTTTTTGCAATAGTAGCTGACTATGGGATCTGGGAAACACAGCCTCCCATAAGCTACAGCATTTTACTAAATTTAAAAGAGCAAACTCTTAAAAAAACTGACAAAAATTAGGGATGTGATTAAAAAACTAGAGCTTTTTTTTTTAAGGAATTCAATGTTTTTTGAGCTTTTTTAGGAATTTTAAGGCAGCTTAAAATTTTAAGGATTCTTAAAAATTTTACACTGGAAAGACTGTACACTATAAATGCTGACCTCCTTACAATGTGGTGTAGCAGACTGCATGAATGAATAGAGGCACTAAAAATAACCACACTTTTTCTCTGAATATCATGGAACAATAAAGCAAGCATATCTCTGACATTACCAAATTTACCATAAGTATTGGGACAACTTACTGTATTTGACCTAATTACCACACTGTGCTTAAGTTTTTCAAAATTACTGGGAAAACTTGTGGTAAATTATATATCTACCTTTTAAGATTACACTTTAAAAAGATCAGCAAAGGACTGATTTAATGATGATCATGGAATTTTTTTCTGATTTTCTTTATAAAAGCATATGTTGTGGGTACTCATTTGAATGGCATCAACAAAGTTGATGCAAGTCATATGGGTAACCATAACATATGTCTTTATACAGAGGAAGATAAAAAGTACACTGGCTGTAATCTGAAGACTATGGAACTGCTTGACTATGCCCTTATAGGGGTATGTGAGGTAATTAGGTAGAATATAGTAACTCCTTACCATACTTATCCTGAAACTTGAACAATATAGGGATCAAACATGGTTTTTCATGCATTAACATTCGCCAGGTCCCGAGGGAGGTTCTGAAAACTGAGGCCAGAGGCCACGTTTTCATTACCTCCCTAGGGACCTGGCGAATGTTAATGCGTTGAAAAACCATGTTCGATTGCTATTATTGCATAAAAACTGAAAACATTTGCTACATTTCGCATTATTTCTTGCACTATTTTGTTTCGACTTTTCACTGATGTCTTGCAAACGCAATTTCCACAGACTATGCTCGTTCTGGGACCAGGCAGTACACACCTCGTAACAGCAGCAAATCTGTGGCCCCGGTATGATCATATTGAAAGTTGTGTAGCCATGCATTAACAGCGCATGAATTGCCTTGTTTATACAAGGCTTTTCGCCAATAATGCAGGGCTGTTAATAACGTGCGACACTGCCTTTTATGCAATAATCTCTTTTACTACCTGTTGATATGTCTAAACCTGCTGGACTGAGTGGCAAACAGCAGAGACCCTGATCAGATATCATATTCTGAGGTATCTTATTTGGGTCTACACTGTTTGCTTAGACCTGTATGTCAAATACTTAGGATAAATACACAAAAGGATGACTCATGGCAGTATTACCTATATACAATCAAAGATACAGCTAGAACTGTTGCGAAGAAATTTTAACAAATCTTTAAAATGTTACATACAAGGCATATTTTGCACTTAAAAGTACTAAAGATTTTCTTGTCTCTCCACAAAAACACGTTGTTGGTACTCATTAGAATCCTCTCACCGAGGTGCTTCTAATGAGTACCCACAACATGTGTTTTGTGCAGAAATAAATATTATGTGGATATCCACTCTTATCTGGAGCTATAGTACTATTTGAAAAACAGAAAAATAGACCAAAAAAACACAAAAAAACAAATAGAGCGAGAAGACTCATGACACAAGGCCACAGTTGTGTTATCCATAAAGTTTCAAGTTTGCAGCTAGCACTGTTGATGAGAAAACTTTTATCATTTTTCTATTTTCCTATACACAGAGAAAATATGGCCAAATAATGTGACAAAATTTGGCCAAATTATGTGACGAATCTCTAGTTTTTTCATAGAATATTATTTTTTGAGTTTAAGGGACTGGATAACCTTTGTGACTTCCTCTTTACTTTCCCATAAACCTTCTAAAAATGATGATTTTGTGTTTTATGCTCTCACCAGTATCCTTGTCCGGACACAATTGACAGAGTTCCCTGTCTCCCCAGCCTTTCCCCACCCCACAACAACAATCCTGGAATGTTGTCTTGGCTGATATCTCGTCTGAACACCGCCCTCTCGACACTACAGTAAAACAGTAGTTTCGTCTCACAGCTGTAAACAAATAAGAAAGAAAGTACATCTAACAAAGGGGAACTTCTAATACCACTAACATGTTTTTTTGGAATATAAGAAAAACAAGAGGGCCTAAATGGCCCTGGATCGCTCATCTGAGCTCAAGATAGTTTGTGGAAGTGATCGTGTCACTGGCTTGAGAAATGTTGATTAAAGGTCAAAGTCAAGGTCATGTTGATACCAAATGAGAACATGACACTCTGATTTACCAAGATGTATTCATATACCAAGCTTGGTAATTAAATGTTGTATAATTCAGGAGATATGAGGGATGTTCAAAATGAATTGCTTATTTCTATCTGGAGACTTCAAATTTCAAGTTAGCCCAAAAGTACTCATTTCATGCCCTCGAAGTACTCCCCTTGGCTAGAAATGCAAAGTTTCAGCCGATGTATCCACTTCTTGAAGGCGTCACGGTACGCTGATTTGGGCACAGTAATAAGGTACTGATGAATGGCAGATCCAAGTGCCTGTCGGGACTGGTATTTCCGCCCAGCAAGGAATGCTTTCAATTTCGGAAACAAAAAGAAATCACATGGGGCAAGGTCTGGGGAATACGGGGGGTGAGGCAAAACAGTTACTTTTTCTTTCTTCAAAAACGCTGTAACTATTGCGGAGGTATGAGCTGGGGCATTGTTATGTAGAAGACGGACATGTTTAAAACCAGTGGCAGGGCGTCGTTTCTGATAATACTTTTTCAGTTTCTTCAGTACTACGTCTTTGTAGTACTTTCCGGTGATGCTTTTGCCCTTTTTCACTGGCACTTTTATTGCGACTCCTTCACCAGAGAAGATTGCATACAAAACCTTCTTTGTATTCAAAGAACGTTTGGCAATTATTGGGCGTTTGCTGTGTTTAGTGGCCCAGATCTTATTGCTAACCTTTAAGACAGGCTCAAAATAATGGACCCAGGTTTCATCACCTGTGAAGACATTGGCAAACTGCTTTTTGTCATATTTTGGAAACATTTGAAGCAGCTTTTTGGCCACTTTAACCCAATGCCTCTTTTGCTCGTCAATCAACAGATGTGGCACCCATCTAGCAGAAATCTTTCTGACTTTCAAATGCTTCATCAAAATTAGGTGAACCGTTGATAGTGATATGCCTACCTTGCGTGCAATATCACGAACTGTAAATCTGGCATCTCCTTCAATTATTTCCTTTATTTTGGAAACGACTTCTTTACGAGATGCAGATTTTGGCCTACCTGATTTCGGTGCATTTTTGATGGACTCTACACCAAACTCAAATTTCTTTTTCCACCGCCGAACTGTGTCATAAGACACACAAGAAGGTCCAAAAGCAGTAGAAATTTCAGTCATCAGCTTCTTCAAAGAACAACGAAGTTTTGAGCGAGCTTTGATGTAAGCCCGTATTTCATCTTTTTTTGTCGACGCTTCTACCAACCATTTTTACTGCAGTGGTCAATGACTGCGTGTATTCAAATGGCAAATTTTATGTCTTACACTTAGTCTAACATGTACATTTATACACCATTGTGTAGATATTGAATAGCCCTATACAGGTATGTATTGGTTTTTATCGTGCCCCACTTGGATATCGAGCTAGAGGAAATAAGCAATTCATTTCAAACATCCCTCGTAATACTCAGACAAGGGATTATCATGAAATGACGGAATGACAGATTGATGGAAGGACAAAAAGATGTAAGGCTGGATTAGGGCAATACTATATACCCTAGCCAAAAATTGGCAGAGGCAAAAAAATGGACAAATACAAGAAAATGTGATAGACAGAATCTGGATTTTTTGTCAAACTATTACTACCAATGTGCTTTACTTGTATACTAAATGTAAAGATTCAGCTCCTGTATGATGGAAATTTGATCACAGAAGAACAGAAGAACTAACAGATGTAAACCAGTATACTCCCACCCCTCCCCAGACACACATACACAATTTTCAAAAGAAGGAAATGGGGAGGGCAGGGATATAATTTTGAAAAGATATCTGGTTACATGGTAAGAGAATAATAGCAAATGCATTATGTAAGTGTCAGTACTACACCACCATTATTAATTAGCACAAACAACTGGGTGACCTTAGTGACCTTTTGCAGCCAGAAAATCAAGCTAGCTAGGACAGAGTCACTGCTTAATTTAATGCGCCTTCTGACATGCAAATATTATCTAATTTACAGTCTGGTGAGAGTCTTTCCTGTGCTGTTTGAACAGGTACCTTATGCAGCAGTGACAGAGCTTAGTAATGCTGTTTGGGTACACAGGCTTACAAAATGTTCTTGATCCAACTGCCTGAAGATACATTTCATATGATGGGGCTCAAATTTTTGATATCTTTATTCTGGCTGTAGTCTTGGGCCCAGTTGTTCAAAGCTAACGACGTCATTAGTTAACTATTCATTAAAGTTTACATGGAGTGATACGCAAATATGCTGAAATTTTTTGCTGAAAAAATGTGAGTAGCTTTTGCACTCTCACATTTTTTCAGCAAAAAAATATCAGAATATTGTATATTGAATCTGCTAAAACGGTTAACGAAATGACCCTTAACCAGCTCGTTAAGCTAACGATGCTTTGAACAACTGGGCCTTGATTTCTGTCTGTTGGTCAATCCAGTTTTGCTTTGGGTCTTTTTTCATAAATGTACAAAATTAATGACAGTGGTTTAGAGACCTTAGGACAGCCTCTGTGGCCTAGTGATTAAGAGCCCTGACTCTTAAACATTAGGTCTCTCACCAGGTTCATGAAAGTTAGGTGTTTTTTCTCTAGTTACTCCCTTTCTTTTTAAATTGGACCACTGTTCTAGGAGATGTTGTTTTAAAGATTTTTCTATTTTTAGCTCTGGCAGGCATCTTCTTCAGAAAAGTGAAACCATTTCAGTAATTTTGGTATAGGAGCATAAGAGGAACATTTCTCTGAAATTATTTTGAAATCCTGCTACTGGCATAGAAGATGTTGTTTGAAGAGTTTTCTATTTTCAGCTCAGAGGACTATTTTGTTCAGCGGAGCAAAACCATTTTAGCCATTTTGGAAAAGGGGCATAACAAGAACATTTCTGTGAAATTATTTTGAAATCAGGCCACTGGCCTAGGGTGAGATGTTGTTTAAAGATTTTTCTATTTTTAGCTCTGACCAAAGGCCTTTTTGTCCGGCCAGCAGAACCTTTTTAGCAATTTTAGAAAAGAGGTGTAAAAGGAATATTTCTGTGTACTTAGAAAAATAGAGAAATCATTTTAAGATTTTCTGTTTTAGCTCTGGCAGCCATCTTGTTTAGCCAAGTGAAACCATTTGAGCAATTTTGGTATAGGGTCATAAGTGAAACATTTCCCTGACATTTGGTGGAAATTGGTTCAGTAGTTTAAGAGGAGATGCAGTTTAAAGAAATTGTTGATGACAGATGACGCACAGACCCATGACACGAGTGCTAATAATTATCAAGACACCCCTTTAATCTGGAACTATGTATAACTATGTCACCTGATCTAGCTAACTGAAAATTAACATGGGTAAATAAAACAGATCATATATAAATTGGTTATGTCATTGTAAATATTGCAGACCCTGATTAGACACTGCTTTTTATGCCATATGACCTGAATCTACACTGTTTGCCAATGCAACATCCATTTTTTAGATGCAAAGCATCAAGTGATTAACAAAGCCTTATACAGCAAAACAAAGAAGAAGATAGGATTTTGCATGACAAGAAAATTATTCATTGTTCGAACATATTGCTCCTCAAGGCACAGAGAGGCTTCTAGAAAATGTACTTCTACAGCATGTAAATGTTACAAGTTATCTTAACCAGTATAACTGTTAAGCAGCCTTTTTTCTTCCACACAACTTATATCATGGCACCACATAATACCAAGTATTCTGGAAATAAAATCAGATTTGTCCACAAAAATGTATGCTGTGTCATTACAGTGCCTTGCAGAGGTTCTTTTAAGATTCTTTTAATGTCCCCACAACATAGACAATTATGGAGAAATAAGACAAATATCAACTCTTTTTACTTGAGAAAGGTGCCTTGTCTGGAGCTAAACACACAGTTAGGTTGCAATTCTTCATAAATCAGCTGTTCCAAGATGTCAATTGGTTTGTCACATGCTCTGTAGTCTCAAAATGCTTTTCATGACAAATTTCTTTATAATGTGGTTAAATGATGATTAAAAATAATTTTGAAATAAAACAAAACAATAAAGAAGTTGATAGAAATTCTGGACTCTGTATACTGTAATTATCATTACGAAAACATGCCTATTCAAATATGTAGAAAATTTCACCTCCCAAATCTGAAAATTTTCAGAGAAAAAAAATTCTGATAGTTTTCATATTTCTGGTCAAAACATAGATTGTGGGTACTTGTTAGAACCGCCTCTGCGAGGTGGTTCTAACGAGTACCTACAATATATGCTTTTGAGCAGAAATAGGAAAATAATGTTTACCCCTGTAAACCTCAGTTTTACTATATAAAAGTGGTGTTTAAGGGGGTCAAAATTATATAGGCATGTTTTCGTAATGTTTTATCACATGACCGTCAAGTTATTCAGTGAAATAACCTATGTTATAAAAATCATTTAACCACACGTGTAATAACACCTGCAAGTCATCCCATCGGTTAGCTTAATTATCCTCATCAATAGTCGTATTACTCCGCTTATTGATAGCAACCAAGATGGTGTCCGCGTTTGCACATTTTGAACAGATCCTGCCTTCAATTTTGAGATGATTTTGAGATTAACGATAAATGTCAGAATGGAGGGGAAAGACATAAAGCCATCACAATGTGAATAACACAGCTTCCAGAAATATTCATGGTGGTTAAAATTCAATGTTTTCTGGCAACATATTTGGAGGCACTTTCAACATCGATAACGTCAAACCGTCAATGAAAGAAAAATTCACCTCCTCCAAATAAGCATTGGTGGAAGACATGACTCAGACAGTCAATAAATGTATCAAATTAAAATCCAAACTACAGTTAAAATGTTTTATAATCTAGAAATCTGTCATTTACTTGAGTGTGTCAACCACTATTAAAACTGTATTGATCAAGGTCAGTGACCTTTTAATACGACAGCTGACTGTGGTGGGATTTCCCTACTGATTCCCAGTGACGTCTTGACCCGCTTAATGATGTTGTTCAATGGAATGTTTAATTTTGAATTGATTTATTCAAATGAAATATTTATTAGCTCAAATAAAAATCATCATTATTTCCTTCAGTTTAACGAAGTAATAAATGGCATATTTATCTTGTTTCTAGTTATTTTCGGTACTTATCAAATAATACGCAAACTATTTTTGTTGCGTAGTGCTACTGAATCCTTGGTAGTGAGTTGTTCTGCTTAGCTATGGAAAACTGTTATCTTTAAAAATATATTTTGTGCATTTTTTGTCATCGGAAGGGCGATGTGATAAACAGAATCTTACATTTTTGTTCATTTAATATGAAATTCATGAAACTCGTTGGGTAATTTCGGTATTTTGTTCACCAAGGCTCAAAAATACCTGAATTACCCAAACTCGTTTCATAAATTTCATATTCAATGATCACTCATGTAATATCCTCTATTTATTGTTTCGGCATGAGCAAAATTTCATTGTTTTTATTTTACAATATCCACTGATTTTGTTAAGTATACAATGAAGCGGCCTGATCAGACTGTTTGAAAGTACCATATTCGACCTAATTACCGCACTGTGCGCTTAGATTTTCAAAATTACTGGGAACACTCATTTGTGGTAAAATATGCATCTACCTTCTAAGGAAACACAATAAAAAGATCAGAAGAAAGACTTATTTGATGATGAATATGTGATTTTTTTTTTCTGATTTTCTTTATACAGATGGTACAAGTCGATGCAATTCAAATGAGTATCCACAACATATGCCTTTATAAAGAAGTAAAGACAAAGTACATTGGCTGTAATCTGAAGACTACGGAATTTCTTGACTGTGCGCTTATAGGGGTATGTGCGGTAATTATATCGAATACGGAATATGCTGTTCTGGGCATTCCTTGTTTGCATACATCATGTCCTTTTCTCATGTTTTAGCTTTTATTAATTGCCCTAGTTTGAACTTACATATACATGTGGATCTGTCAGGTGTTAGTTCATAGCCAGGATCACAGGTACAGAAGTAGCTTCCATCAGTGTTCGTGCATCGTCCTTCGCCACATATGTCAGGTTGCCTTCTGCACTCATCAATGTCTGAATAACAGTGAAACAGAAATATATGGTTAATATACTTCATGAAAGGGTAATGGTGGGGTGGAAGGTTGTTGTTGTTGTTGTTGTTGTTGTTGTTGTTGTTGTTTTCCAAAAAGTACAGACATTTTTCTTATTTATCCATCAAAACATATCCTGTGAATATACATATTGAGAGTATGTTATAGGTGCTTTGTAAAGCAATTCTAATGAGTATCTTCAGATCTTCAGGAGAAACCAGCTTGTTTTTATATGGATACACCCCTATCTCCCTGGACATCAAATTCTGAACTGCTGGATGGCCACAATAAGCTCTTTAAAGTTTGTTTCTAAGAAAAGTTCATTTATGTTTCTAAAAACATTTCATATGGGCTGTGTTTAAGAAGCCCATGTTCAAATGACATTTTGTGGGTGAATAATTTGATAAGGCGTCAGAAAATTCTTGGAGACCATTCAATGGAAGCAGAGAAAGGTGAAGTCCAGAAAACTGATTGCATGGTTGACAGTTAAAGGCCTTGACACTCTTGGTAGTTTTTATGCCATATTTTACAAGGGAGACCATTTTGGGGATTTTCTATTTGCTTCCAAGCACACTATCTCTTCTCAAAGGTGTCTACTTAAAAGGAAAGAATTTGCTCCCCATGGTTGGGGATGGTACAATAAAATTCATCCAGGTGGGCCTGTTGGTGTATAAAAATTCCACCTGTATGAAAATCGCATCATGGATGAACAGAATTTAAAAAAAAAATACATGAAAGTGAAGTACAAATACAACAAATACATTACTGTTGACGTCAAAATTCTCCAAAGTGTCAATACATGTTGTGGGTACACACTAGAAGAACCTTCGCCAGGGTTGTGGAATTATAAAATTTAATTACTTGTCCAACCAAAACTTACTTGCCCGAAAATTGACATTTTCCTTATATCTTGAAGAAAACATATGTTGTGGGTACTCATTAGAAGTGCCTCATAGAGGCACTTCTAATGAGTACCCACAACATATGTTTTCTTCGAGAAATAAGAAAAATATATGTATCTCATAATCTGGATACTCTTTTTAGCTAGATCTATTAAGTACTTGTCCAGGACAAGTAAACTGAAATTTCTTACTTGTCCTCAGGGAAATAGGACAAGTTGGACAAGTCGGGCATGCTATTTACACAGCCCTGTCTAAAATGTATTGTGTTTTAAAGTAAAGAACTTTACAAACAATGAATTTTGACACAAATTTGATCAAAATCGGTTGAAAATTAAATAAGTTATAGACAACTGAATATTTAAAGGTTGGTGGAATGGGCGCCACCATTTTGAATATTTAATGAGGTTTCAAAAAAATTAAAAACTGTTTCATAAAGGTAGTTATTCTCATAAAGTTTGTTTATTTTGGGGAAAATGATTGCTTGTCACTAGAATTAAAAGAATATAAAAAAACTGTAACACTTTTTTTCTCAAAAACCCTTTATAATTTGGTTTTGCATATTTGATTTGGGCTTTGTGACATCACAAAGCCTACAATATGGTGGCATCCATGACAGCCATTTTAAATATATTCAAACCACCATAACGTCCTTATTTCTGGGCCGATTTTAAAAATTGCATCAAAATATATGACTTTTTAAGCACTTTACTCCAAGATATACTTACATTGAGTTCCCCTTTAAAATCCATCAATAAATGCAGGCGCTAGAGCGATGATAAAGTTTTTTCTAAAAATAGCAACACTGACCTTGACCTTGAGCCCAGGACCCTGGAAGTTCAGCTTGCTTGAAATATTGTCATACCCAACACTTGTGTTAAAATCCATCAATAAATCTAGTAGACTACAGTGATGACAAAAACTTTCTAAAAATAGCCACAGAGACCTTGACCTTGACCTTGAGCCCAGGACCCTAAAGGTCAAACTTGCTCAAGATATTGTCATACCCAATATTTGTGTGGTTGCATTAAAATCCATCAATAAATGCAGGAGCTAGAGCGACAACATGGTTTTTTTTCTAAAAATAGCCACAGTGACCTTGAGCCCAGGATCCTGAAAAACTTGCTCGAGATATTGTCTTACCCAACATTTGTGTGAAGTTATATTAAAATCCAATAGGTGCTAGAGCGATGACAAAAAGTGAATACAGGTATGTACATACATATTTACGTATGGGACAAACCCTATATCCCCTCCAAAACTTCGAGTGAGGGGATAATTAAGATGCCACGCCCAGTTCTAATTGTCAACCAACCAGATTACTTGATCCAGGTTGTTGATACAAACTGACTTACTGAATGACTAACAGTGCAGATCCAGATCAGTTGGCTTCTTCAGAAGCCAACAGATCTGGATCTACACTGTTTGTAAATGTAGGGCATATCTGGGTTCAGCAAGACCAGGATTAACCTTAGTCCTACTGAACCCAGATACATGCTGCCTTTGCAAACACTAACAAAGCCAACTGATCTGAACCTGCACTCTTTGTCATTTAGTATGTAAATTTGTATCAACAATCTGGATCAAGTATTCTGATTGACTGAAAATTAGAAGTGGGCTTGGCATCTAAATTTTCTTAGCATGACAAGGGTTAACAACAACAGCTGAACAGTATAAAGTTCTACTTTACCTTCACACACCCCAGTTATAGGGTTCTGGGTTTGTCCTTCCTTACATTCACAGACGTACGATCCCACTGTGTTGATACATTTCCCACTAACACAGAGACCTGGGATAGCTTGACATTCATCAATATCTGAAATACATGTAACATACGGTACAAGTAGGGTCTGAGTCAAGGATGTCAGTACAGCCAGAGAAGGGCAGGAAAAACTCCTTGTAATCTGAGCTCAAATGCAGGCTTAATGTTTCAAATGTATATAAAATCTTGTAAAAACCAGGGCCCAGTTGTTCAAAGCGTCGTAAGCTTAACAAGCTCGTTAAGGATCATTTCGTTAACTGTTTTAGCGGATTCAATATACAATATTCTGATATTTTTTGCTGAAAAAATGTGAGTAGCTTACTGCAAAAGCTACTCATATTTTTTCAGCAAAAAATTTCAGCATATTTGCGTATCACTCAATGTAAATTTTAATGAATCGTTAACTAATGACCGTTAGTTTTGAACAACTGGGCCCTGAGCAACTGATATTACATAGTTAAACTAATGTACAGAGAAGCAACAAAATACATATACATGTATTACAAAAGTACAATTGAAACAATACAAACAACAGGTTACCTTGACATGTGTTCTTCTGCAGGTTTAGTATGTAGCCCCGCCTACATGGGTGTGGCTCAGCAGGGCACTGCTCACAGGGGTTACCCCACGCCATACCTATAGTTGAGCAACACAGGTGTTTTGTACAAGTTACCCCCATAAGTTGACCTCGGCACATATTGTCAGACAGTTGAGTAAAGCATGGGCCTGTCCTTAAATCTGTAAAACAAAACAAATCATTTTTACTAAAACATAGTGACATTGCCATATTTCAAATTGCCTAATTTGGGATACTATGTAATTCATTAATTTCTTTTTAGCTGAAATGCTCTTGACAGAACTGAAGACAGCTACAACTCTCATATAAGCCAGGGCACGACAAAACTACAATAAGACCTGCATGACCAGCAAAGACTCAGATCGGCCTGTACAACTACCTAGACAGACCAGCAGCTGTAAAAAGCATATGCAATCAGCAAAGACTGATCAGACTGTGCCAATGCACAGGCTGATCTGAGTCTTTCCTGGTTGCACAAGTCTTACTGCAGGTTTTGTCGTCTGAGTTCTCATTTTATGTTAATAAGTCTAAGTGATGAACACCCCCTTGTTCCCCTATAACATATAGCTGACTCTCCCTATTTCAAACACTAAAAACTCAAACTACTGGGCCCAGATGTTCAACATCTTTAGTTAATAATTTGTTAAAATTCACATCGAGTGATATGCAAATATTCTGAAATTTTTTGCTGAAAAAAATGTGAGTAGCTTTTGCAGTAGCTTTTGCAGTGCAAAAGCTACTCACATTTTTTTCAGCAAAAAATGTCAGAATATTGTATATTGAATCCGCTAAAACAGTTAACAAAATGACCCTTAACAAGCTTGTTAAGCTAACCACACTTTGAACAACTGGGGTAAGGTTAAGTCGATCTAAATTTTGGATAATGTTGGTTTAATTTTGCTTTGTATTCTTTACATTTCAACATCTTTTATCTCAAACTATTGTTATCTCAAACTGAAAACTTTGGTCCATTCGTAGATTGAGATAATGAGTCCACTGTATAGTGAAAACCAGGGTATGTTTATTTTGGTAAGGTTTCACGTCACTTTCAACAATCTTTCAGTCATATCGAAACAGTGTCAGGATGTGGCAGGGAGCCCAATGCTCACTTTTAGAGTGCTGCCTCATTGAAATATTATGCCCCAGACATATGACATGATATTCAACCCAGTCACATAATACTGACACTGGGCTGACCAGCTCTAGCTCAACTTTCTCAATGCTGAGTTCCAAACAAAAGAGCAGCCAGTACCATTTTTAAAGTCTTTGGTACAACTCAGCCAGGGATCGAACTCATAACCTCCCTGTCACAAAGCAGACACTCTACCAACTGAATCAATTAGCTAGTCATGTAGGTCTATAATACTGAGCCATGTTTCACTCTTTGGACTTTCTTGTAGCCCGGTTTCATGTATTTTTGCATGACTAACAGTAAAACGTTTCATCATAACTACTTAATATCATATCATAATCGGACTTTTCATTATTAAACGTGCAGATACAGGGGCTACATCTACATCAGTGGGCCCCCTTCTAGATAGCTGGCTTGCTGCACGCATAGCAGATCTCACACCAGATCTCCAGGTACGTCTATCATGAGGGTTGATAGCCAAGAGTTTCCACTCTCTGCAATCCCTCTCTGTCAGCTGCTTCCATGTCATCTTGGGCCTCCCAGACCCATGCTTTCCATCAACCTGTATGTCAAAGGCTGTCTTGACTGCAGCATTGGAGCGTTCCACATGTCCATACCATTGGAGTCTTCTCTCCTTCAGAATGAGGTCCAGATCCTCAATGCCAAGCCGCACAAGTAGCTCATTGGACCTGGTGGTGACAATTTCTTGCGGCCTGACATTGCAAATCTGTCTGATCATTGCCCTGTCATTTCGCTGCAGAAGCTGGAGGTTCAGCTTTGTCAATGGCCAAGTCTTGCTGGCATGGAGCATTGCGCTTCGCACACAAGAGCTGTACACATGGCCACGTGCTTTGAAAGAGAGGTGGCGTGAAGAGAGAACTGGTAGCAGATCCTTGAACTTCTTCCAGGCAGTTTTCACACGTGTTGTGGTTGAAAGTTCACAGCCACCTGCTGCTGAGAGCATGTCTCCTAGGTAGCAAAAGGATGTTACCACCTCAAGCTTGTCAGGTTCGACCTGGACTTCCTTCTGTGGTCTGCCATCCAAGGGGTGTGCAGTTCCCTGGCACCTTGTACATCTATAGTCTGGGTCTTTTTTCAAGCACTTGAGCCCACTGCATTTCTTGTGCACTCAGTGCTTGCAGCCATTGCAGAAGATGCTGTCACTACCCACTCCAGTGCGACAGACGGCGCATGGAAACTCACCTGAACTCTGCAGGAGGTCCAGTCGCATACCGCAGATCATGATTTTTGTCTTTCCTGCATTTACTCTCAGTCTTTTCTTCTCCACTGCTTCTTTCCAAGTCAAGAGCCTACTGACACATTCCTCAAGCGATTTTGCGATGATAACAAGGTCATCGGCATACAGGTCCTCCCAGGGGACCCCAGAGCGGAACTCACATGATAAGGCTTCAAGCACAATGATGAAGAGCAGCGGGCTGAGTACTGATCCATGGTGAACTCCAACCTTCACTTCCAACTCTTCACTGAACCCCTCACCAACACGGACACGGCTCTGTACATTTGCATACATCCCCTGCACCAGTTGCACAATCCACTCCTCCACACCAAGTCTTCTCAGCGCCCACCAGATGACCTTCCGAGGTACTCGATCAAATGCCTTCTCCAGGTCTACAAAAGCCATGTAGAGTCTCTTATTGGCAGCTAGATACTTCTCTTGCAGCTGCCTGACAACAAAGATTGCATCTGTAGTGCCTCTGTCTGGGACAAAGCCAAACTGTGAATCGTCGATTGACACCAACTGTCCGATGAGGCCGTCCACAATCCTCTCCAGGATTTTCATAACCTGCTCTGTCAGCTTGAGACCGTGGTAGTTGCCCCTTTCCAATCCATCCCCCTTTCCCTTGTGAGGCAGACAATGAAACTCTGCTCCCAGTCAGAGGGTACCTTGCCATCACGAATGATTGCAACTGTGTGGTCACGGATCATGGAGGCGCCCATGTCACCGGCGGCTTGTATCATCTCCACTATTAAGCCTTCATCTGTGAGATAGCCTTCTTAACCATATCAATGGTGATTGGGATGGGCCTTCCACTGGTGGTTGATAAGACAGGTGGTCTGGGTCCCAATCAATTGATTGATTGTGTTGGGGTTTAACGACACGTCAACCCTTGAGGGTCATTTTGTGTCGTCTCCCAGAGAAAGGGAGAAAAGAGATAGAAGAGAGAGTAGATGAGATGAAAGAGAGGGACAGGGAAGAAAGAGGAACAGGAATGAAAGTGAAGAAACAGAAGAAATAAAAACATTCCCCCTCTACCCTTACCCACTACAAGGATAGCAGGCCTTGCCCAACTGTAAGCCAATATCAGTTGGACGCCCCAGTGATGTAAGATACACAGCACCTTCGCACCACCCTACCACCCCCGGGTCCCAATCAAACTCAACGTTGAGAAGCCTTTGGTAGTGCTCTAGCCAGGCCTTCTGCTTTGAGTCTTCGCTCATTGGCATCTCTCCTGCATCATTCTTCACAGGTTTGTCACCAACAACATCAGTGTTCTCTCTTCTAAACTGGTTTGCAAGGTGGTAGACTTCTGAAGACTTGAGGTCAATATTCTCGTAGACCTTCTTGTCGGCTTCTTGACACGCATGGTGCACTGCATGTCTGACATTTCGTTTGGATGCATCATATGATGCCCTAGTGCCTTTACCAGCCTTCCAGGCTTTGAAAGCTTTCCGCTTGGCAGCAATGGCCTTTTCCACGTGTTCATTCCACCACCAGGTTTCACGATGCCAGAGTTGTGCCACACACCTCCTCAGTTGTCTTCAGCAGTTCAGTCTTGATGTTGTTCCAGATATCCTCAGTGGCCCCATCAGCTACACCTGCAGATGTGCTCACATGCAAGTTGAAGACCTCCTGGAAATTACTGCTTGTCTGAGGGTCTTTAAGCTTCCAAACTCTGAGGCGAGGGGTGAACTTGCGCTTTGATTTTGGAGGCACATCAATCCTCATGTCACATACAAGAAGCTGATGTTGCAGAGCTACTTCCTCACCAGGGATCACTTTTACATCTGTGACAAGTTTGCGCATGGTTCTACGGAGAAGGATGAAGTCTATCTGTCTGGCTATGTTTCCCGACTTGTACGTGATGAGATGGCTGTCATGTTTCTTGAAACATGTGTTACCAAGAAGCAGATTAAATGCTAGGGCATACTCTAGGATTCTCTCACCCTCAACATCTGGTTCCGGCCTGCCATACCCCATCCCACCATGCACTTCCCTGTATCCAGTGCCTGCACAGCCTACATGGCTGTTCCAATCTCCACATGGGATCAGAAATTCTGTTGCTGGGATTCTGGCAGTCACAGCACGCAGCTGATCAAAGAACAGGTCCTTAACCTCATCACTTAAACCACTCTGTGGGGCATACACAGACAGAAAGGTAACCACAGGCTGGCCAACTACAGAGACAAATGCTGAAAATAATCCTTAGATCATCTAAATTATTATCTGAGCATTAATTGTATGTACAAATAATGCAGTTCTGTGGATTTGTTTTGTCATTTGTGTAAACAACCCAACCATATTGCCGCCATTTTGAACCAAAAGTCATGTGACTTCGCATTAATTAAAATTTCGGAAGGAAATTATCATGTGATTATCATGTGACCTTTGCAAATTTTAGCCATTTTTAAAAAAAAGTACCGATACCTTAGATTTGACATTTTCATAAAAAAATAAGTTAGTCTTAGCCGTAAAAGTTGACTTAATAGATATGGGTGTAAATGTCATTAAGGACTGTTATCACTTTTGGTCAAGAGTTTCCTTTTTTTAAGCGTAAATCACAAAACAACAGAGTACTTCTGAAACCGAGCCTTGCCCATTAAACGCGACTTTGTATCTAAGACATCCAGACAGTACATGTAGGTGGCACTGACATTTATTTTCAAGGAGAAATCAGTTTAACAGGATATCGAATTTAACACAAAAATACATGAAGGGAGTATATCTAGTTTAGGTTTGTTTGTGGCTTTCAGTCTTTTTGCATTCCACAAATCAATTTTACGGCATTAATTCATTTTATCCATATTGTTCATTTTTTCTATTTTTTTTTTATTTGGAGTTTTATGACCCAGTTAAGACAGTTAAGGTCATGTTGAGCCAATCAGTTAAACCACCCAGACTTTTCCTGGGCAGGCTTAGTCCTGTAAGTGCTAATCAGTATTATGTACATATACTTTTGCCGCTAACTGATGACTGTCCTTCTTGAATCAGGGGAGGAGGAGAATGTCAGCAGAAATTTCATGAGCTATGTGGCCAAGCTTGAAATCAAATTTGCAACTCCTTGTTCTGCTTTCAGACATGCTACTGACTGGGCTCTACTTCACAGAGTGGAAATGCCATGGATTAGAACAATATACTTCACATAGGTCTGTTAACATAATGGACGGTGAGATTGGGCAGTTAGCAAGTCACAACAAAAGGTAAGAATGATTAGGCATTAGCCCTGTACTCAGAGAATTGCAGTAACTTGGTGAGGCAAACAGTAAGTTGCTGATCAGTTCTGCCAGATTTAACTCTTAACCTTAGTCCTGCTGAACCCGAATATGCCCTGCCTTTGCAAACAGTGTTGATTCAGATCAGAAGCCAACTGATCTGGAAATGCACTGTTTGCCATTCAGAATTTGATCATTTATCAACAACCTGGATCAAGTAATGACTGGCTGAAAATTAGAAGTGGGCGTGGCATGTTAATTTATTCAGCATGACAAAGGTTAAAGTGCTAATCACAACTACAGCAAAAGATACCTTGAAATATTTTTAATTTGAACAGAAAATAAGACTTGACATTTCAAATGAATCATCTTTCTAGCAGACAATTCACATGATCTAGAAGAGAATGCTGGTAAAAGTAAATGATAGTGCGGAAGCAGAAGAAATAGTATGTTCTGTTCCCAATCTGTTGTAAACACAGCAGGCCTTACAACCACCCAATACCCACAACTCCTTATATTTGAAACCTTTAAAAAATGGGGGCTACTCTTAACCCATTATATTAGGGAGACCCGTAAAAGGATAATTGGTAAACAGTGCAGACCCAGATCAGACGCCGCAGAACACAGCATCTGATCAGGGCTCCACTGTTTGCATATAGTTTAGCCATTGTTCTCTAGGAATATGTAAATCTCATAACCGGACATACCTAAAACTGAAATTGGACTCTTCCAATATATAGTGTGGGAGAGTCTATTCAGTATACAACAGGTTAAATGGAAGGAACAAATTTGCTCAAGAGTAGCTCCCCAATGAGATGGGGAGGTAATTTTCCAATGTTCTTTGCCCTTGGAGATGTATCCTTAATCCTTACAGAATCCAGCTTTCTTTTTCTATTGCTTTAAATTACCAAGCTTTTGAAAAGTAATGATGTAATGTACCATTTTCACAGCTGCCACCAGAGAATCCTGACGGGCATCTACAGAGGTTTCTTGCAACACAGACACCACCATTCTTACATGGAACATCACAAAGTGGAGAAACACCTGAAGAAAAAAATCAATTCTGGTTAGTCGTCATTGTTCAGAGCATATAAATTTATTCTTACCCTAATCTTAACAAACTTGTTCTAAAATTTGAACAAGTCCATCCTTTTGATATATCTAAAAACTGCTGGATGGGTGGCAAACAGTGTAGACTCTACCTTGCATTCTACAGCATGTAATGTGTCTGCTTAGGTCTACCTGCCTAAATACTTAGTTTAAGGATGGTAGTATAAATTGGATTTAGATGTCGCAGGTCAGCGTAGCTCGCCTGAATTGCTATTTGCCTCTAAAAACTTTAACCAAAAATGTTAACAAATTTTTTTCTAAGTCCGAGACCTTGACTTTGTCACTCATGTGGGTCGATATGGTATAGCATAGAACTTTAAACCAGTATCTAACATCAGGGAAAGTATAAACTACTCCAGAGGTCCAAAAACTTTAACCAAAAACTTTGCAATGCCAATGCCGGAGCCGAGGCCAAAGCCGATGCCGTGATGACTGCTATAACTCTTTCTGTACTTTCGTAAAGGGAAGCTAAAAAGGCACAGGCAAGCCTGCAATATCCACACAATCTGATCTTGGTTTTTTACATTTAGTTTGTACATCTGCAAAGTATATGCAAGATCTGTATATACAAAAAGTTTTACTGCATATTTTTACAAAAGAATTGATCATTGTAGAGATGGCTCTATTGCCATGGCCATATACCATGGTACACATTATTAATAAATTAATACAAATGTATTTGGATGTCTTCAACAAATTTTTCCATCAAGTGTATCACTATGACAACTAAATATTTTAAGGAGAATTAAACACAACTTGTCTTCATTGATCTGTTACTATAAGTTGTTATTGTCGCAGCAAACTCTGTAGACCCTGATGAGATTCCCCATTCTGCTGTATATGATCTGGGTCTACAGTTTGCATTTGATCCTTTAAACCCATTGTAGACTGAATAGACTCTCCCACACGATATTTTGGAAGTCAAATTTCAATTTTAGGTACAACTGGCTATGAGATTTACATATTCCTAGAGAAAAAATGGCCAAATTACTTGCAAACAGTGGAGACCCTGATCAGACACAGCATTCTATTGCATCTGATCTGGGTCTGCACTGTTATCAATTACCTTTTAGGGGTCTACAGATTACAATGGGTTAAAGTAGGCTAGGCATTAACTGGTTTAAATCATGACTGAATGTTAACTCTTCAAATGCCAAGCAAAACTCTGGCAGATGACAGTCTCTATTTTTTTTTAATAATAAAAGATTTTAAAATGTCATCTGCTGCAGTTGTGACTGGCATTTTTATCGTTAACTATATGTGGAATGTTGATGTTTGGATACAACTTATGACAGCAGAACAACCTTGTCATGCTGAATAAATTATGATGCCACGCCCACTTCTAATTTTCAGCCAATCAGATAACTTGATCCAGGTTGTTGATACAAATTCTTATTCTTAATGACAAACAGTGCAGATCCAGATCAGTTGGCCTCTTTGGAAGCCAACTGATTGAAAAAGCCAACTGATCTGGATCTTCACTGTTTGCAAAGGCAGGGTATATCCAGGATCAGCAGGACTAGGGTTAATGAACCAAAACCTTGCAGAAAATCTTATTTAACTCTTTGCATGCTGGGTAATTTTGCATGCAATTTTGTCATCTGTGATTTTTTTTTTAAATTAACTTTTTCAAAAAAAATCTTTCAGGAATACCATCAGTGTCAAACAGTTTGGATCCAGATCAGGCCTGGTGTTCTGGATCCAAACTGTTTGCAAAGGATATCAGCAGACAACAAAAGTCGCCACTAGCGGGGAAAGAGTTAATTACATCCTGTGCATTCCTGTCTATGCATAATAATCATATGTGATATCATGTGAGAAAAGGGCTCCTATCAGATATGCAGACACTGAAGGCCCACTCACTTATCACCTGTGCATTTTTGTGGTCTGGTCAGTGCCTCCGAAGCCGCTTAAAGAAGCAAAGGAAACTGCAAAACATACAAAGGTACACCGGCTACAAGGCCATTATCCAACAGTGTGTAAATATGTGGGTTGATTAGCGACTTTCATAGGTCTAGATAAGAGTGGGTAACAGGTAAATATTTTTTCTTATTTCTCCATAAAAACAGATGTTGTGGGTACTCATTAAAAGCACCTCACTGAGGCACTTCTAATGAGTACCCACAATATATGTTTCTGTGGAGAAATAAGAAAAACATCAAATTCTTTTGGATTGACAAAAGCATCTTTTCAAGAGCTATGGACTTCACTGTTTGCATATGACATAATGCTATTTTCTCCTGTTACGGCATATACAGACAACCCTCTTTATACCGACACTTGATACAATGACAAAATTCGTTATACTGACAACCTGACTGTTACGAAACCTTCGCTTAAGAGGTAACAAGAAGTCACAAATTATGCAAGAATATTGTTTTTAATACTTTAAAGAAACACGTTTTGGATATTTGTTAATATTCCCTCGAGGCAATTCTAGCAAATATCCGAAACATATATTCTATAAGGAAATATGAACAAAATAAGACCTTTCTTACATATCAATCTGCTCATAAAGTATTCTGTAAAACATCAAATTCATTTTAATGGCAACGTCTTTCGGAACAAATGCTGTCATTGTAATGAGGGTTCACTGTAAAGTCTCAAAGATATTTGGAACCAATATACTGTATTTACATGTGAGATACAACTTCAGAAAATGCAACGGGACATGTTGCCGGCCTCAAAGGCTCAGTTGGATGCACATCTGACTGATGATCGGGAGGTTGCAGGTTCGACCCCCACTGGGTCAGCAACATTCTTTTGTGGAGATTAATCATGAAATGTTTTCTACAGTCATTCTCTCCCTTCCACTGATTCCAGAAGGGCAGTTGTCAGTTTCTGGCAAAAGAATGTGCACAATACTGGTTAACCACTTACAGGACAAAGCCTGCCCTGTAGAAGTGTAGTTAGGTGAACTGACCAGGCTGGACATGACCCCATTGGGTTGACTGGGCTGTAAAACCTCAACACAAAAAATAGACCAAACTTCAGTGAAGTTGATGTCGCACCTGCACCCCCTACTCCCCCCACCCCACCCCACCCAAAAAAAGTAATGTTTATTTCAGGTAGAAGAAATTAATATAGGAATTTCATCAAAAGCATATGCTTTTTCTCATATGATGCATGAGAAGCTGGGCTCGAAAAGTACCCACTGTCTGTACACTTTCATAAAATCTCAAGTAAGAAAATGACAAAGTTAAAGTGGAAAAAGTGACAAAAATAAATTTAAAAATCATATCCAAACCACTTGCATTGCTGCAGACCCAGGAGAAAACATGTGCAAAGTTTCAAAAAGACCAGTTTAAAATTGTATGAGAAGTTGCAATCACAAGGTACCACTGTCTATACATCTGAGGTCAAAAAATGACAAAGTTCAAAAAGTAGAAAAAAAGTGACAGCAATTCAGACTATGGAGAAAACAAAAGATTGGTATAAAATTGTATGAGGAGTTGTACTTACGAGGTACCCACTGTCTACATGTATATACTGAGGGTGAAAATGACTAAGTTCACAATGTGGAAAAAAAGTGAAAAAAAAAAATGATCTAACAATTATATCCAGACCACATGCACAGCCTCATACCATGAAGAAAACATATGCAAAGTTTAAAAATGATCGGTACAAAACTGTAAGAGGAATTGCACTCACAAGAGGTACCCACTGTCTATATATTGAGGGTGAAAAATGAACCATGAAGAAAACGCATACAATGTTTCATAATAATCGGTACAAAACTGTAAGAGGAGTTTCGCTCACAACAGGTACCCACTGTTTATATATAAATGGTGAAAAATGACAATGTAGAAAAAGTGACAAAAATAATCTAACAATTATATCAAAACCACATGTACATCCTCATACCATGAAGAAAACATATGCAAAGTTCAAAACGATCGGTACAAAACTGTAAGATTTGTTTGTGTTGAGGTTTGGGGTCATGTCGAGTGTGGTCAGTTTACCTAACCACATGGCAGGCTTAGTCCTCTAAGCAGTTAACCAATATTGTGCACATTCTTTCGCCACAAAACTGACAACTGCCCTTCTTGAATCAGCAAAAGGGAGAGAATGACCGTAGAAAATATTTCATGATCAATCTCCACAAAAGAATGTTGCCGACCTTGGCTGGGGTTGAACTCGTGACCTCCTGGTCTCCAGTCGGATGGCGCATCCAACTGAGCAACCGAGGCCGGCTCAAAACTGTAAGAGGAATTGTGCACACAAGAGGTACTCACTGTCTATACTGTCTATATATTGAGGGTGAAAAATGACTAAGTTCACAATGTGGAAAAAGTGATAAAAAATGTTCTAACAATTATACCCAAACCACATGCACATCCTTATACCATGAAGAAAACACATGCAAAGTTTTAAAACAATCAGTACAAAACTGTAAGAGGAGTTGCACTCACAAGAGGTACCCACTGTCTATATATTGAGGATGAAAAATGACTAAGTTCACAATGTGGAAAGAGTGACAAAAAATAATCTAATAATTATATCCAAACCACATGCACATCCTTATACCATGAAGAAAACGCATGCAAAGTTTCTAAATGATTGGTACAAAACTGTGGGAGGAGTTGCGCTGTCAATTAAGACACCCAGGTAAATGCTGACGGATGGACAAACAGACGGACAGACAGACAGGCAAATGGACAAACTTGCACGCCTAAGTCACACCTGCTAAAGCAGGTACAACAACAAAACCTTGGGACATGTACGCCCAGCAAAATTTCAGATCAGCCTGTGCATTTGAGCAGTCTCAGAGCCGGAATTCACTGGGTGCATTTTGGTTATTGAAGGAAAGCAGAGTTTCTTTATGCAAACAATGAAAGTCCAGGCTGATTTAAGTCTTTAACTCTTTGTATGGGGCATGTCAGAAGGTACGTTTTCTCATGTTGCATCTCATATGTGACATCTTAACTCCATGGTGCAAAATAAGAGGCAGTATCCAGCTACTTATTTTTCTTTTTTGAATTTCTCCACAAAAACATATGTTGTGGGTACTCATTAGAAGCGCCTCAGTGAGTATCACAACATACCATATTTGACCTAAATATCGAACATACCCCTATAAGTACACAGTCAAGCAATTCTCTGGGCCCAGTTGTTCAAAGCTAATGACGTCGTTAGTTAACGATTTGTTAAAATTTACATCGAGTGATACGCAAATATGCTGAAATTTTTTGCTGAAAAAATGTGAGTAGCTTTTGCACTGCAAAAGCTACTCACATTTTTTCAGCAAAAAATATCAGAATATTGTATATTGAATCCGCTAAAACAGTTAACGAAATGACCCTTAACCAGCTCGTTAAGCTAACGACGCTTTGAACAAATGGGCCATGGTCTTCAGATTACAGCCAGTGTACTTTTTTCTACTTCATTATAAAGGCATCATTTTGTCGATGCAATTCAATTGAGTACCCACAACATATGCTTTTATAAAGAAAAATCAGGAAAAAAAAATCACATAACATCATCAAATAAGTCCCTTGCTGATTTTTTTCTAAAGTGTATCTTCAGTACTTAGATGCATAGTTTGCCACAAGTTTTCCCAGTAATTTAGAAAAACCGTACCGCACAGTTAGGTAATTAGGTCAAATACGGTATATTTTTGGTGAGGAAATAAAATATTAACTTTTTATTCAAAACATGCTCATTATCTGCTATATTAACCCTTCTCTTGCTGAACACGACATGCCCTGTCTTAGCAAACAGTGTAGATCCAGATCAGTTGGCTTCTGAAGCCAACTGATCTGGATCTGCAGTTTGTCATTAAATATGTAATTTTCTATCAAAACCTGCATCAAGTAATCTGATTGGCTGGAATTTAGAAGTGGGCGTGGCATCTTAATTTATTCAGCATTACAAGGGTTAACTCTTTATCATATTTGTCCTTAAGTTTGGACAAGTCCATTTTACAGTGAAACCTCATTACAATGACAGCATTTCTTCCCAAAGATGTTGCCATTAAAATGAATTTTCTGTTATAAAGAAGCCTCAGTGGACAGAATGATATGAAAGAAAGACCTTGTTTTATTATTATTTCCTCATAGAACATAAGTTTAGGATATTTGTTAGAATTACCTCAGTGAGGCAATTCTAACAAACATCCAAAAATATGTTGCTTGAAGTTTTAATGCAATATTCTTGCATTTAATTTTTCATTGTCACCTCTTGAGCTAAGGTTTTGTGACAGTCAAACTGTAATTATAACAAAATTTCGTTGTTGTATTGAGTTTTGGCATAAAGAGGGTTCTATTGATGTGTGAAAAAACAACTGCTGAATGCGAGGCAAACAGTGCAAACCCTGATTATGTTTCATTCTGTGGCATCTGATCTGGGTCTGCACTGTTTCTCCAGGCCTACCTGACCCAACACTAGTTTTTAATGCTCAATGATGAGAGAAAAACCCTTATCAACTACAGTCAAACATGTGTTAAGCAAGCACCCATGAGAAAGCCAAACACTGGTTGCTTAACCCTAGTCTTGCTGAATAAATTAAGATGCCACATCCACTTTTAATTTTCAGCCAGTCAGATTGCTTGATCTAGATTGTTACTATAAATTCATATACTAAATAGCAAAGAGTGCAGATCCAGATCAGTTGGCTTCTTCAGAAGCCAACTGATCTGGATCTACACTGTTTGCATAGGCATGGTATATGCGGGTTCAGCATGACAAGGGTTAAGATAGGTGCTGCTCAATACAGGTAGATTTCGACTTCTCTGCCTTTTATAGGATCTGAAATAGTGGCCTTTAAATGAAGGTGATTGCTAAATACAGGTGGCCTTTAGGACAGATTTGACTGTATACTGCATAGACTGAAAGTCAGATTTCTGAGAATTTCACAAACGCACCTCTTAACTGAGCCCTGAATCAACAACTGAATGAGTTCCAACTGCCGTACTGATTACGTGAAGATGATATGATAAATGTTTTCAATGGTACAATAAAATTACCTCACTCATTAGCACAGAGATGCTGTCAGTAATTCTATTCTCGTCCTGTTAATGTGCTAATGCATTTTCCAGGCAGTTGTAATACAAAAACAATTTAAGATCATTATCTAGTTCTTAAGTACAATGTCTCTGCTGAAAGAATTTCTTCCCTGATTGTTTCTCAACCTAAGAATCTTTAATGGAGAACAACATTGCCTTTCAGGGACAGTCTGATCTGGGTCTGCACTGTTTGCATATTCCATTATTTCAGACACTTTGGTGTACAGAATTTTAGGACTTTTACAGTAAAGACATTAATCAACAGGGTTTGAATGATACATAATAAGTAATCTGGAAAGAGGAACACTCATTTGAAACATGAGCTGAAATTCTCATGGAGGTATTAGAGGCAATTGTCTTATAATGTTGAATGTTTTCATTTTTCTTAAATTACAGGTTTCAGTGACAGAAATACTGAGTAATACAGATGGAAACTACTACTCATTTCAATATTCTTTAGATTTTGAGTGCAGAGAATCAAAGTGCGACATTCTGATGTCATCACAGGGGTCATTGCACGGAAAAAACTGTTAGAAGCCAGGTAAAGATTTTTAACATAGCAGGCCAACAAAGTCGCATAGGGGCTACGCCAAACTGTTAGAAACAAACCTCAAACGGTTTTATATTGCGGTCTTGTCGATTGCGCAATTCTGCTTATTGACATACAATAACTGAGTTACCTCGCATGCGATTGGTTTCGATTCAGCAGGCAGAGACAATTAAGCCAGTAAATGATCTGTGATTCACTTGTTCTCTATCTGGCCAGGTACAGCTGTTGAGAAGTACTGGCAGACTTTATTTAGCAGACTTTATCTGTGCATCTTACACGAATTACTCTTGACCCGATCGGCTGAACAGGCTACTCAAAATATAAAATGCTAACATTGTGCATAAAGAATGCCTATCCTTGTAAGTATGCATTATAAATAAAATAGATCATTGTTGGACCCCGCAGACTTGTCTGGATCAGCAATTTTCGCATTTGCAATAAGGTACGCTTTATACTACTTGGAACACTATGGTATTAACCGGTAGACTTGTGAACTACAAAACGGTTACTTACTTCTTGGGCAAGATACTATGGCATAGACCAGCCTGGGCATAAAAAAAATGTTCCTGATCCTGCTAGCACTGTCAAGCAAACTGTAGGTCCGGATCGGAATAAGCGAATGCAACAGGCTGGAGTTTTTGGCTACTTTTTTGTAAATGGTAAGGTACCTTTTTGATTTAATGTTGAATGACCGCCTTCAGTTACTCAAGCGGCTAGTTTGATGTTTTTGTGGACATTTTCTGATAAGTATGCGGCAATGCCTCTGAAATTGGCTGCCATTAGGCAGCTGTCGTGTGTCACATTGGCACCCAAGTTCTAATGGATATTGATAGCAATTATGTCAGTAAAATCCACATTAAAGGCTCCATATTCCTCAAAAATAGACATTTTATTATCCAAGAAAGGTTTGATAAATTGATACATGGTATTAATACAAATTGATATATGGTATTAATACAATCATAAAATGTGGCACCTGACAGTCAGTAAAATTTCAGTTAGTCTCTCGCTCTTGAAATGAAATGATTTTTCATCATATCTCTGAATTAATGTTGTTACAAACCTTAATTTAGAAATATGATAAAATAACATTTCTTTTTTTATACAGGTCAAAAATGAGAGACTCACTGAAATTTTACAGGCTGTCAGATGCTACATTTTATGATCTTATTATTACTATATATCAATTTATTAAACCCTTCTTGGATAAAAAAAATACCTATTTTTGAGGAATATAGAGCCTTTAAGGAAGAGATTTGATTTATCAATAATTTTCAATTGAATGGAAGGTTTTGCTAAGTTACATCTGTGAAGAAGTAGAACTTCAAATAGACACTCACCTGTACCACCTCTACCACCCACAGTGCCACCTCTTCCACCATTAGTGACAACTCTTCCTCCACCACCACTTGAAATACATGAAGGCGAGATTTCTCCGGTGGCACACAGGCAGAGACCAGGTCTCATACACATACCACCAATGCCACAGCCTCCAATGCACAAAGCTGAAAACAAAGAAACAAAGCCGATATATCCTTGAAGCAAAAAGAAAACAAACACCTTGAAAATACCAGAGCTGTAAAGGTCGGCAGCTTTTTGTGAATGAAGGCAGCTATTTCTGAATGAAAATTGTTGATATTTTCTTTATTTCTTGAATAAAAATGGTTGACATTTTCCACATTCTGGAATAAAAAAAAAAAAAATGTTGACATTTCCCTGTTTCTTTGATAAAAAATATTTAAATTTTCCTTATTTTTGAATAAAGAAATATTGGTATTTTTACTGATTCTTGAATATAAAAAATGTTGATATTTTTCTTATTTCTAAAAAAAAAAAAAAAAAAAAACATAAAAAAACAACAATAAATAACATTGTGTGAATACTCATTGTAGTTGTGATTACCAGTAGCACTTATAAGCAAGGTGTCTGAAAAGTTAACATAATTATGGCATGTAATTTTAAACCAATCCCAGACTGCAGAATGACTGAATGATTTCAAACTTAATGCCTCCCTGCCATATTAAATAATTCAGGGAATGAAAACAAGTATTAGATGTGGTGTTAGTTTACACACCATATGGTAAGGCATAGCTCTTTTGCACTAAAACTCATTTACCCAAAATATTCAGACACCTTTAACCATTCTCTTGCTGAACACTGCATGCCCTGCCTTAGCAAACAGTGTAGATCCAGATCAGTTGGCTGAGGAAGCCAACTGATCTGGATTTGCACTGTTTGTCAAAAAATATGTGAATTTCTATCAAAAACCCAGATCAAGTAATCTGATTGGCTGGAAATTAGAAGTGGGCTTGGCATCTTAATTTATTCAGCAGGGCAAGAGTTAACTGTCCTTAACACTTTGCACACTGGGTAAAAATGTTAGAAGACAACATTTTGTAATATATTTTTAATTTTTCTCAAAACATAGGATTTGACATTTCATGCAAAGGAGACAATCTGCATGAAATGTCAAATGAAATATTCTAAGAAAAATAAGCAAAATATAATTAATTTGTTGCCTGCTGAATTTGCCCTGAGTGTGGTAAAGGTTAACTGCACAGTGTACATCAGCTTAATTTCTAGAACTTTAATAAGTCCAATTTACTGGCTGTTGATGTGTCTAAAGAGCTGCTAGATGACTGCCTAACAGTGTAGAGTCTGATCATCTGTGCCTACACTGTCCATCTGATGATACTTAGGATAATAATAAGAGCTGTGGCAGGACAGCGTAGCTGGCCTGAATCACGATTTGCCTCTAAAAACTTTAACCAAAAAACTTTAACATATTTTTTCCTAAGTCCTTGACCTTGACTTCAAAGTCGCACATATGGGGTCGGGATGGTATAGCATAGAACTTCAGACCAGTATTTAACATCAGGGCAAGAATGAACTAAATTTTATTGAAAGGCTCAGGAGATATAGCCTTTTAACCCTTGTCCTGCTGAATAAATTAAGATGCCACGCCCATTTCCGATTTTCAGCCAATCAGATTACTTGATCTTGATTACTGATTTAAATTTACATACTTAATGACAAATAGTGCAGATCTAGATCAGTTGGCTTCTTCAGAAGCCAAATGTTCTGGATCTACACTTTACAAATACAGGACATATCCAGGTTCAACAGGACTACAGTTAAAAACTTTGGCCAATACCAAAGCCGACTCCATGGTGACTGCTACAGCTATACCTGTACTCTCGTATTGGCAAGCTAAAAAAATAAAGCTTTTCCTGCAAGCAAACTCATTTAACTCTATTTCCAACACCTGCTGAAATCTAAACTAATCATAACAAATTAGATTTAAAAAAAAAAGAGAAAATATGTCCAATATTTCCAGTAAACATACTGGTAGAAGATTAACAGCATGTTTGCATTTTGCTTGCATTTCTAATTGAATCTTTAGCAGTCACCTGGTGAAATTAGCAGATGATAATAAAATATTTTATTAGCTTTCTAAGAAAACAGGGTTTATCTTTTGAGCTGCAAACGAGAAAATGAACCTTATATCATGTCAGCCTAATTAACCCCTGTATGCCGAGTGGATTTTTCTACCTTAGGCAAAATAAAAAAAATATGTGCGTTTCAGGTTACAAGGAATTTTGAATTAGGGGTGGTAGGTTGGAAAATATTCTTATTATGTTAAAAGTTTTTATATGAGGTTAATAGGAAAACAATATGGCCGAACAGAAAAATCCTCCAAAAATTTTTAAAAAACTTTAGGGTCGGTATAAAAAATTTAGGCATGGTTGGGTAACCTGAAACACAATTTTTTGGGTTTTTTTTTTTTTATTTTAGACCTTAACTCTTTGAACAGGTCAATTTCATATATAAGCCAAAGGGGTATCTGGTTAGTTTATATTATTATGTTTTGTAGAAATATCCAAATTTAACCCTTGTCATGCTGAATAAATAAAGATGCCACGCCCACTTCTAATTTCCAGCCAGTCAGAACACTTGATCCAGCTTTTTGATAGAAAATCACATATTTAATGACAAACAGTGCAGATCAAGATCAGTTGGCTTCTTCAGAAGCCAACTGATCTGGATCTTGACTGTTTGCTAAGACAGGGCATGTTGTGTTCATCAAGAGAAGGGTTAACGCAAACATTATATACTCTGATTAGACGCGACATTCTGTGGCATCTGATCTGGGTCTACACTGTTTGCCAATGTCCCATTTTGGGACACTAGGCTTAAATGGGTTAAGTGTCCTAAGACTAAGATCAACCTGTGCGGTATGATTAGTCTTTGCTGACTACTCCTGGGATAGCCAGGAATCTATGGTTTCTACAGATGTACAGTGAAGATTACGATCAGGGCCCAGTCGTTCAAAGCTAACGATGTCGTTAGTTAACGATTCGTTAAAATTTTAATTGAGTGATATGCAAATATGCTGAAATTTTTTGCTGAAAAAAAGTGAGAAGCTTTTGCAGTGCAAAAGCTACTCACATTTTTTCAGCAAAAAATATCAGAATATTGTGTATTGAATCCGCTAGAACAATTAACGAAATGACCCTTAACGAGCTCGTTAAGCTAACGACGCTTTGAACAACCGGGCCCAGACTGAAAGGATGTGCAGGTTGATAGGAGTCTTCATTGGGCACACTTGTATGAAGGTAAATTTACTCCGACTGTGGCTTATAATTTTATAACGGTAAATGTCCTAAAATTTTGAACACTATATTCCATGCTTTTTTGGGCTTAAATTTTGCCTCTATGCAGCTGTCTCTTAAAATGCTTAGTGGAAAGGCAAACAGTACAGAACCTGATCAGACTGCTCCTTAGGAGCATTCCGATCTGTCTGCGCTGTTTGCATTATGCCATGTTGTCAGACACTTAAGTGTTCGAAATTTTAGGACATTTACCGTAGCTTTCTCAGAAAATAGTGCTTGACATTTTAGTCAGGGAACCAATGTACCTTTTAAAACACTTAGGGTTATTTCATATTAGTGTTGTTTTTTTTTCAACCTCAATGTTTTGCTATTTTTCTTATATCCCATAATTCTTATAAGGAGTCTTTGCCAGGCACCTAATGAATACCTATACAACATATGTTTTTATGGAGAAATAAGGAAAATATTTATCTCATTCATCCAACCATTCAGGACAAGAATCAAACAATAGCTTTCCAAGATGGTGACCATCAACACAAATTTAGCACCTACAGTATCCTTTTACCTATAATAGAGACAGTTTTCACAGTTTTGCACCATATTTCAAAGAAATATCAATACTTATTTCTTTCTGAATTAATTTACTTTTACATCATTTAGTTCTATGAAAAAAAGTGGGAAGAAAATGAACCTACTTAATAACAGATGTACTCGAAAGTTTTTTTATCAAAAGAAAGAAATAAATAAATATATCAAAAAAATTAGCATATATTTTGAAAGAAGAGTCAAATTGTATCCAGAACAGATGTTTCATACAGTTTTAAATGTTACATGCACTTAGAATCAGAAAATAGAGATTAACACATCTCATCCAGACAGAATCAAAATACCTAAAATCTCTAGTTATGAATGTTTGTTTTATTCAGATTTTGTCACTTTCAACAACCTTTCAGTCATATCACAATGGTGTTTGGATATGACAAGGAGCTCAATGCTCACTTTAAGAAAGCTGCCTCACTGAAATATGCCCCATGACACATGACATCCTATACCATGGAGTCACATTATACTGAAACTAGGCTGACCAGTTCTGATTCCTAGCTCCAGTTTCTTAACGCCGAGCACCAAGCAAAAGAGCAACTACAGTCAACCCTCATTATACCGACACTAGAATCAATGACAAAATTCGTTACAATGACAATTTGAATGTCATGAAACCTTTGTTCATGTGGTGATGGTTAATGAGAAATAATGCAAAAACATTGCATAAAATCTTCAAGCAACATATGTTTTGAATATTTGTTAGAATTGCCTCAGAGACCATTCTAACAAATATCCAAAACATATGTTTTATGAGGAAATGAGAAAACAAAAACAAGGCCTTTCTTACATATTATTATGTTCATTAAGGATTCTTTACAACAGCAAATTCATTATAATGGCAACATGTTTTGGAACAAATGCTGTCGTTGTAACAAGGGTTCACTGTACTACATGTACCATTTTTTTTAAAAGTCTTTGGTATGACTAAACCAGAGATCAAACCCACAACCTCCTAGCTGCAAAGTTGAGCCACCATACCAGTAGACTTGAATATTCTTTTGACCAAAATAACACCCCACTCCTATTAATACTTAATTGCTTCATAAAACATATATCATGTATATTGTAGCCACTTACTAGAATTACCCTGGTGAAGCCACCAATAAATACAGGATTTTTTTAATGAGAAAAGTATCTACCAGACTACCACATTTACTCTAAATATTGGGACACACTAATAGTCTTACCATACTTGTCTTAACCCTTGTCCTGCTGAATAAATTGAGATGCTGCGTCCACTTCTAATTTTCAGCCAATCAGGTTACTTGACCTGTATTGTTGCTATAAATTCACACACTTAATGGCAAACAGTGCAGATCCAAATCAGTTGGCTTCTTTAGAAGCCAACTGATCTGGATCTACATTGTTTGCAAAGGCAGGGTATATTCAGCAGGCTCAGGGTTAAAATTTCAATAAGTTGGTGTGTCTAAAATACTGCTGGAGGAGTGGAAAACACTGTGGAAACTCTGATCAGATGCTGTGTTCTGAGGCATGTGATCTAGTCTACATTGTTTGCTCTGGCCTGTCCACTCTTCCCCCAATATTTAAGGATATTATGGTATCCTGACCCCCTGTAATCTGAATTCACAGATAAGGGCAAAAAACTTACGAACAATACATCTTCGGCCACCACTAGGTACTGTCCAGCCACTACAACACTTTTTTTGGAATGTTGAACCACATACGTTAGGTCTGAAAATATAACAAAAGGCACATAAGAAAGAAAACCTACCTTATTTGATCTAATTACCACACATACCCCTATAAGCCCATAGTCAAATAATTTCTTAGTCTTCAGATTACAGCACATGTGCTTTATCGACCTCTTTCTAATTGCCTTGACTTGTCAAGGCAATTCAAATGAGTACCAATAACATATGCTTTTCGAAATTACTGGTAATCACAAAAAATACCACATAAGCATCTTAAAATAATCATCTTATCAAATATTCAGCTGATTTTTTTTTTTCTTTAACTCATGCCTTATCAGGTAGTTATTTTACTTAATGTTGTTGTTGTTGTTATTTTTTATTTTTTTTCAGTAATTTTGAAAAACCTGAGCACACAGTGTGGTAATTAGATCGAATATGGTAACAGTTCCACACAAGAAACGTGTCCAGATAAATCTTCTTTTTTTCTCTCCAGAAAAAACATTTTGAGTGTACCCATTAGAATCTTCAGGTAATTCTAGGGAGCACCGTACCTACAAAATAAAATGCTGTTATGGATGATTTGGTGTTTTACATACCTTTCAACCTTATTAACCCATTGTAGTCTGGAGACCCCTAAAAGGGTAACTGGCAAACAGTGGAGACCCAGATCAGATGCCAGAGAATGCGGCATCTGATCAGATGCCAGAGAATGCGGCATCTGATCAGGGTCTCCACTGTTTTCAAATAGTTTTTCTCTAGGAATAGCTAAATCACAAAGCCTGACATACCTAAAATTGAGGAATTAGAATCTTCCAATATATTGTGTGGGAGAGTTCATTCAGTCTACAATAGATTAAAGTAATATCCAGGTGATGGAAGGGTGCTAATGAAAGGCTCTGTGCAATGGTGGTATACAGTCTGACTTCCGCAGCCAGCAGAATTCAAACCTGAAACTTTGTGATCTAAAGTTGGGAAGGCTAGCTACTTGGTCACCCATCCGCTTCATGCTGTTACGGAGAAATCAAATATGTTTCTGCCCTTAAAACTCCATTCCAAATTGTAACAGACAACACACTAATTTTTTTTTTTTTTTTTTTTACTTTCAGAGGAAATAATACTTGACAGTTCATGTAAATGTTTGCCATCTAACATTTTTTTTTTATATATTTTGAGAGAAAAGGAGGCTTGATAAGTTGATATGTCATGTGAATCATCTTAAATATTTTTTGTCATTTTTCAGAGAAAAAGAGGTTATAAGTTTCATGTGAAACAGCTGCCTTCTTATTTTATTATTATCATTTTTAGAGAGAATAAGTATTGAACTCTTTACTAAGCAGACAATTCACATAAAATATAGCCAAATATAACCTCTGAAAGAAAAAAAAAAGCAGAATGTGGTCTGCAATAATTTTGAAAGATGCTTCATAAGTTACTGAATAGAACTGGTAATATATATAATACACCAACACTTTCTCACAAATGAGTAATATAAATATTACATTCCAGAGAGGGCCATAGTCAAATATGTCACCCTGAGGAATATGATTATCGGCAGAGGCAAAGCCGAGGACAATAATCATATTCTAAAGGGTGACATTTTTTAAACCCTTGTCATGCTGAATAAATTAAGATGCCATGCCCATTTACAATTTTCAGATTACTTGATCTATGTTGCTGTTATAAATTCACATACTTAATGACAAACAGTGCAGATCCAGATCAGTTGGCTTCTTCATATCTTCTTCAACTGATCTGGATACACTGTTTGCAATGGCAGGACATATCCGGGTTCAGCAGGACCAGGGTTAACATTGTCCTCTCAGAAATGTAATATATGGCCTGCTGCACAGTAATAAGTGTCCAATTACTATTAGGCTAAAAATGATGTACATTAAAATATTTCAGTAACTAAACAAACAATCTGTCAATTTTTTGTTTCTTTTTCTGACACTAAAAGACCATATATGGCAAATATCTAGAAGTTTGGCTTTGACTATACAAGAGAAAAAAATTTCGGAATAATTTTCATAGGTAAAATTGGCCTATTTTTCAGTGTGATGGCTTAGCATCTATTTTTTAAGTTTTTTGGCATTGGGTTAAACACTGATGGGATATAAACATATTTTATGTGCATTGATCAGCAAACAAAGAAAAGGCAGATCTCGCTAATACAAAGAGCAATATGTTTGTTCAAATAAAAAAACAAACAAAACCACAGCAAAATCGCCTAAATTTCCATGCTTTTTGCACCTTTCCTGCATTGGTAAATAGAGCAGCAAGAACGAGGCTACATATTTAGAAATGGATTTTCTGAAAATTATGAAGAAATTATATGCTATATTTCTGTTTTCTTTTCATTTAAAAAAAAAGTGCTTTCACTGGTCATAGCATCGTAGGAAAGATAAAAAAAAAAAGTTTATAAGACCGAATATATTTCAATTTGCATTCAGTGAATGTTATTTATTTATAGAATTTCTCTCAGTAACTTTTCTGGAAGTGCTGAGGCTTTTTCAGACAACACTAGTTTCTTTGCAAAATATTAATAATCCATGATATTGAAACCTGGGCCCAGTTGTTCAAAGCATCGTTAACTTAATGAGCTTGTTAAGGATCATTTCGTTAACTGTTTTAGCAGATTCAATTCACAATATTCTGATATTTTTTGCTGGAAAAATGTACGTAGCTCTGCAAAAGCTACTCACATTTTTTCAGCAAAAAATTTCAGCATATTTGCGTATCACTCAATGTAAATTTTAACGAATTGTTAACTAACAACATCGTTAGCTTTGAACAACTGGGCCCTGAATATTAAAAAAGCAATGAATTTATATACTTTTGTTAATTTGTTCCAAAGTTCATTTCATTTAATTGAAGTAGGTTAAATACAAAAGTGTTTCAGTACTTTTGGTTTGAAGTGATAGGTATTCCTGTTTTTGACAGGTATTCCGGTGGTATTCTGGCTCTAAAGTAGCGGACTATCAACAATATTTACAGAGAAAACACTTCAAGGGCAACTTGCAGATTAACTGCAGTTACAAAACTTTCCTTCTTTCTACACTTTGACAGAATATATCAAAATTAATTAAAGAAAACAAGGGTATTCCAGTATTTTGGTAGTATTCCGGTATTTCGGTAAGTCGTGTAACCCAACAGTTTTGCCAATTATACTCAGTCAAAGTCAGATGTAACAACAGTTTTCATTAGTTAATCATGACCAATCCCTAGCAGTTTCAGTTTATCAGATTTTATTTATTGTCAACAAGACAGTTTCATTGCTGAAGAATTACGAGCTATTTCCCAGTTTTATCAAACCTGTCAGTGCAAAAAACAAGTCGAGAATTCCTCCTAGTCAGCTTGATTTTTCAACTGCTTGGCTTTCTTATCAGAATGCTGAGCAACCAAAATACCTGCATATTCTTTAAAATGGCAACATATGCTAGAGGTGTACCATAAACTGCAGGGCCCAGTTGTTCAAAACTTAACGAAGTTGTTTGCTAACTTGACGTTAAAATTTCTATCTTGAAATATAGCAAATATATTGATATTTTTTGCTGAAAAAATGTGAGTACATTTTTGCAGCAAAAGTATCAATGTATTAACCATTGTCCTGCTGAATAAATTAAGATGTCACACCTACTTCTAATTTTCAGCCAATCAGGTTACTTGATCGCAATTGTTGCTATAAATTTGCATACTTGATGGCAAACAGTGTAGATCCAGATCAGTTGGCTTCTTCAGAAGCCAACTGATCTGGATCTACACTGTTTGCAAAGGCAGGGTATATCCGGGTTCAGCAGGACAAGGGTTAAAAAATACTTTAGCTACAATGCACATGATAAAACATGAAAATTTCATGGAATCAAGGAAATCACGGAAATGACATCTTTTATATGAAATGCATAGGCAGTTGTGATAACTTTGTCATTTTTCTGAATATTTGTGCCTTTTGAAGTGATTTTTAATCTTTATGCATCATCTTTTGCTTGATTTATATGACAGTAGTAACTTCCATGGTCCCGAAAAATTCTGTGACATGTACGCAAAGTTCCATGACCTTATGAAATTGCGGTGACTCCATAAAAAAATTCCGTGAATCCTGAAAGTTCCGTGACATATGTAAGTCATCTGAAGTCTGTAATATATCCGTGATATGACAAAATTCTGTGACTCCTTAAAGTTATGTAAGTCTGTGAAAGTTCCGTGGAGTCTGTAAGTCATCAAAAGTCCATAATATGTCCATGATATGACACAATTTCGGCTGGGAAAATGGAGCAAAATCAAAATGACATTTAAAAGCTTCTATGTAGTATTCAATAAAACCCAGACAGAAAATTGATCAAGCAGAAAAGTGATAACATTATTTTTGTTACATTCTAAGCATTCGAAACATTTAACAGTTCTTCAACATTTCAATTGATGTGCATTTACCGGTAGTTTGACTTCTGGGCAGTCTGGATGGAACAAATGCTGACATTTTGAACACTGAAACACCAGATCGCTCTCTGGCATTCTGCAAGTGCAGTGTAGTGGGATAGTGTGGGCCTGAATATAAAGACTTTTTCTTGATTCTAGCTTGCTTAGAAATTTGGTGACAACACCGCTGTTAACCCTTGTCCTGCTGAACCCGGATATACCCTGCCTTTGCAAACAGTGTAGATCCAGATTAGTTGTCTTCTTCAGAAGCCAACTGATCTAGATCTGCACTGTTTACCATTAAGTATGTAAATTTATAGCAATAATTCAGATCAAGTAATCTGATTGGCTGAAAATTAGAAGTGGGCGTAATTTATTCAGCAGGACAAGGGCTGATACAATTCAGAAGATGAGACCTCATTTTTGAGTTATTGTAATGCAAATGGGCAGGTTCCTTGCTAAATGCCAGAGAAAAGGCAAACACAATTGCATAAATGCCACAATCATTTGTGTTTGCAGTTGAATGTCATTGTTCATAAGTTAAATACTGACGGAACTTCAGGTGAACAAAGCATGTAACTGACACTCACGGACTCTAGAGCTATACTGCTGGAAACTCCCAATGCCAAGCTACTTTCATACAACCTGACAGCCCTAGAAACAGGGTTCTCGTATGTGGTGACAGTGACCCAATGCAATCCTCCTTCCTTGAGATGTGTATTCAAGATCTGATTAAAATTATCAGTAGTTGGTTGGAAGCATGGCTTCTCAGCATAACAGCATGACTGCAGTCCATTAATGGTCGGGAACTCTTGTGTATCATGTTCTGTGCACAGTCAATGACACTGTAATCAAGCCAGTGGTTATCAACCTCGCCTTATATTCTCCTGATCGCATCTGCCGACAAATTCATCCCAATTTGCTTTATATTACTCTCTATGCTGTTTTGAATCTCTTTCACTGAAGGCTCTGATGGAGGTTGTTCAGTGACATCCTCGACATTCTGTTCTTCCATGGGCTGTATCTTTATCACAGGCTTTTTTTTCTTTTTGTCACTGATTTTGATATCACCTGGACATGGTAAACTTCACCTCCCTTTGATCGAAATGGAACAGTCTTGTTACATTTATAATATAAAAAAAGATGGTCAACATCTGAGATAGACTGAGGAAAACACCGGCGTGTTGCCACTGGTTCCTCTGCCAAGGGTAATTCTAACTCCATGTTACTATAATAGTGACGAAAATCAGTTACATAACTTACCTTACGTTAGTTACCACAGAATTGTCCGTGACAGTGCCGAAGTTTCTGTGTTTTGTTAATAATACTACAGACATTTCCCTACGTTTCCAAAATTTCCGTTATTCTATGAAAGTTCCATGTTTTGTCAATTAACCTCCTGGCTACAATATTTAACCTTACCTGTTTGTCACTCTCAAGCTCTTTAAGCTAACGACGCTTTGAACAATTCAGCCCTGGTAAATAAGCTCCCTTAGCCTACACTGTAATTAAGTTTTACCGCTCTCTGGACAGATTCAGCGGATGACAAATTGACGATTTTTTTTTTTTTTTTAGTATTATTTTTTCCAACAAGGAAACCGTGCTTGACATTTCATGCAAACTGTTTCCTTCGAAGACACTTTGCATGAAACCCCTAAAATTCTTTACTTGGAAAAATAAGAAAAAAACATTTCAAAATGTTGTCATAGATCATTGTCTGTCTTTAAGTGTCTAACTAATTAGTGATGTATACAAGATGGCTTCTTTAAAAAGAATACAAATGAAAGGTTTGCTGCTTTCTGTTGAACAGAACAAAATGAGAAGGGAACTGTTCTGTTTATTATGTAATTACTATAATACAATATGAAACAATATAAAATGTGGCATACAGATACAAAATTACTGACAAAATATGACAACCAATATTCTAGGTTTAGCACTCTCTACGCAAATACAGCAGAAAAAAACATTTCAAAATGTTGTCATAGATCATTGTCTGTCTTTAAGTGTCTAACTAATTAGTGATGTATACAAGATGGCTTCTTTAAAAAGAATACAAATGAAAGGTTTGCTGCTTTCTGTTGAACAGAACAAAATGAGAAGGGAACTGTTCTGTTTATTATGTAATTACTATAACACAATATGAAACAATATAAAATGTGGCATACAGCTACAAAATTACTGACAAAATATGACAACCAATATTCTAGGTTTAGCACTCTCTACGCAAATACAACAGACGACAAAATGATGATATTTTTCTTATTTTTCCCAGACAATAGGCTATGTAGATTTGCATAAAAAGCCAAAGACTATTTCCAGGGGAAAATAAGAAAATATTACAAAATGATTGTGCTGACATGTCTACCCAGCATGCTAAACATTTATAAACAAACACACTGTAACACCTTTACAATAGGGTTCGTCACAGCACAGTTGTGGATATAAGACCAAGTGTGTAGGTCATATAGAAAAATTACCATAAAGGGTCATTGTCTACATAATCTATACATTTTTTTGATTGGATACATCACGGTTATTTTACCCAACGTGGTTTTAATTTACATAAACAGACAGAAACGAAACAAGTTTATTGAAACTGACCGAAATGAACTCTAGCATTTGTGGATGTAAACAAGAGTTCATTCCAATATCATTATTGTGCCTCCTGCTGTTGCTTTTGATGCTACTGAGATGTTCAAATGCTTTAAAAAGGTTAATTTTGTCCACGGATTGCAAGTTTGCCATCTGTGCAGTTTCCTGCCTCATACACTTTTGCGAAAAGAGGTTTCACTGGACACAATGTACGTTTTTGTTACTTGGAAGTTTGCAACCTGTATGTTTTCACCACCCAACATGATAAAAGTAGTTTAAAAATGTACTTGGATGAGTAAATTCAAATGTTTAATATATACTATATACATTAGAAAAGCAAATTATAAGATACCTAAAAATACATTTACGAATTACAAACGAAACGCCCTAGACCAAATTGCCCCTATTAAAATTGCCCCAGGCCAAATAGGCCCCAAGTACTGTTACTAAAACGGCCACATAAGTATGAACAGTTTATGATAAAAAACAAAATTTACTAAGGCCAAAAACAAATAATCATTAGATTCTCAGGCCCCGCCGCATGTACCAAAAAGTCTGCGCATAAGCCTTTTTTTTCCGTGTCCAATAAAAAAAACACATCCGCGTCTAGATACAGCATGCCGGTGCGTCGCGGTTTTTAAAATCCTAGTTTTAGATGCAACCGTAGCATACACGGTCACGTAAATGCTTGAATTATTGATTATTTCATTGGATTGAACCATGCGAGTAAGCGTTTTAGCACCATCATTGATCAAAATGTCTGCCGAAGCACAAGTTGTGTAAATAAAACTTGTGTTTCCTTTGTTTTCAAAGCAGATGTCTCAGATTTCCACCCAGATTTCATCGGGGGCTACGGTGCATCTGTCCTGGGACATTATAGGCAGTTACGAAAAAGACGGCACAATTGCCGAGTTGTATAACGGCATAAAATCGGGATCTGAAGTATCGACTTCTGGTCCTTCTCGGATGAATTATCAAACCACGATGTAAGTGCGTCAATCGGACACCCCACAGTGGACACATTCGACAGAATATCTCTGAATTCCCTCTCTGAAGCTATATAAACCTTTGGTAGATATTTTAAACTGGAGATGCACAAACTGATTTTTATAGTATACTTTATATGTAATAATTATAGGGACATATAAAAAAGTTATCCTCAGTACTTCTCCTTATCTTGAGCTATGTCTAGGTGTCCAAAAATTAAGTATTTTTATGGTAATAATATTATAAAACGCATTTCATGAAACGAGTCCTTTTAAGGGTTCATGTAATAAAAAAAAAAAAGTTCCCTCGCCTGTTCCGTGAGTAAAAAAAAAAGAAAAAAAAATTCCTGCCTGCCTCATCTGTTTTTGCCAAAAATGGCCTGAGAATCTAATAATTAATTTTTTTTGGCCTAAATTGCACTATTTTACCAATATAATTGTGTATTATGGTTTTTGGAATGCTTAAGGATAATCTGCCGGCTGCCCAAACATGGCGGCGCAATTTGCCACCTGTACACGTCATCATAAAATATCAACAAAAATCACAAATGAAATGCGTATCTCATAAATTCAACTGATAACTTAAATGTCAGTGCATATCAAGTGCTTATCAAGAGATAAAAATGCATTTTATAAGTATGAAAAAACTAACCTTCTAACTTGTGCAAATTCGGGACCAGAAAGGTTCCTTTTCTTTTTCATAAAAGAAAATGACACTAGTACTTTATGTATTCATGGAAAAGAAAAAGGAAATGTTTTGTCTCAAATTTACACAAGTTAGAACGTAAGTTTTTTCATACTTATAAAATGCATTGGTATCTATTAATAAAAACTTGATATACCCTGACATTTAAGTTACCAATTCAATTTGTGAAACACGCATTTCATCTGTGATTTTTGTTGATATTTTATGAAGACATGTACAGGTGGCAAATACCACCGCCATGTTTAGTCAGTCGGCAGATTAACCATTTTTTAAGGCATATTCATTCATAAACTTTATTTTAGCATGTGTAGAAATATTACCAGGGAATTTAATATCTAGTTTGCATACCACCTGTTACAGTACTTAATAGCATAAAAACTGTTGAAAGGGGCCTTTCCAATGAATGATTCGGCCAATGTAAGCTAGCGTCCATAGTTACCAGAGCCTGACATTGCGCGAAACTGATTGGTTTCCATTGGATAGCTTGCGACGAAATTATTATGGTCAAGTACATTAGATAAAGCACGGCTAGAACTGTAAAGACAAAGAATTTAAATTTACCATGCTTCTCTTTGACTTGAATGAAAGCGGGAATGTATCTCAGGAAAAGGAACTCTGTATCAGAGTCAATGATCAATAACTGCAACTGCACTTGCGCCCGGGCACTTGCGATGGTGTCCCACTGGAACAGCTGCAGTTATATCAATGTACACAGCCTCGCACATGTCGAGTATAAGGAATCCCCTTAAACCAACGAACATACAAAAAAAAAAAAAAAAAAAAAACTTAAAGTGTCAAGTTTTCTGACCCAGACAATTAAAGTTCATGGGCAAGAGGAGACAATGGGTATCTCATATGGTTCATCCTATCTACACAGCTGTCGGCCTATTCAGTGCACCTAAGGATTTGAGCTGAATTTAAAAAATGTTTGCTAGACCAGTTTTAATTTTTAAATGTACTAGAATGAAGAATAATATATTATAAATAAAACAAGTTTATTTTCATTTAATTTCTTCTTCAAATTTAGCAGATAATAATCCCTCAACTTTATCACCCCCTTGTTTGTGTGTCATAAAAAATGTCTGCCAATGTCGCACACCTGTTAGAATTTTGCCTGTTGCCTTGGACATAAAGAATGTTTTTAGATTAAAGATACATTTCTATGATCACTAATCAATTCAGAATATATTTGTGCCATTTTCATTGTTCACACTGACAAAACCACCTTTTAAATTTCACGTTCAGGGAAAAGGGTCCTTTGGTTTTAGTGAAAACAGTTCATTTTCCTCATTATTTTGAAATACTCCTGCTTTCCCATGCAGATTGTAATGGCCATGTACCTTTTGATATGTTTCATCGCATACGCCCACAAAATGATACTTTGGGATTTTTTGGGAGAAAATATTTGAGTGAGCAGCATTGGCAGATGCGCCACATTAGGCTACACGGCTGTAGATATGGATACTGTATTATGTCAAACGTCTATCCATTACGAAAACATGCCTATTCAAATATACTGAAAATTTTATGACCAAAAAATTGAAAATTTTCAGATAAAAAATTCTGATATTTTTCATATTTCTGCTCAAAACATAGATTGTGGGTACTCGTTAGAACCGCCTCGCCGAGGCGGTTCTAACGAGTGCCCATAATCTATGTTTTGAGCAGAAATAAGACAAATAATGTATACCCCTGTAAAACACAGTTTTACTGCATAAAAGTGGGGTTTAAGGGGGTCAAAATTATATAGTCGTGTTTTCGTGATCCTATCTATCTATCTATCTATCTATCTATCTATCACGACTCGATCAGCTCTGACCATTATGTTGTTATGCGCGGCGCTAATTTAGAATTTAACTTAAAAAGGGGGCGAACATTTGGGTGGACCATTAAGACTATTTGCAATAAGCTAAACAGAGGCATGTTAAAGCACATACCTCTGTTATAGAAGTCTAAATTAGTACTTTAAACTTCTCGGTGTTTCAACAGAGACCACTGACGAAGAAATACCATTCCACAATGGAATAGTACGAGGGAAGAAGGCATTTTTAAGAGCGTCAGAATATGAAAGAAATCGTGTATACTGTAAGTTGTGTCACGCTCTAGTCTGTGCAAGGTGTGTGCTCAAAATGCTCACAACTGAAATTAGCAAAGTCGAGTCACCAACAACTATTCTCTATAATCGTAACCTTGAGGACTTTCACTTTAGATTAGTAAAATGTGGTGAAACTTGGCTTCAAAACTATGATCCAGAAAGTAAAAAGAGTCATTGGAGTGGAAGCACATGAGGTCCCAACGGACCAAGAAGTTCAAAGCGTCTAGATCTTGCGGGAAGATTATGATCACTGTGTTTTGGGATAGCAAAGATATAATCCATAGATTATCCATAGATTACGAGTATTTAGCACAACAATAAATAGTGAATATTATGCCAGTTTGTTTATAAGGGCACGTCGATCAGTCATCTTCATCTTCGTCTTCCAGTTCAGTGCAAGATCCGTGCGCATGGTCGCAAGTGCAAACCTTAGAACATCCGTAAAGGAGGGCTTTCTATTTACTGTTTAAATGCAGGTTAAAACGGCACGGCCTTGGGATATCAGCACAGATGAGGATCTTGAAAGTATTTAGTGATGGTGCTGATACAGTGCTGGCAGGCAAGGCATTCCAGACCCAGATTGCATTTGGAAAGTTGAGCTCTTTGTTGGTACCGGCTGAGCAGCATGGTACTAGGAATCATTGTTGGTTACCTCTAGTTGGTGCTTCTACAGTTGTTAGATACTAGTCTGCTGGACTTAAAGGTCCCCTTGTCCAAGATCTTGCATAATCAAAGTGACACTATTAGTTCTGCTGCAGCCGTTGAAGCAGAACCCAGCGACCCGTCTCTTCACAGCTTCCACTTTGGATGAGTTGGTGTGTAGGTCCCATGTCAGTCGTAACGGTGTAATTCAGCTGGTGAAGAGCAAGGGAACAGTATCTGCCATTCCTTTCCCCATTCTTGAAGATGATCAAGGTCAGTCTGTAACAACTCTATGTCTTGGTTGCCTTGGATCGCTCTGTACAGTAGACAAGCATAAAGACGAACAGTCGTACTGTTGAGAAAACTCTGGATTTCAGGTTATTTTGAGCTAAAAGAGAAAGGATACAGTTTCTAATTTCATAATGATAGGACTAGGCAGCAATGAGTTGATGCCAAATTTCGTAAGTTAGATAAAGTGGTCTGTAGTTGGCAGCCTTGCTTTTTTCTCCTTCTTGAGCAGTTGGGTGACGTTGGATCTCTGTCTTCTGGAACTTGACCTTGATCACACGATGCTTGAAATATGAGTGTTAGAGCAGGGACAAGAGAAAGCATCATTTATTTTAAGAACCGGAGAAATCTGATCTGGACCGCTTGCTTTGTAAGGGTCCAGTCCTTCTAGAGCTTCTTCACTCCATTAATCCATTTATGCCGAGTGGATATTTCTATTTTAACTATTTGGACAAGTTCATTTCCTATATAAGGGGTGTCTGGTTAGTTTTGTTAATTATTGTCATGTTTTATAGACATATTTGAACTTAATGCAAACAGTGTAGACCCTGCGTTCTGCGGCGTCTGATCTGGGTCTACAATGTTTGCCAAATTCCCTTTTATGGTACGCTAGGCTTTTATGGGTTAAACTGAATGACAATAGGTGATGCAGTTTTAAATAGTCTTGGACCCATATGGGGAAGAAGTGCAGTCTTCTCCAGTCAAGGAGGTCATAAATTACTGGGTGAGGATCAAAGATAAACTTCATGGCAAAGAGGCGTGGTGTTCTTGTGCAACAGGACAATGACAAAACTTAGGCATGGTGTGCAACAGGACAATGACAAACTTAGGCGTGGTGTTCTTGTACAACAGGACAATGACAAAACTTAGGCGTGGTGTGCAACACGACAGTGGCAAACTTAGGCGTGGTGTTCTTGTGCAACAGGACAATGGCAAACTTAGGCGTGGTATGCAACAGGACAATGACAAACTTAGGCGTGGTGTTCTTGTGTAACAGGACAATGGCAAACTTAGGCGTGGTGTGCAACAGGACAACGGCAAATTTAAGCGTGGTGTTCTTGTGCAACACGGCAATGCTTCAATTCACACCAGCCAAATTGCAATGGTTATTGTAAAGCATTGTGGATTCCATTATTCTTATCCTTGTATAATGTTTCATGCCTGGTGAATAAATATCTTATCTTGACGTCGAAACGGCGTTATTCCGATGTTGTGTATTTACTTGGCGCGATGCATAAATACGAACAGTCAGGATATGCATTTTTCGCACGTTGCTGACCAGTAGATGTAAGTTTGACTAAAGATTTATATAAGTCATGCCAGGCTAAAAATGCCCGTATCGCACATACGAAGAGTACAGGCCCAGATCAGTCTGTGCAACAACGCAGTCTGAATATGGTCCTTGTTCTTGCCAGCAGATTCTACAGTGTCCAGCTGCAGGCAAGTGAAAGCTTAGACCATCTGGGCTTTCACTATTCACTTATGCAATTAAAAAGGTCCCTTTTTGGACTGGCTCTGTCCATCTTTAACTTTGAATGCGGTATTTACCGTAAATGTTCCGACATTTTCACTTTCACTCCATACCATACTTGTCCTAAAATTTGAACAAGTCCATTTTACTACCTACTAATGTGTATAAAACTGCTGGATGAATGACAAACAGTGTAGACCCAGATCAGCCTCCGCGTTCTCGGCGCCTGATTTGGGTCTTGACTGTTTGCTCAGACTTTTCGGTCTGAATACTTAGATTAAATACGGTATAGCTGGGATATCGTAACCGCAAAGTAATCTGTTAACGAAAAGTCATTTCTTTACAAAACTATGAATGAAATATTTACCAGGTTCAGCTAATCTCTGGTTATTTAAACATAAGTGGGACTTTATTTCGAAACCCAAGTCCTCTATAAGCAAAAAATATTCAGGCAAACTAAGAGAATAAAGCTAGTCCTATTCATCCATACAGCCGCCTCAGGATCTTTACTACTTTTCATCGACAATTCTATAAGCTCGCTATACTGTGTAGGCAGCTATCGAAGCCCCATAGCAGTCTGTGGTTAAAACAATTTGGATCTTGGAACGGGGAAATGTTCTTTTTTACCAGCGCGGACTTAAAATGGATTACAGCCAATAATACTACTATTATAGCTTGGCCAATAGGTAAATCTCCAACTTATCGACGAAGTGCAAAAGATCAGGCTGACCAGTTGTTCAAAATTTTCAAAATAAAAAAAAGGATCAAAATATTTCTGACGTACTGAGTCGGGAACGTTTGACTCAGTGAAACGCAGACCCTGGTATTTTCACATTGACTTTTATCCAAAACAGGGAAGTTTTACTGAGAACGCGGCGTCTGATCAGGGTCTACACTGTTTATCATTCATCCAGAAGTGTTTTTATATATCAGTAGGCAGAAAAATGGGCTTATATAGTCAACTATTAGAAAGAAAGTATGGTAAGGAGTTAAGGTATCCCAGTCTATAGAGTGAATACGGAAACTGTTCCTTAAGATACCTTTATATGGCACTTGGCAATAACACCACTGATTTTATTAGATATTGATAGGGATTCAACGATCTTTGCAATAAATTATACCATTGAAAAATTCGCAGAACATTACGAAAACACGCCTATTCAAATATATTGAAAAATTCACCTCTAAAAACTTAAATCAATTCAGATAAAAACCCTGATATTTTTCATATTTCTGCTCAAAACATAGATTGTGGGTACTCGTAAGAACCGCCTCGATGAGGCGGTTCTAACAAGTACCCACAATGTATGTTTTTGAGCAGAGATAAGAAAAATAATGTATACCCCTGTAAACCCCAGTTTTACTATATAAAAGTGGGGTTTAAGGGGGTCAAAATTATATAGGCATGTTTTCGTGATAAAATATTTTCTTTTTCTTTTTTTTTCATTAGAATATTCTGAAGCTCGTCACACCGGCACTGCATTTGCAGTTCTATCTAAATTTCGTAGTATCGGCCACAACGTGAGAAAACGTACCTTCTGTAATGTGCCCCCAACGAAGAATCAAATCAGTCTGATGCGCAGTCTGATCAGTCTTCGTTGTCCGCTTGAAGAAACTTTGCATCTTGCGCTGTCCAAGATACGCTCAGTGAAAATTCTAATGAGACTGCGCGGATGCGCAGGCTGATCTAAATCTTCACTAAGCGCACATGCCCGTAGGTATGTCTTCTGAAATTGGGGCTCGTGTGTGCATATGGCATATCTCAGCAGACACCTTAAAATAGCTATACCAGAGATTATGACAGAATGAAATAAACATGACTGGTAATGCTAAATGGTACCTTACGGCATAGGCGAATAAAATAAGCGTAATCAAGCAGACCGCAGATAAGAAGCCGGGATATTTTGTTAAAACAGCTTCCATCACGAAAACACGCCAATATAGTTTTGTCCCCCTGTAAACCCCACTTTCATATAGTAAAACTGGGGTTTACATTAATTTTCTTTCTTGTGCTCAAAACATAAATTGTGGGTACCCAAGTACCCACAATGTATGTTTTGAGCAGAAATATGAAAACTACCAGAATTTTTTTATCTGAAAGTTTTCATTTTTTGGTGGTAAAATTCAATATATTTGAATAGGCGTGTTTTCGTAACGAACTCTATCCACGGACGTATAGAGCTGATTCTAACTAGTACCCACAGTATACGTTATTATTATTATTATTATTTATTTTTATTTATTTATTTTTTTATTTATTTTTTTTTTTTTTCATTTTTTTTTTTGTTGTTGTTGAGAAATGAGCAAAAATAATATCAGTGTTTGTGGTCGCCGGAGCTGTGATAATCGTGATGCGTACTTCAGTCATGATCTTCCCAGTAAGCATTCTACATAAATCAATAGCGGGCCGTTATCGGCTCGTCAGGGTAGCTGACGGGTCGATAACGGCCCGCTGTAGATTTATACAGAATTCCTACTGGGTTTGCGGCTAAGCGCCATGCTTGCACACAGAAAACACATAACATCGCAACAACATCGTTCGACGTCATGCGACGTCGAAACGACGTTACTGCCACGTTGCATGGTACAAGGCACTGATATTCTACAAATAACCCTACATGGACATGGTCGTACCGATAAGATAAGCAGCTTGATCGCATGTTCTTGAGGAACTATTTTTATTCTGTTGCTTACTGCGGTTTGTATGAAAAACATCTGGTTTCTGTAATCTGCAATTAAAATCATAATCATCAGACCGCACACCTCAGAGTTGCGGTCACAAACAGGTGCACACCGACTGCCGCAATTGCTATGCATTTACGGTTTGCAATTAAGGACCAAGTAATTATCAATGAATACATTATTGGTTAGTTGCATGAAGGAAAAAGAATGATAAAATACCGTATTCAGGTATTTAGAAGAGTATTTGGACACCTTAATTTCTTAGTATAGGTTATCCTTTTTGCAAACGCATTACTGTTTCTTTTCCTCAGCACTGGCTTTGCTCACATCTTTAACCTTGGTTACTTTATTTACCCTTACTGGTACTAAATTTGAACAAGTTCGTTTCCCTCATGATTATCATTGACCATTGAAATCAAACCCCTCGTTGGACGAAATTTTACAGCCGCGCTGTTTTTGTCGTTAAGACGTCAGAGTGCCGTGTAAAGAGGGTTATCTGTAAAACCTAGACTAAGGACATTAGCAAAAAGTGCAGACCTGAAACGCGGCGTCTGATCAGGGTCTGCACAGTTTGATTAAATTACAGGAAGTTAAGGATTAAATGAAACAGTTTTAAGTCCCCGTTCAATTTTCGGAGCCTACACTCAAAGACACTAGTGCTATCAATGCTTTGATGCTAACTCTTGACGTCTGAAATTGCTGGATGAGTAGCAAGCAGTGCGGCATCTAATCTGGGTTTACACTATTTGCTCGTACATGTCTCCCCAAATACTTAGGATACATATGGTCTATGTAGCAGAAAATGCCTACATGTAGCTGAACATGCACAATTTAAGCTGTCTGAGAAGAGAATTTAATTCGCTGTTTTAGTGGGCGATGCTGTATACATATTCTGTAAACACACGCACGCACGTACGATTTTACAACAGGTGGGGAAATCACATATTTACAACATGATTAACATATCCGAGGTTTGTTGAGGCTGTTAACTTCCAAACTAATCTCCATGAAACGGGTCAACACCCATTCACTCACTGAGGGTATTGTGCAAATCGACAAAATAACTCATCATGAAAACATGCCTATATAATATTGAACCCCTTAAACCCCACTTTTATATAGTAAAACTGGGGTTTACAGGGGTATACATTATTTTTCTTATTTCTGCTCAAAACATAGATTGTGGGTACTCGTTAGAACCGCCTCGGCGAGGCGGTTCTAACAAGTACCCACAATCTATGTTTTGATCAGAAATATGAAAAAACATCAGAGTTTTTTATCTGGAAATTTTCAGTTTTCAGAGGTGAAACTTTCTATATATTTGAATAGGCGTGTTTATGTAATGACTGGGGTTAGACAAATCAAATCATCCGAATTTTCAGTTAGACATATTCAGTTAAATATTACTAGATTAATGATCATGTTTTCTTTTTTTTTAGTTTTTATTTCTGTGTGTCTGGAAAGTCTCAGTTGTGAAGAAACTGATAGCTTTCATTGAAAATGTTAAGACTTTTATTGGATAAACAACAACTTGCCTAATATTCCTAGTAACGTTAGCTATTACGTTAACAAACCGATGCAAGTCATACTTCTTTGATAAAGAAATTTTGGATAAACAACAACTTGCCCGATATTCCCAGTAACGTAAGCGATTACCTTACCAAACATTATGTAAATATGCACTTTTTGCAATAGCTTTAGATAGGCTATTGTCAGAAAAAAAATATACATAAAACATGTAAGGGTAATTATTGGATGCGTTTCACAGAGGCGTTTCTAATGAGAACCCATAAGACAACATATGTTTTGTGGCGAATTCTAACACAGCGCGGCTATATAGGCAATGGAGAAAGCCAGCGATTTATTCTGTAACAAATCACTGGGCGGAAGAGCGCGACCGTCATCATTTTGACACATTGCTTACGTCAGTCTTTGTTGCCTCGACATTAGATGGTCTAACGTCGTTTTTTTTTTTTTTTTTTTTTTTTTTTTTGAGTCAACAACGTAAGAAATGCAAGTAAATATCAGCGTTACAGTCAAAACTGTTGGCAGGATTTCTTAATGCAATGGAAGAATCTGAAGGATACAATTACTTTTTCGTCGTTTTCTATGTGTTAGAATCGAAATAGATCAGCTCTTGCGCGTGATTTGTTGAGCACTAAATCACAGTTTATTGGTTAGTTGTAAGTAGATAAGTCATTCGTGCTCCGCGCTCGTGATTAGATCTACTTTACAACTGACCTCCAAACAGTGATTTATTCCTCAGCAAATCACTGCTGAAGCTGATCTATTTCTTAAATACATTACGGAAACGTGCCCATCAAATATACTGAAAATTTTACCACCAAAAACTGAAAATTTTCAGATAAAAAAACTGATATTTTTCATATTTCTGCTCAAAACATATATTGTGGGTACTCGTTAGAACCGCCTCAGCGAGGCAGTTCTAACGAGTACCCACAATCTATGTTATTGAGCAGAAATAAGGCAAATAATGTATACCCCTGTAAACCCCAGTTTTACTATATAAAATTGGGGTTTAAGGGGGTCAAAATTATATAGGCATGTTTTCTTGATGAGATAAAAAAAAAAAAAAAACAAAAAAAAAACAAAAAAAAAAACAACAACATCTATTTATGTGGATACCCCACTTATCTAGAGCTATGTAAGCCATGGTAGTTTCACCATACAATATGAGAAATGAGAAAGATTTTGGTTATTAATTATTCGTTTTAAGCCAGATTTATTCAGAACAAATAATTACAAAGGATTTATCAAATAAAACTTGTTAATGTAACGATTTCATTACTCTGTACACGTCCTTTGTTGTTGTTGTTGAAAACCGTTTGCAGAAGTGCTGCCACATTTACGTACAACTCCTAGGTGACTGGAGTAATCACAACATGTTTCACCTACATTCACTCAAATGAAAGAAATTGATAAAGACCATGGTTGCCATGAATGATTCGTACTATGAGACAGTCAGAAAACTTGGCAATGGACCTCTGTACCTACGCGCGCTGTTTTTTGACAAGTACTACAAATAGAATAGGCGGAGATGTTAGCGTTAAATTTCATCTTTTTACTGGACTGTCCAATTATTAATATTTTATGATCTTTGTTCAGGTGTCAAAATCATCTCGATTAAACAGAGGATAATAATTAATATTTGCTTTCTGTATTATAAGGTTGATGATTCTTACAAAAAAATGTACATAAACGAAAGTTTAGTGAACCCCACCTTATATGTCATTGAAAGTCTTCGTATATATTCATACCATTTGCTAAAAGCAATATACATTAATAGCACTAAATATATGGTACATGCACAGACATGCCTGAGCAAACAGGATATACCCAGACCAAACTCAACAATGACTGAACAGGGTCTACACTGTTTACGGCTGATCCAGCAAAGTGTAAAACAACATCAACAGATAATGAACTTGACCAGTGCAAGTTTTACGACAAGAAGAGATATACGGTAAATTCGGCAATTTGGAAAAAAGACACAAACAGTGAGATCTTTGGCTACTTACCAAGTAAGCATTTTTCATAAATCTAGCTGACGATAACGGCCCGCTATAGAATTTTTTTTTTTTTTTTTTTTTTTTTTTTTTGATTTGGGTTTTCACTTATATCGAGCCGATCGTTCATCGAAGGTGGGCGAAAATCGGAGTACCCGGAGAAAAACCACCTGACCATCCGTAAGCAGAACTTGGCTTTCCCACATATGACCCGAGCTAGGCTCGAACCACAGCGGTGAGAAACCTAATGGATTAAGAGTCAACTCTCTTATCCACTAGGCTACGGGGGCCCGCCCCGCTATAGATTTATAAAGAATGCTAGCTGGGTACGAAGCCACTAAGATCACTACAAGGCGTCGTTTATTTTATTTTATCCACTATGGGAGACTCATAAACAGGAGTTTAGAAATCCATAAATCATTTTTTGGATCGATTGTTTAAAAGTATACAAACGCCTAAATTTCCTTAAGGTAGTTGTCCACGTGATTATCATTGACCAATGTAATCAAACCGCGCGTTAGACGCAACCCAGTTATCAGGTATTTACAGCTGTGATTTTCTTGTCGCTGTGACGTCAGAGGGTTATCTGTAAAACCTGGACTGGGACATTTAGGTCATTGTCAAACTGTGTAGACCAAGCTCACATGCCGCAGCATGCGGCGTCTGACCAGGGTCTGCACTGTTTGCTTAAATCAAAGGAAGTTAGGGTTGAAAGAAACAGTCTTAAGTTCCCATTTAGGACCATTTTCCCAGCCTACACTCAGAGACAATTGACTCACCCAGTGCTGTCAGTGCTTTGATTGAAATTTCTAATATTTAATCCAAAACAGCTGGAAACCTTCCTGGCTTTGATTAGCTGTCACAGCAACTGAAAGGCCCAAAGAATTAAATAGGAGAATTGTCAAGCTCACTCAGAATTCGCTTTGCCAGTTGTGTGTGGAGCATCTTTGGGAGAAGAGCTTTCAAATTTGCGAAAGTTGTTGGAGACAAATGGCATCCACGATGGTCACCTTGACCGTGTATGGAAAACCTTTTCATGGTAACTTCTCTAAATATGTCTAGCAATTTGCTAAAACCGCATATGGAACAGCTTTCGGACAAGCTCTCTCTGGCCCCAAGGTTATAAAAAAGTTTTATGCTCAACTCAACAAAAGTTGGCATTTTCATATTTATTAGCAGAGAAATTTTATGCTCAGCTAGGTTTACCAAGAAAGAATTGGCAATTGTTAGTAATTTGAGACTTATTAGCATGAAAAATTTCATGCTCAGTTGAGTTGGGCATGAAAAACGTTTTATAACCTCGGGGCCAGATTAGCAAACATGCTGAGATTCAACACCCAAGATGGCAATCATGGCCATATATATTAGCCTCTCACGTAGGACAAAATGTTCCTAAGTAAGCATTATTTGGTCATGCAAACATAAAAAAAAGTTTTTTTTCCAAGACTACTAAGTCTTTTAAACTTAATTTGCATTTGAACAATCACTGGTACATTTTCTATATTGTGATTTTTAGAACTGTTGACCAAAACGGTCGTCATGACATATGGTGAAAATCTTTCTTACAACTTCTGACTTAGCACATTACATTGCGACGTCAGCACCATACGGCAAATCAGACAATTCTAAATGCCTTCAGCTGATGATTTCATGTTAATGCTTGCACGAGAGTCTCCTGTATGTGCAGAGTGAATAGACCACTAAGAGCTGAAAGTTAAACCTGAACTCGCTGTAACTTTAGGAACTGTTGAAATCAGCACAAAACTGCACTTAGACAACATAATTAATATTAAGGTTCTCCTCATAACCAAAAGGTAATATGCAGAGCTCTTTTTTAGCCAGCGCTTATATGCGCATGTGAGAGGATCGGATCCATATGGGCCTAATTCCGTTAAAGAATACCCATAAACTGAGATTTTATATAGCTGAGGTGATTATGAACTATCAGTATTCAGTTGCACCTGTGTCTACGAAACATTCGCTATATCGATATCCATGCATTCATAAAAAAAGTTTTATGCTCAACTCAACAAAAGTTGGCATTTTCATATTTATTAGCAGAGAAATTTTCATGCTCAGCTAGGTTTACCAAGAAAGAATTGGCAATTGTTAGTAATTTGAGACTTATTAGCATGAAAAATTTCATGCTCAGTTGAGTTGAGCATGAAAAAAGTTTTATAACCTCGGGGCCAGATTAGCAAACATGCTGAGATTCAACACCCAAGATGGCAATCATGGCCATATATATTAGCCTCTCACGTAGGACAAAATGTTCCTAAGTAAGCATTATTTGGTCATGCAAATATTAAAAAAGTTTTTTTTCCAAGACTACTAAGTCTTTTAAACTTAATTTGCATTTGAACAATCACTGGTACATTTTCTATATTGTGATTTTTAGAACTGTTGACCAAAACGGTCGTCATGACATATGGTGAAAATCTTTCTTACAACTTCTGACTTAGCACATTACATTGCGACGTCAGCACCATACGGCAAATCAGACAATTCTAAATGCCTTCAGCTGATGATTTCATGTTAATGCTTGCACGAGAGTCTCCTGTATGTGCAGAGTGAATAGACCACTAAGAGCTGAAAGTTAAACCTGAACTCGCTGTAACTTTAGGAACTGTTGAAATCAGCACAAAACTGCACTTGGACAACATAATTAATATTAAGGTTCTCCTCATAACCAAAAGGTAATATGCAGAGCTCTTTTTTAGCCAGCGCTTATATGCGCATGTGAGAAGATCGGATCCATATGGGCCTAATTCCGTTAAAGAGTATCCATAAACTGAGATTTTATATAGCTGAGGTGATTACGAACTATCAGTATTCAGTTGCACCTGTGTCTACGAAACATTCGCTATATCGATATCCATGCATTCATTTTTGGGACTGCATTGAACAACCAGAACTCAGGAATACAAACGGTGATAGGTTGAGAGTAATTTGGAAAGCTCTTCCCTACAATTGTTAATATGACAAATCTTTGATAGCAAGGCTGTAGCAAAGTAAATATACGTACTCACCACATACCCACCATAACCGAAATAGTGTTGAAATGCCAGTAAAATTTCAGACCACTATAATCAACATTAACCATCATCTATAAGGTTAAATATTTGTCAGTCAGTCGGTCAGGACATGCACATACGTGAAGAATGGTAGGTCTTCGTTGTGGGCTGCTTGCTGGGAGTTCTGTGCGGCTACGAAGGCTAATCTAAATCTCCGCTGCTCGCACATGGCACGACGTTGTTTTTTTCTTTTTATCAGGAGCTTTTCATTACGAAAACAAGTCTATTCAAATATACTGAAAATTTTACCATCAAAAAAAAAAAAAAAAAAAAAAAATCAGATAAAAATTCTTATAATTTTCATATTTCTGCTCAAAATATAGATTGTGGGTACCCGTTAGAACCGCCTCGGCGAGGCGGTTCTAACGAGTACCCACAATGTATGTTTTTTAGCAGAAATAAGACAAATAACGTATACCCCTGTAAACCCCAGTTTTACTATATACAAGTGGGGTTTAAGGGGGTCAAAATTATATAGGCGTGTTTTCGTGATGTTTATCATGGAACTCGTCATTCAAAATTCATTGGGCTCCATATTGTAATCGGTACCATGTCTGACTGCAGATCCAGGATCGCAAGTTCGAATACCACGTAACTTTCGTGGAGATTGATCATAAATTATTTCTACGGTCATTCTTCTACGTCTTCTATTTCAAGAAGGACAGTTGTTAGATACCGGTCACAAAGTATGCACACAAAGTACTGGTTGCCCGCTTAATGAACTAAAGCCTGCCGCGAAAAGTGTGAGTAGGTTAACTGATTTGTGCGAGTTACCCTTAACAGCATTGACTGGGCCGTAAAACTCCAAATCAAATCAAACCAACATATACTCTTATTTAGCATTAGCAAAAGATTTGTCTGTACCTGGGTCTCAGCTAGCGTTAAAGAAGGCTAAATTCATAATGCAAATTGCGAAAGCCCGTATTAGACTGCGTGTTTAGACCCGTATTAGACCAGTCTTCAGTCCGTGGGGACGCGGATGCTTAGTTATGTCTTCTTACAAACACCCATTGATTGTATATCTAGAGAGTATATCAGCCAAGTTCTAGCCCCTTTGGGAACTGATCAACCCTATCAAGGGAGATTTGAATTAAACGGAAATTGGTAAATATCGAATTATAGTGTAGGACTGCCTATTTAGATTCCACATGCATCCAGCCCTGCTCCGTCTCTCCCACCCATTTTTGCTTGACGCAGCCACTTTTGTCTTATCGCAATGTTAATTACCAAGTGTTAATTGATAGAAACCAAACAGTAGATGATTACAATGTATGTCTATTTACTTATCTTGTTAAACAGAAGTGGCATCAATTTACCTAGCTGCACTTACCCTTTCAAACTTCGTGTCCTGGTTCCGGAATCATCCGACTGATATGATCGGTATCTGGTCTTTGTTCGCCTCTGTCGACTGTCCACAGTCCACAGACACAGAATTACTAAAAGTACTATAAAGGAAATATTAAATAATTTTCCTCGGGATACTGAGCACAGCATGGCTAGAATTTTATAAGAAGTTCTACTCCAGTGTTATTCCAAGATGACTAATGCTGCTTTCCCATTGATAAAATTTTGATCAACTTCCTAAAGTAATCCGGTGAAATCGCAAACACTCTATACTTTCATTACGGAAAATATTTTACGAGCTAAATTAACTGATTCCTGGCTGTTACGTTCACGCTTAGCATTCTGGGTAAAAAATTCAACAGATGATATATTGAAATAGTTTTCTTATTTTTCCCAGGAAACAGGTTTTGATATTTCATGCAAATTGTCTCCCGCATGAAATATCAAAGCCTGTTTTCTGAAAAATAAAATAAGAAACATATCATCAGTTTGTCGTCTGCTGAATTAGCCCAGAGAGCGGTAAAGTTAACTGAAACATTTGGCAGCGGTATCTACCTATGCAAAAAGTCCCTACACTTGTTTTCATCAAACCGATTATATCAGCCAGTTTCACAGTTGGAGTAATCAGCTTTTAAGCTGAAAGTGCAGAATTTAAGTGTATATGTGTATACGAATTTAGGTTAAGATTAAAATTCCACTTCAGAAATGTTTTAAAACATACAGTATTCAAATCACAATTAACGAAAGAATCCACCATTTAATGATATTCAAACAAACGAAACTTGTACATAGGAATGTTATCTGGGCCAATTCAAGGATGTTTAAAGCACGTATCCCAATTATAGCTTTCCCGGTTTCAAAAATACTTTATACATATATCAAAATAAAATAGTGAACAGTCAGCAGAGACGACAGCATTTATCAACCCAACACTGGAATTTCATGTTTTCTCGTACCGCCAGATTATTCTATCAATACTTACCCACTTAAAATACCATTGTATCAAATCTGTTACAATATTGTACACAAAAACTGAAAGAAAAATACTCTTAAGAGATTATTAAATACCGGTCGAGACCTTAAATCTTATAAATTTCTATACTGAAACACAGACTTGACACTGAATTTTATTAGGGCTATCGGAGTGACACAGACAGTTTGAATATGTCATTAGATATCATAGTAGACGGGACTTTTGTTGAATAAGCAGATGTAGACGACAAGGAATGTGACATAAGAGAATTATTTGAACGTCCAGATTGTGTTATATGGGTCAAAAACTTTGACAGTTTGACAAGTGTCAGGGCCCAGTTGTTCAAAGCGTCGTTAGCTTAACGAGCTCGTTAAGGGTCATTTCGTTAACTGCTTTAGTGGATTCAATATACAATATTCTGATATTTTTTGCTGAAAAAATGTGAGTAGCTTTTGCACTGCAAAAGCTACTCACATTTTTTCAGCAAAAAATTTCAGCATATTTGCGTATCACTCGATTAAATTTTTAACGAATCGTTAACTAACGAAATCGTTAGTTTTGAACAACTGGGCCCAGGTTATTAACAAGTAGCAGACACATAAAATATCGGCATCTTTATAATAATTTGTGTGCCTTGCCAATCGAAAAAGGATCTTCACTGGATGAAGCGCAGATCGACTGATGTATCGGTGTAGCTCGATTATATCCTGCGCGGTTCACTGAACGGATCCATTCAGAGACTGTGTCTACAGACTCATAAGAGTCCATCGGTACGGAAGTGAACCCCGTGTCTGTAGATTTCGCGTATATTAGAGAGTAGACGTACACATGGCTGAGGCGACTTAAGTACTATAACAAGACCGTGCACATTACCTTAACGTACACTTTACCTTAATGTGTACATTGCATGTATGCTACCATTACGTTTACATTACCATAAAGTTTACATTAAATTACATTAACGCGTACTTTACCATAACGCGTATATTACATTAACGTGTACTTTACCATAACGTGTATTTATCATTCACGTGTACTTTACCATAACGTGCATATTACATTAACGTGTACTTTACCATAACATGTACGTTACATTAACCTGTAATTTATCATAACGTGTGCATTACATTAACATATACTTTACTAGAACGTGTATATCACATTAACGTGTACTTTACCATAACGTGTACATTACATTAACGTATACTTTACCATTCCGTGTATATTACATAAACGTGTACTTTACCATAACGTGTACGTTACCTTAACGTGTGCATTACCTTACATTAACAAATCTGTGTAATTTCACCCACATGTTCCCCTATAATATATAACGGAAGCAGGAGTGTACATAATAAGGCGGCTTTTCAGAATTTTGCAGTTTTGAAATCAGTGATTCAATGTGTGTTTTTTTTACTGATAGCAACCTTTATACTAAATAAACCTGTCTTATTTGCTTAACAACCAAAATATTTCTTATATTCTATATTATTTGAATAAATGCCATGGCTTATATAGCGTGTATATAAGCGAGGTATCATTTTTTTTCTGATTCTGCACTAAACATTATGAAAACACGCCTATTCAAATATATAGAAAATTTCACCTCCAAAAAATTGAAAATTTTCAGATAAAAACGCTGATATTTTTCATATTTCTGCTCAAAACATAGATTGTGGGTACTCGTTAGAACCGCCTCGGTGAGGCGGTTCTAACGAGTACCCACAAACTATGTTTTTGAGCAGAAATAAGAAAAATAATGTATACCCCTGTAAACCCCAGTTTTACTATATAAAAGTGGCGTTTAAGGGGGTCAAAATTATATAGGTATGTTTTCGTGATGTCATATGTTGTGGGTACTCATTAGAAGCGCATCACAGAGGTGTCTTAAATAAATACCATATGGTAGAGATGCTTTTTTTTGCACAGGGTAGATAACTCAAGTGAGAGGTAAGATATTTTATGCCGCGACATATCGTATCCGTCTATGAATTTTCATGACTGTATTTCATGATTTCAGAAGTTATAACCGCAACGAAGTAAAGTGACCCCACGGTCATTATTCTTTAAAAAAAATATGACCCGGTCATAATATTATGACACCCTACGCAAAGTAAAATGACTTTTAAAGAAAGGTGATCCCAGCGCATAATTATAACCCCTCTACACGAAGTTAAATTACGATTTGCCGAGAAGAAAATAACGCCCCGCCCCCCTCTCCCCCTAAGAAAAGTCACTTCGAAGTAAATGGTTCATATTTGAGCCAGCGCACGACAAAACCTAGAATAAGACTTGTGCAACCAGCGAAGATCAGTCTGCGCATCCGCATAGTCAGACCAGATTCTTCGCTGATCGGATGCGTCTTCTACAGCCTCCAGGCTATTCAAAGATGATAAACGAGAACCCTTGCCATACTGGGTGGATGTATACAAGCTGATCTGCGTCTTTGCTGGTTACACTGTCTGATTTCGCGTATATTAGAGAGTAGGTTTTGTCTTGCGCTGGCTCAAAGTTTTCATTAATTGAAATATCGTTTGTGTGAACAGATATCACTGATATCATCAACCCTTTGTAATTCAAAATCGTACCGTTATGCTATAGGATTGTTATGACTGGTTCCCTCTTTTACTTTGTTATTTCGGCATTAAGACACTTCTTCGAATAAGACTTATCTTGCAAAACTTAAACTCTAGAAATCTCGACGATGCATTTGAGGACTCTATAGGCTAGACATACATTGATTTGTTTTCTACTATTTTTTTGTACCATAGGAAACAAAAGAAAACATAAAACCAATGTACCTTTGTAAATTTGTCAAGGTTTCTAGAATACCGCGTCTTGCAAGACCACTCAAATTTAAAGAATTATCTATATGCAGTGAAAAGGACTACACTTAGTTTGAAGAGTTATTTATATGTAGTGAAAAAATGGTAAAAAAGCTAAATGATTCCTAAAGGGGATGAATGCCCCCCCGCTACTGTCAGTTTGGCTTTTTATGGCGAAGTAATTCAAGGTTATGTAACTCTAGCAATAAAAGTTTGCTCAGAGTTCTGTGACCTTTATGCACAAGCCCTGCCTATATTCTTACTTGGCTGCAAGTTTCAAATTATTATCTTGAAAACTGCAGGAGTTGCAGGGATACCAACTCTACTATGCCATGTGTATATGCCAAAAGTTTTAAGTAAATCCAGGGTATGTAACTCTGGCAATGAAAAGTTGATCAGAGTTCTGTGACCTTTTTGCACACGCCCGGCCTACATTCTTACTTTGCTGCAAGTTTCAAATCATTACATTGAAAATTGTAGGAGAGTTGTGGAGACATGAACCCTACTATGTAATGTGCACAAGGCCATATTTCTGAGTAAATCAAGGATATGTAACTCTAGATCTAAATAATTGCTCAGAGTTTTGTGTCCTTTTCTTACATGTCCTGCCTATAGTCTTAATTTGCTGCAAATTTCAAATCATTATCTTGAATTCGTAGAAGTTGTAGGGACACCAACCCTACCATGTCGTGTGTATAAGGCCATATTTCTAAGTAAATCAAAGGTATGTAATTCTAGCACTAAAAAGTTGATCAGAGTTCTGAGACCTTTATGCACATTACCTGCTATATATTCTTACCTTGCTGCAAGTTTCAAATCATGAAAACTGTAGGGGAAGTTGCAGAGACATGGCCCCTACTATGCCATGTGTATAAGACAAGTTTTAAGTAAATCAAGGGTACGTTACTCTACCAATAATGATTTCAGCAGAATTCTGTGACGTTTATATATATGCCCAGTCTATATCCTTACTAAGATGGCAGTTCCAAACCATTACCTTGAAAATTGTAGGAGGAGTTGCGGAGACACGAACAGTACTATAAAGTGGGACGGAAACACGGACTGGCATATGCACGCTTGTAAATTAGTCACTTTGTACGCCGTCGGAGTACTATTGAACAATAAACTGACCTGTTCCGGTAGACAAGTTGACTGTATGTAAACAAACAGCAGAGGAGAAGGTCATTACGTTTACCGTAAGTTAATGTTTTCATTTTACTTTTTGTCGAAAATCGGAAAATGTCATATGCTGTGGCAATGAATGAAGATAATCCTGACACAAGGATCATAGAAAAATCGGAGGAGTCCTACAGATATCCTTTTTGGCGTAAAAAATCCATGGCTTGAACACGCCTTACCGTGATTCAAGCTATCCATGAAATGCAATTTAAACCTTAACTCCGGGACATTAGCAACTTAAATTCAAGTCCATGTTAAAATAAGTTAGTTGCTTAAACGAAGTGATTCCCTTCCGATATACAGAGAAAAAGTTTCTATGCGTATCATTTGACCGGTGGCGTACGATTAAACTAATGGAATTTACTGTGCAATCGAGTACATTTTCGAAGAACCAAGAAAATTCGCTTGTTCTTAACATTTAATACCGTTGATTGCTTTTGGTTTTTTATCAGTAACCTACTTTTTCTTATTCATCATTTAATTCCTTTTCAGAACTTTAGTATATGTCAAAGACTTTGAAAACTCGAGCACTTCCTATATAATCTACATTAGTTAAATTGTACGTCGCAAAGTCAACCTGTACCTAAAAAACTAAACATCTCGTTTTTGCACAAACATATTTAAAAGGCGTGCAATATCCAATGGTTTTACACCAACTTGTGTCATCTTACTAAAATATCATGAAACGCACAACAACTGCATCCTTTGCCTATATGCGTATTGTTCAGTGCATGAGTTTTGGTCGCCAAAAACTATATCTCGAGAAATCTTCGAAGTTTTCCGTTAAAACAAGTGTTATAACAATCTTGTACTGTTATCTCAGCATATGACATTCTCTGATTCTTAGTAAAACACAAAATAAGTAAATAAATTCACATTTTATCCAGCTGATCAGCACTCTAGGAGGTTGTTTACACAGGTCCATAGGTCCACCGGAACAGGTCAACTTATTCCTTTATAGTATACCGTCGGAGTACAAGTTGACCGATTCCCGGGTGTGCTATGGACGTATATATGAATGTAAAACTATTTTCCCTCCTCATTACGAAAACACGCCTATATAATTTTGACCCCCTTCAACCCAACTTTTATATAGTAAAACTGGGGTTTACAAGGGTATACATTATTTCTGCTCAAAAACATTGATTGTGGGTACTCGTTAGAACCGCCTCGGCGAGGCGGTTCTAACGAGTACCCACAATCTATGTTTTGAGCAGAAATACGAAAAATATCAGACTTTTTTATCTGAAAATTTTCCTTTTTTTGGTTGTAAAGTTTTCAATATATTTGAATAGGCGTGTTTTCGTAATGTCCACTTCATGGCGGGGGCATAAAAATGGTGCAAGCATGTCCTGTTACTGAGACACGTGTTGTTAATAGATAGATTCTGATGCAAAACCAAACAAAAACCTATTCACTTTCGTTTAACTTGACTCTGCCTATTCAGACAGAGATTGTGTTCAGTTGATCAAACCCTTCTGCAATCGTTCCGTTTAATAATCTCGACCACGAGTTAGCTATGTCGTTCTCATGAGTTCGCCAAGTCGTTCCCACGAGTTAGTATCCTATTCCCACGACACAGCTAACTAGTTCCCACAAGTTAGCTATGTCGTTCCCAAGAGTTAGTATAACCGATCAAATCATCTGTAATTTCGGGTAGTTTTGATGGGTGGTGGGGGCAAAACAACAAACCTTTCATTAAAATCATCAGTCAAAATAAACACATTGTCATTTATCTTAATTTGTGCATTGACTTTTGAGTTGTGGCCTAGATCTTGCGCGCGATACGTTGTCTTGAGATGGATAACATTTGTTTCAAGTTATTTTAAAATCTACACACAAATGATAAAGTTACAGGTAGGGCACGACATTCTGTTTACCGGAATCATATGACAGGGCATCATTGTTAACTGCAAGTGTTGTTTCCTTGAGCAAGAGACTTTATCCACATTGCTTAGTACTGGTTTCTACCCAGGAAAAAAGAGGGCCACATGGAAGATTAGTACTAAATTACTAAATGTGTTACCCTCTAAAAATAAAGTCGATTATTATTATTATTATTATTGTCTTTCAATGGTCTTTATGATCTTGACCTTTGAGTTAGGTACCTAGGTCTTGCTTGCGACACATGGTTTTGATATTTGTGCCAAGTCATTTTAAAATTCATCAACGAATAAGAGAGTTGTAAAAGAAAGGGGTTACTTTTTCTACAGAATGATGATCGGGGGTTGTTATTCTGTGGGAGTCATATCATTTCGTTACACCAATGACGTAAAGTGACCCCCATAGAATAACGATCCCCCGGTCATTATTCTTCAAAGAATAGTGACCATCCGGTCATAATTTTATGTCCCCGGCCATATTGTCATCGTGGGGTCGTTATTTCTAACGGGAGTCAGTATTTTATAGAAAACGGGTCACTTTTTTCTATAGAATGATGGCTGGCTCGTTATTCTAAGGTAGTCACTTTACATCGTTTCACCGGACACGATTTTCTTACAACTGCAGATAACTAAAAAAAAAACGGAAGAAGCGAAGTTGTCATTGTCATTTGCTACTTATCGTCTAGATGTGATATACCCATCACTAAAGTTTAATGATTGTATCTCATATATGATTGTCATTTCATCTCAGTCATTCAGCTATTGTCCGCCGGCATGGTAGGGCTGTGTTTCGCGACTATAGCCTTTCTTTGGCTTCTCCATATTTTCATTTTTCCATTTTGTACATTTAGTAATGTTGTTACCGGCTCATATCTCTGTTTTTGTGTCGTTCCGTACAGTTCATTGCTAATAATCCGACCGCCTTCTTTAGCTGCCCAGACTGCTTTCAGTTTTCTTTTATGTCTGTGCCTTTATGTGTTTTCTTATTTGCATTAAAACACTGCTTCAAAAATAAGAACGAAGCTGAGTAGCCATAAAGGAGGATTAAGCCCCAAACTCTTCTGCTGTTGACCATTCCAACGTGACATTTCAGTTTTAGTTCCTCTGGTTTGGAAGAAGTGTTGTTTTGTGTCACTACATGTCTCTTAATCCTTTCAGCCCTATAGACCAATACGAAAAGCATAAGCAAACAGTGTAGATCCAGATGAGTCCTCCTATCAATATCTACACTGTTTGCCATTTTAGACCGAAATCCCCTTTAACATCAGTGGACATGTCCGGAGATGGGAGAGTTCACTTAAGAAACTCAGAGATGAAAGAGTTAACCTTTATCCAGTGTTTGAGTGATGACATGGCTGTGTTCTGTGATTGTGACCCTTCCCAGCAGGCACACAACGTTAAAATGACGTCGTATCAACGTCGATGCGACGTGATCACGTCGCATCGACGTTGATACGACGTCATTTTGATGTTGTGTGCCTGCTGGGTTCCTAGGTATCTCCATGTCTTTTTCTTTCTTTCTTTTTCTTTTTTTGTTTTCTTTTTTTGGGTGGGTGGGGTGGGGAGAGATTTCAAACCTTAATTTCTGATCTGGACTCTTCCATCTTTGAATTTTGGTATAGCCATTGTTAGAAAAAGAGATGTAAGCATAAAATCCAAAGCAGAATAGCAAACAGTGTAGATCCGGATGAGACGGCTCATTACAGTCCCATCCGGATCTACACTGTTTGCAAAGGTACATATATCTGTTTTGGTTTGCAGGGGTGAAAATGTTAGATGGGTTTAGTCTATATATAATGAGTAATAAGTCTTCCAGAGGGAAGAAAAATATACAGTTTAATTAAATTCACTCTGTTTTAATACAGTCGACTCTCGTAAGTCGTTATCTCGAATTCAAAGGGACTCACTGAAACACTTCGAGATATCCCTACCTCGACATATCGGAGTTGAGAGAGTCAGTAAAACAATAATTTGAACAATCACATTTAACAAATGAATATGTAATTTGACTCTTGAAGTTAGAAATATACACGGGTAGGAAACTTCATAATCGGAGCCAATGGCTCTGATAAGCAAATGTTGTGTGCGTCTTCCGGAGCACGTGCGGCTCTGAATATAGCGGCTGAAAAAAGTAAACAAAAGAGGTAGGTCAGTCACTCGTCGAAAGAATCTGTTTTTGTGGGGTAGGTTTTCTCAAAAAGGAGAATTACATGCTGCTCTCAAGTCTTTTAACAGTTTTCTCATCTAATAGATAGTTTGTAAATGTGTATGATCTCGTCTGAATTACTTGTAGCGTGGGCTGATCGATGCTGAATAAACTGATCGTCGAAGGTTCAGCGACGCTATTCCCGGTTATTTTTTTCATAAAATGCATATGCGCCTGGACTGTTTGGCATTTTTTATGTGTGAAATGATTGTTTGACCTGTCTCACTTACCGAAAAATTAAAATTGACAACAAACTAATGGAAATGGAGGGCAAATAAACAATGGCTCCGATGGTGTAGGGCGGCTCTGAATATATCGGTCGGCTCTGATAGCTGAGGGTTTGCAGAACTATTATTATAAAAGACAGCCTCTGTCCAGTTGCGAGTATTGAAGCCTTGCAGCAACGTTTGTCTTTTCTGATCTTTGGACATGTATTCTGTGCTGTAACAGTTGATTTTTGCTCTAAAATGTCTTGACGGGGATGTACAACCTTATCAAAACAAACACAGAAACTGATTATGGCCTCTGGTAGTGGATTTACGTGGATTTTTCTGTTTCAAGATATGCGATGAAATCGATCACGTCACAGGTGCAATTTTTGTGGTCTCGTTTTAGCGGTAGGAGTAACTATGTATGATAGGGGATAGAGAAATACATAATGTTTTAAATCTCTGAACAAGCGATCTAGACGTAGACACTTTTCTTCCATAAACACTCAGAATGAAATCTAAGGTGATAACCAAGTACCATAAATAATTACAAGAATGGCGTTTGGAAGAAGTTTTAGAGTATCATATCGACCAATTCATGTTTTAAGATTTTTTGTCTCACAAATTTAATTTTGTTTTAGCTTTCTAAAGAATTGTTCTTGCTAGAAGTATGCCATATGAGTTATTTCTTCATCTTGCAAATTTCCGTCTATTGATACATTAAAAAATATTAATTTGACCTAATTTCACACGCCAGTGAACACACATATATAATTGAAAAACAGGTTTATTTCACAGTTTTGGTCCATTTTGATTTTAAGTTAAGAAACTTGAACCAGAGTAGCATCTCTTGGACAGGTCATTTTTTTTTTAAATTAATGACACTGACCTACTTTTCATGGTCTTCTGAACATGGCTTTTGAAATTAGACAGCTTACATTCTTATTGAAACGTGTGCACAAAAACTACTGCAAAAAGCCATTTTTGAAATTGGAAAGGTGCTAAGTTATCACCTTAGACATCATTTTGTATTTAAATATGTCTCTACTGATGATACATAGTTACCCATCAACTTTTATATACTTGTATCTCAAAAAGTAGCTTTCTGTACGAAGTCATGCAAAACAGGATTAAGCTAAACAGTTTCAAAATAATATTTGCATGGTAGGTCTGACTTAAAGTTTATGTTTTGTCCGGGAATCATATTTTCAGGATTTTAAAAATGTATTTAGTTTCCCAAGCTCCTTCACTTTTTTACTTTTCTAAAGCTTACCGACGGCTATCAACAACTGAATGTTTAACTGAAGCAATGTCAATGGATTCCCATTTTTGTCGTGAACCATTAATGGCAAAAACTCTCCGTCTGAACATGTAATCACAATGTCTATCCCTTTGTCTTTACATTCTTTTTTACAGTGAAATTAGGTCAAATTCATATTTTGAATGTATCAATAGATAGAAATTTGCAAGATGAAGAAATAACCCATATGGCATACTTCTAGCAAGAACAATTCCTTAGAAAGCTAAAACAAAAATAAATTTGTGAGACAAAAAAATCTTGAAACATGAATTGGTCGATATGATACTCTAAAACTTCTTCCAAACGCCATTCTTGTAATTATTTATGGTGCTTGGTTATCACCTTAGATTTCATTCTGAGTGTTTATGGAAGAAAAATGTCTACGTCTAGATCGCTTGTTCAGAGATTCAAAACATTATGTATGTCTCTATCCCCCATCATACATAGTTACCCCTACCGCTAAAACGAAACCACAAAAATTGCACCTGTGACGTGATCGATTTCATCGCATATCTTGAAACAGAAAAATCCACGTAAATCCACTACCAGAGGCCATAATCAGTTTCAGTTTCTGTGTTTGTTTTGATAAGGTTGTACGTCCCTGTCAAGACATTTTAGAGCAAAAATCAAATGTTACAGCACAGGACAGATGTCCAAAGATCAGAAGAGACAAACGTTGCTGCAAGGCTTCAATACTCGCAACTGGACAGAGGCTGTCTTTTATAATAATAGTTCTGCAAACCCTCAGCTATCAGAGCCGACCGATATATTCAGAGCCGCCCTACACCATCGGAGCCATTGCTTATTTGCCCTCCATTTCCATTAGTTTGTTGTCAATTTTAATTTTTCGGTAAGTGAGACAGGTCAAACAATCATTTCACACATAAAAATGCCAAACAGTCTAGGCGCATATGGATTTTATGAAAAAATAACCGGGAAAAGCGTCGCTGAATCTTCGATGATCAGTTTATTCAGCATCGATCAGCCCACGCCACAAGCAATTCAGACGAGATAGTACACACTTACAAACTATCTATTAGGTGAGAAAACTGTTAAAAGACTTGAGAGTAGCATGTAATTCTCCTTTTTGAGAAAAATTACCCCATAAAAACAGATTCTTTCGACGAGTGACTGACCTACCTTTTTTGTTTACTTTTTTCAGCCGCTACATTCAGAGCCGCACGTACTCCGGAAGACGCACACAACATTTGCTTATCAGAGCCACTGGCTCCGATTATGAAGTTTCCTGACCGTGATATATATATATATATATATATATATATATATATATATATATATATATATATATATATATATATATATATATAATGTGGAAAAGAGGAGAAATTGCTCTGATTTCTCCTCTTTTCCACATTATTTTGTTACGTGTTGTCATAGTGTCATGTTAAAACAGGGACCAGATTTTCACTTCGAGATAAGGGGTAATTCGAAATAAGCGAGTTCGAGATAAGGAGGTCCGACTGTATTGACCTTTGGCCTTCATCAGAAAAGCGAAATACACATAGTGTATTTCAATTTTCTGATGAAGGCCGAGGGCTGAAATATCAAGAGTGAAATCAATTAAAATGGTTTAGTATATCTTTTTAGGTTCAGCCCGATGTCAAAAACGTCATTGCAGAGTGAAACAGAGACCACTAACAACATATTTACTGATACGTGATACATACCACACATGCGTGACCAAAGGCGAATGTCAGCGGTTTCGCATCTAAAACACTTAAATAATCTGCCATAACTAAGAAGATAGGCAGTTGTCATATGGAGCATTTTTATCATTAAACGAAGATTCCGAAAAACTATACATAAAACAAGTACTCTCATGTAACTTGAGGGGCCAGGTTGTCATTTATCTGATGTCACCGTGGCATCCAGCTGATATTGGCTTACAGTAGGGCAAGGCCTGCTGTTCTTAGTAGCAGGTAACGGTAGAGAGGGAATGTTTTTATTTCTTCTGTTTCTTCACTTTCATTCATTTTTCTTTCTCCCCTGTTCCTCTCTTTCATCTCTTCTATCTCTTCTATTTCTCTTCTCCCTTTCTCTGAGAGACGACACAAAATGACCCACAAGGACTGACGTGTCGTTAAAACCCAACACAATCAATCATGTGACTTGAGGATTGATTAAAAAATATTTTTCATGCAAAATATTTACATACGATTCCTATCATATCTTGGCCAATTCGATATCTAATAATACCTCGTAGGGAAAAGCACTCTTAGATGATATAAAACAGATATATGGTATGGTCCCAGTCAGCATTCTGCTAAACCTTAACATTCTACTTAAATCTATATCGGAGCGTTATCGACCCGACAGGAATCCTGTTGGGCCGATAACGCTCCGATATAGATTCTGGTAAAAAGGCTGGCTAGGACGGGTACCATACCGTACGTCTGTCTTGGGTCGATAATGTTCCGGTACAAATATTTTTCGCCCACTCCAGTGCGTTAAAAAGCCGACTCCGGAGAGTTGCAGCCACCACCTGTGCTTTTTGATGAACCAGTGAGAATTCGTTGATGTCTAATAGACTCTTCTATCTCCTTTGTGGGCAATTAAAGGGGATTACTATCATCTTACAGAAATTCCTTATTAAATGCAAAGAGTAACCTACAGATCTTGCCTTACATACTTATAAACTGCAGTCTTATCGGTGTTCCGTGCGCCCAGTGTCCTTAAAAGTAATACTGAAATAAGCTGAGAAGAACAGGTATATCTTTTGTTTACCTTTTCCGCCATTTTCGACCACTCCAGTGCGTTAAAACGTTGCAGCCACCACCAGTGCTTCTTGGCTGACCAGTTTGGATTTAGCGTTGAAGCAGAAATGAGGAAGCTGGGGTTAATTGCTGGTAATAATAGACTATTAACTCGTCGACTATGCACCTTTAAAAATCATGTCAACGATTATTTTACAACCCTTAATAAACTTACATGCCAGAGTTTAGTATTCTTGTGAAAGTTTTATGTGAGTGAACAAATATAAGCATTAGTTTTTTTTTTCATATCCCCATGAAAATATAAGACGAGAGTAAAAGTCGTCTACTGTTTATACACGTGTTCAGGAGATAATCATAAATCAGGAAACAGATGCGCCGCAACGTCTGAAAAAGACAGAAAACGTCCTTTTGGATATGTACGCCCAGCAATGATTCAGATCAGCCTGCGCATCCGCGCAGTCTGAACAGAATCATTGCTGGGCGTATTTTGAATATCCAAGGATGCAAAGGTTCTTCATGCTGACAATGAAGATAATTATCAGACTGCGCAGATGCGCAGGCTGTTGGGTGCACGTGTCAGTAAGTACGTTTTCTAACATTGCGACCCGGATGATTCAAATACAAACAATTTAAACTTTAACATGCTCTAGGTGAAACTGATATAACATAACAAAAACAAAGGTTTATTCAGTCTTCTAGAAAACAGTGCATACATTTCATTCTAATCGCTGCAAATGGAAATAAACAAGATGTCCAAAATTGTCGGAAAGGCTCGCCTGAGTATAGTTGGCAAAGTTTGTTAATCCCGTAGAGGGAATGGGTTGAAAACGGGTAAAAACACCCACCTAGCATTTAAATCTATATCGGACCGTTTTTGACCCGAAAGGATTCCTGTTATGCCGATAACGGTTCGATATAAGTACCCAATACGCATTCTTTATAAGTCTATAGCGGGCCGTTATCGACCCGTCAGGGTAGCTGACGGGCCGATAACGGCCCGCTGTATATTTATAAAGAATGCTAGCTGGGCTAATGTTACGTTAGTGTGAGTTTTGAAATGCAAGTGTACCACTGTGCCGACTTAAAAAAAAAACTCAGTTGATAAATAAATAAATAAATGAGTCACAACACGAGAAAATATACCTTCTGACATGTGCGCCTTATGAAAACTTACATGAGCCTGCGCGGACTTGTGTCTTCGTTGTCCGCATGAAGAAACTTTGCACCTTTGGCTATCCAAAATGCGCCCCATTACGAAAACACGCCTATTCAAATATGTAGAAAAATTAACCTTCAAAAAATTGAATTTTTTAGATAAAAAATTCTGATATTTTTCATATTTCTGCTCAAAACATAGATTGTGGGTACTCGTTAGAACCGCCTCGGCGAGGCGGTTCTAACGAGTACCCACAATCTATGTTTTGAGCAGAAATAAGAAAAATAATGTATACCCCTGGAAACCCCAGTTTTACTATATAAAGGTGGGGTTTAAGGGAGTCAAATTTATATAGGATTGTTTTCGTGATGCAGTGAAAATTTTGATCAGACTGAGCGAGTGCGCAGGCTGATCTGAATCTTCGCTGAGCGCACATGTCCAGTGGTACATTTTCTGACGTTGCGGCTCAAGTATACTTAAATAAGAATACGAAAATAAGAATTTTACGAATGATGCCACAATGATCCACAATCACAGATCTCCGTCTACCGTCGAGAGAAAGAGCGCATCACGAAAACACGCTTATATAATTTTGACCCTCTTAAACCAAACTTTTATATAGCAAAACTGTGGTTTACAGGGGTATACATTATTTTTCCTATTTTGCTAAAAATATAGATTGTGGGTATTCGTTAGAGCCGCCTCGCCGAGGCGGTTCTAACGAGTACCCACAATCTATGTTTTGTGCAGGAATATGAAAAATATCAGAATTTTTTTGTATGATTTTTTTTTTCTTTTTTGCTTGTAAAATTTTAAATATATTTGAATAGGCGTGTTTTCGTAATGGAATGATCAGGACTATCCACAACAAGAACATACAGCTAAACAAGTTGCCAAAACAACCAGCTCCCACTTTTTCAAGTGAGATGATCACAAATCTGGACAGATACATAATCTTGAACGATGTATGGGACGGGATAACACTTGAATAATTGGCATCTCAAAAGTAATACAGGGAACGACCACTATCAGTACCCACGAATTACTAGGAACATGATACCAATTAGAGTGGTAAGGACTCGAACCAGCAAAGAGGATACGGAAGCCAAGAGCTCTATTTGATAAAAAGCTTGATTCTGATTGGCAATAATAGATGAGACTGTTTGAATTCATGTCAGTTTTAACAAAAAATATTTCATTCGATTGCAGACCAAATTTTAATTTGTCAATTCTACTTTTAGTGTGCTATTGTTGAAAAATCAGACCTGATAAACTTCTGGGATATCAGAGAACGCACGTACGCGAGCCCGGGACTTTGCGATCCTTACCTGGGACAATAATCACCAATATTGGTGCAATAACCCTTTTATTATATAGTTATAAACAATCTGCGTCACATTCAGTAGTCTGTAGCATCAAGATAGGTATTCTTATCATCTAAAATTCAAAGCTTGCTTAAATGGGTGGCAAATTTTGGCGCGACGTCATTTCCCTAATGGCGTCGCCAAAAGCAACGTTATGTATTATAAGAAACTATCACGGGTGTGAGGGGTAGATAGAAAATCCGTTCCGAAGGCTACTGTTTGGCATCACGAGGCTTCCCATGATTGGTACTAATAAAACATGTTTCAACCTACTTCTGCTTAAGCACTGTCCACTTCTGCGCTTCAAAACTGTCAATTAATTAAATGAACTCGTTTATTTTGTTAAATCAATACTATCCTTTCGCACTTAAATAAACTTTTAGTTTAGCCTTCCACAAAACAAAACGTTCCTGATGTTATATAACAACCAATCCTTTCATCACGAAAACATGCCTATATAATTTTGACCCCATTAAACCCCACTTTTATATAGTAAAACTGGGGTTTGCAGGGGTATAAGTTATTTTTCTTATTTCTGCTCAAAACATGGATTGTGGGTACCCGTTAGAACCGGCTCGCCGAGGCGGTTCTAACGAGTACCCACAATCTATGTTTCGAGCAGAAATATGAAAAAAAATCACAGTTTTTGTATCTGAAAATTTTTAAATTTGTGGAGGAGAAATTTTCTATATATTTGAATAGGCGTGTTTTCGTAATGCTTTATTGCTATGATTCTATTTCTAGTGATTTCCATACTGCTTTTGTGCTATTATGTTGTACTCCACGTGCTTGTGCTGTGTTTTTTTTTGTTTTTTTTTTTTTTATGTCTGTTGTACCAAAGTATATACAATTGTTCTCCATTTAATATAATCATTTATCTGTCTGTTACTAATTCGATTTTTGTCTGTTTTATATCATTCCTTGTCGTTCACGCTTAGCAGGTTGGGTACAAATTTCAGCGGACGACATTTTGAAATAATATTTTTTTTTCTCCAGAAAACAGGATTTAACATTTCGATAATGTGCACGAAATATAATAACCTGTTTTCTGGAGGGGGGGGGGGGGGGTGGGGGGGCGGGGGGAGGGGGGGGGGGGAGAAAAAAAAACAACAAAAAAAAACAACAACAATTTATCGTCTACTGAATTTGCTTACAGGAGCCTCAATATGTAACATTCGCGTCGGCTGAATTGCGTCATAGTATCTCATCCTTAATTAATGACATGATGTTGTTAATTCCCGTACTGAATACTGAATAAATGATTTAGGTTTCATGAATCCGAAAGAGTTTACTTGTATAAAGACATACAGAGCAGGAAACAGGCTGTATGATAATTACGAAAACATATGGGGTGCCGTTTGACTATTTATTTCCTGTTTATAGATATCCATAATCATTTATGGATATCTATAAATTGAATTAGTGATATCCATTATTCGAATTAGTGATATCCATAACTATTTATGAATATCAATAATTATTTATGGATATCAATAATTCAAATTAATGATATCCATAATTCGCGAATTAGTGATATCCATAATTCGAATTATAGATATCCATAAATCTAAATGATTTATGGATATCACTTATTGAAATTATGCATATCACTAATTCCAGTTGTGGCTATCGCTAATTCGAACTATGGATATCATTAAATCACCCCATTTATGGATATCATTAATTCAAATTATGGATATCCATAAATCGATCTGAATAAATGATATCCATAAATCGAATTATGGATATCATTAATTCGATCTATGGATATCTATAATTCGGCTGATCTATGGATATCATTAATTCTCATTATTGATATCCATAAATCGAATTATGGATATCTATAAATAAAAATTAAATAGTAAAACGGCGCCCCATAATAACACGCCTATTCAAATATATAGAAAAATTTACAACCAAAAATGTAAATTTTCAGATAAAAAAATCATTATTATTTTTTTTCATATTTCTGCTCAAAACATAGATGGTGGGTACTCGTTACCGGTGAGGCGGTTCTAACAAATACCCACAATCTATGTTCTTGAGCAGAAATGAGAAAATTAATGTATACCCCTGTAAACCCCAGTTTAACTGTATAAAAGTGGGGTTTAAGGGGTTTATACTATATATATGGAGCGTCGTTTTACTATTTATTCCCTATTTATAGATATCCATAATTATTTATATATAACCAAAAGTAACTTGTCACTTTTTACTTTTTATTAATAAATAATTTTGTTTCCGCTTCGATTTGGGTTGTAATAAGTAGTTCAATTGTTTTCCACAGTTAGTCTCAACAGAATTCAAGAGAGACCATTCGTGCAAGTGATTCCAGTCTCGAGTTACCTGCCTTTTCATCAAAAACAGTATTTTCACATTTTCTTTCAACTTCAAAAGCAGAACATGATTTTCAATATAAAATCTGCTGAAAGTCCATTCTTTGTCAATAAAATTCCCTGCAAAACATTTTTTTTTTTCATTTTCTACCTGGCTAACTAATGGCAATTACTCAAATTTGCTTCACGTTGAAATTACCTCCCTTTCAAAAAACACTATGATAGTAAACTTTCTTTGCTTGTAAAAGACATATCTCCGATATTTTTGGAAGTTTTAAACGGCGATTTGTTTGGACCTCTACAGAGAGTGTATGACCAGAAAAAGGTGCAAAAGTTTTTATCATGTCAAATGAAAAATGGATGACAATTTCCTGTAGGATTTCCATTACAAACATTGTCAAGTTTGATCAAACGGCTTTCTCGATAAAAATCGACGCGTTCTGAAGATGCGCAATAGATGATGCAGACGTTTGTGTTAATTTAAGAACAATTTTCAATACATGTCTAAGCGAATAAAGCGTTTTCGCCCTTAAATAAACCCGTATTTAAGGTAGTGACCTTCCAAAAGTGAATTAATATCGCAACTTTTGATTTTGACCCCTTCTGTTTTGAGAGAGACCCTTTTGATAACCTGGTTAACAGAAAGGGCCCAACAACTGTGTATCATGTGCACAAAATATTGTTCTTTAACATCATCAAAACAGTTTTTAAAATTTCACTCAGCAAAAGTCAGTAAAGCCTATAAATATAAGCTGTTAAGTTACTTTTGGCTTTAAGTATAGTATACAGCATCCGGGATTCAAAAGGTCTACTACCAATTTTGATTGTAGGTTGACCCCACCCCCCCCCCCCCTGTCCCCCACCCACCCCAATCCCCCGTCATGCCCATTCATGGTAAAAAAAAACAAAAACAAAAACAACAACAACAAAAAAAAAAACAACAACAAAAAACAAAACAAAAAAAAAAAACACTCACTTAAAAATTTTCTTCTGAAGAACCAAGAAAGTTTTGAGGCTGAATCTTGGTATATAGCACTGGGGATGCAAGGTCTACCAGGTCTGTTCAAATGATGATTCGGAATAATCTTTGATCGTTTTAGGCAATGTCAAATTTGCATCCCTATACATTTATATGGGGAAAATGTTGAATTATTACAGTCTAGTAAAGAAAAAAAAAAAAACAAAAAAATCATCAGTGGTCACAAACTATCTAATTCCACCATTTTAAACTGTAGCTTATGCGCCCTAACCTCCATGATACTATGTTGCGTCCTCTATTAATTCTTTATACCGCAGTCTGGTCTGGGGTATATGCATGCGCTTTCTATAAATGCTATACCTCTCTCTCTCTCTCTTTTAGAGAGAGAGAGAGAGAGAGAGTCTGTTTACTGTATACTTAACCTAAATTGTTTGACAACGTGGTTATATCTAGATAGTGCCGTGTTAATGGCAGCATATACTGCAGACTTGGGGCAGTTTGATCTGGTCTGCACGATTTTTGCTGACCTCCGTGCAGATACTTAGGTTAAAATACTGTACTTTTTGGTCAGCCTGCAAGGCAATATTTTTTTTTTTTTTTTTTTTTTTTTTTTACTCTAGATAAGTCACCTTTTTAAGAAAAGAGCGCGAGCGTTTAAGCTTTTCTTAATATTCCCCCAAATAAACATGTTTAGATGCATCCCATTTCGGTGCTTCTATTCAGTATATACACTGTTAAAATGTGTGCTATTTGTGGAGAAAGAAGTTAAGTACTTATCTGATGACTCCTCTTATCTGGGGCTATGCTCGCAGTGGCTATCTGACAAAGCGGTATGACAAAGCGTGCATTTCGTGAATTGTGTAAAAGCCATTGTTCATTGGCTTGGGTCAGACAGAGCTGACGAAGTGAACACATGTTCGTAATATTTAGTTGAGGGTGTATGCGTTTGAAAAGATAGACGTAAGTTTAATTTTATATAAATAATAATATTGGCAGTTCCAAGTATGATTTTCAGGTATACCTTGAAAGTATTTTGTTGTTGTTGCAGTACTTTTATTCCAAAATAATATAAATAGAATTACCCGGGAAAGGCCGAGCAACGATACATGTGAAACAAAGAATCAATGGACTCGTTAGGAGGCGTATTTGGCGATACTGGGATAATTTTCTCTAGCTCTCCGTAAAGCATATACATAATAAGTCGAAATTTCGACTTAGTAACTCGAAATTTCGACTTAGTAACTCGAAATTTCGACTTAATAACTCAAAATTTCGACTTAACATCTTGAAATTTCGACTTATTATCTTGAAATTTCGACATAAGATCTCTTGAATAGAATTCACACCTGGTAATCTCGTAAGAGGTAGCCGCTGGTTATACACTCAAAATCTTTATGCGAGCTTCCGGCCATGACTTACGGGACATCCAAATGTCAACAAACGGATACATTCTCCTAATTCATTGATTTTTCGTAAATTTCATAGACATACTTTGAATCAAAGCGCTGTACGTGCTGGTGGCCTGGGTATCAGAAGGCCCAGAGGCTTCAAAGCTCACCAGATTTGAAAGCGTGAAACTGCTTGTTCATGTTGTCCTACAAAGCTAGGTTTGAATAGATAAGATACCCAATTTAATTTGCATCCATATTGAAACAAGATTGAATATTTGCATACAATGACTAGAGATCCATTTGAAAGCCTGTAAAATAAACCAAAAAAAAAAAAAAAAAAAAAAAAAAAAATAGAAAAGTGTTCACAGTACATGGATGTCCCTGCTTTAGGATCTATAAAACTGATCAAACCTTGCCAAATTAGCCTATGTCAATGCGGGAGCATCTGTGTACTTTGGACACATTTGTAGTTAACGAAGGATCCAAAAATAATGAGAAATGTAAAGTCCTTTGCCTGCAAGGTCAGTAACTCTTAAACCATGAGATTAAGAAACTCAATTATGTGTTCTCTAGTAAGTGATTTTCAACAAAGAATAAAAAAATAAGGAGAAATATAAGGCCCTTTGCCTGCAAGGTCTGTAACTCTTAAACCATAAGACTAAGAAACTCAGTTTTGTGTTCCCTAGTAAGTGATTTTCAACAAAGAATGCAAACATAAGGAGAAATATAAGGCCCTTTGCCTGCAAGGCCTATAACTCTTAAACCATAAGACAAGAAACTCAATTTTGTGTTCCCTAGTAATTGATTTTCAACAAAGAATGCGAAAATAATAAAAAAAATAAAATAATAAAAAAAAAATATAAAAAAATAAGGTGTGCATCCAGAGTATAAGTAAGGGAGATAACTCCGGACGGCCAGATGGCCGGACAGACGGACACTCAGGCACCTCAGCCTGCAAGGCCTGGAACTCTAAAACCATATGTCTGAGAAACTCAATTTTGTGTTCTTTGGAAGTGATTTTAGGTTTTAATGCAGCAGCGCCAGTTGTGCGTGGAGTTATGCAGTTGTAATAACATGTACAGGGGGGGTGGGGGGGGGAGGTAACTTCCTATATATGGCATAGTATGGATGTGTGTGCTGAATAATCCCCATTTTCAGCACTGCCAGGTATATGATTGGCCCCCTTTTTTCAACAAAAAGTATATGAATGGCCCGATTTTTCTGGATTCCTATGTGAAAGGCCCCATTTTTCTGACATCTTGGTATATGCACATATTTTTCGCTCAGAGATTTTTCGAGGCTGCTTATCCTCTTGGTATTACATGAATTGACTGTGATATTTGTGTAATAACCAGCAAAAAATGGGAACAAAAAATCAAAGGGCAGTA